>JBBPDE010000155.1:9734551-9747962 GCA_037974605.1 Nannopetersius ansorgii | reverse complement strand
ATTTTTTTGTGTCGTTGTCGTCGACTACATGCAGCAGCTCTAATTTTCTGTTATCTGGGGAAAAAATCGGTATCGGACAAATTGGTATCGGCTGATCACACTTACAAAAAAATCGGTAATCAGAATCGGCCAAGAACATTGCAATCGGTGCATCCCTAATTTTGATACTTTTAAGAGGTGTTAAGGACCGGAAGGACCCTTGTATGCATAAAATGTGTTGATATTTTACAAGCAGGTTTTTCAATAGTATGCTAATTTTCTTGTTGCCTTAAGCAAAAGCAGCTCCTTATGCAATTTAATGAGGGTCACTCTTTTCTGAAGTGGACAGATGGTGCAGCAGCAAAATGCCACGCACTTATGAAATAATTAGGAGTCAGATAATAGCTTTTAGCATCCTTACCCTTTTTATGTACAATAACCTATGTAGGGGAATTTTGGGTCACAAATATTATATAGTATTCTTTTTAAAATAGTGTTTTCTTAGGGGCCTTGGCAGTGTTGGGCTCTTGGAATTGTCCCTATTCCCTTACTGACCCCCTGATTAAACCTTTGGCATCACTGAGTAACACAAGAGAACCCAAGGTTAGATATATGACCCTTTAGAATACAGGGAATATATTCATACCAGCAAGTTCCCAGAACCTTGCTGAAAGGGTTTAAACCTTTATCAAATATGGGGAACCAGATGAACCCGAAACAAATGGTTTTCCCATAGAACATTAATCCGCTTCAGGACCAGTACAGCTAAAAGAATGTTCCTTTCCTAACCAAGAAAAAAGGGCAGGTTAGCTGCAGCCAAAACAAAGAGCACATTCCTCGAATCATGTCCTTCACAACACCTGCTGCTCAACTTGTGAACAGATGTGTCCCTGGTTAGACATTTAATTCCAATGACACCCCAGGCATGTAGGATTAACTTCAGCCCACAGTTCAGGTCTACACTTCTGTATTATTTAAATGATTCGTTTCACCAATAGATTAATTTCTGCCATGCAGAAAGGAAAGCATATTATGATCAGCCTGGCTGTTTTGTAGACTTGAGCTGAGGAACATCCGTGTGGTAAGCTTGTAAAAGTAATATGATTGAAAGAAAAGTTAGAGACATACAAATATGCTTCATGCTCCTCAAGCAGGGCCAGCACTCTTTTATACAGATCCTTTTCCAGGACTTTTCCAGGACATATTCACTGGCTGGTATGTCAGACAGAAGTTGCACCATTATATTTCTATATTCACAGCATTCGTAGCATAACACTGTATTTTGTGTTGTTTTTTGGAAAGTCATTTGTGCTTTAAGCTTGAACAGTAATAACTAATAACAGCCTGAACACCAGTAAAACAAATAGCGGCTAGCAATTCTGCCTACTGACAAATATAAACTGACCTCTGTGTACCAAAACGTATGATTCTAAGTTAGAGTCAGACTAAATCAGTGTTTGACTCACAAACAGTTCCCATTCTGTGTCTTCTGTGACTGTTGCAGATGGTCTAGTTAGCACTAATGCTAACCCTAATCATAACTCTACCTCAGTGGTAACAATTTCCTACTCAACTCTTTCAAGAAAGTTTACCATTATTCAACCATAAAACTATTTGGGAAAAAGCAACATAATACGTACATTTGAAGGGTAATATAACGTACATTATTCCATTCAGTTTTAGACACTTTAGCTGTAATGTTATCCCACCAGAATGTGTTATCATGTGACTTTGGGGTTCACAGCATTGCAATTAACATAATCAAGAGCAGCCTGTTCAAAATACTCTTGTCCATAAACCACAATTTGAATGTTAATATAATCCTAAAAATAACTTATCAACCTTTTCATGTGGTGATGTTATCCATAATGGGGAGCTGAAATAACATCATAAATAACAGGACAACACAGGAAATTTTACTTTTTCTCTCATTTTCCATGTGCTTTCCATAACTGGAAGACCGGTCATTTGGACAATTAAGGGCTAGCAGAGCAGTTTAATGCAACTTGCCCCATGTGGTTCCCTGCAGGACCAACTTTCATAACAGCAACAAGGAATAGCTCTACCTGCCTTTCTCTGCCACCTAAAGAGGGAGAACTTTGTCACATCACTACATCTTTTTTTCCAGGGATACCAAAACTTTCTGTTGTTTTTGTACCTATTTCTTTATTACATATGTTGTACAAGATATACAGCACTCCTCCTCTGCACCAACTCTGTACTTACACTACATGGAAGTACAGGGACACCTGACCATTACACCATCAGGAACTTTAACGAGACTGCATTCAAATACATAGACTCATCCTTGCTTCGAACACTGGGGGACAGTCATGCGCGAATAGAAAAGTGCCTTTCCCAAACTGTTTCCACAAAGCTAGAAGCATGCCGTTGTCCAAAATGTCTTGGTATACTGAAGCATTCACTGGAATAAGGGGCCTAGCCTAAACCCTGTCCCAATACTGTTTCTCATTCTACAAAGAAACTTACTTAAATTGAAATGAACTAAGCATGAGAAAATTATCATAAGCCTATACGTAGTCTAGAATTCGCATTCTGAAGAAAAATCTAAGACAATCAGCGCAAAACATTATTTTATACACTACACGACTCCACGTGAATCTGCTTGATTATGCACCGAGTGCGTCCGTTCATGTGACGTCAGACAGACGTATTGTTAATAGAGGGGGCAAGGCATGCACGAGGGTCTGCTCGCGGTGGTCCGTGTGGCTCGTGAAGGTCATTGGAAGCACATTAATTGATGTCTATGTGGGAAATAATAAGCATTTCAGTGAGAACAGCACTTCTGATCTCATTATTGTCTGATCTCATTAATGTCTTATTACGAGCACGCAGGCTAGAGGCACTTCCAGCTGTTAGACACAAAAACAGCTGCCCCCCCTTTAAACCCCTTGTATTACCGGGTAGTAACTACTCTGATATAACGTAAAACAGTGAGTAAATCATGTTGATAGGATATGCCATTATATTCTTAGAATAAGAGTATTTATAAGCATTATATAAATATAATGGGAATCTGAATGCTGGAAGGTTGCGCATAAACAGCTGATCCACGTTTAAAACGCTTGTATTATAGGGTTGTCTACTCTATCACGCAAACTGTGTGCAAATCATGTTGATGAGGATTTGTAATTATATTCTTAGAATAACATTAAAACGTGCAGGTAGAACGAGAGTCTGGGTGAACGTTAGAAGGTCAACGTAATAGGGTTTCACTACTACTACTACTAATAATAATAATAGTAGTAATAATATAATACTAAGTACAGAAACAGGCTGCAGCATGAATTGTCATACTATGCATTCATCTTGAATGGCATGTTATTTACACTAAATTATGTAAATTATACATTTATATGACAAATTCCTATAATTACGGTAGGCTTGTAAAATAATTGCACCAACAGGCGTGCTGTTTTGCCCAGCAAATATTCTACAGCCCCCTAAACTTGGCCCCCAGAGTCCCGCAGCGTTTACATTCTGAGAAAGCCCAGCTCTGTAGATTTGTATTCCACAACAGTGCTACGCTACGTTTGTACAGCAGAGTCGTATGTTGTTTTATACGATACGCCTCACCTCTGCGTAAATTACGCAAACGGTCCGCCGGCAACTTGAACGCTAACGGGCTTGAAATAATAACACAAACACGAACACAGACTCCTCTTCACGACCCCGTACCCCCAACGTGTCGACGGACAACTCATCAGACAGAGAGGCGACTTAACTCTTCACTTTGCCGAAGGTGCCCACTCCGAGCGTGTCTCCAAGGATGTAGTGTCCTATCTTCACCCTGCCTTCGTGCTTCTGTTTCTCGGCCATTTTACCGTGCGGGCGCTCGCGCGCTGCTCTCCCGGCCCCAGAGCGGAGGGGGGCGTGGCTCCGCCGGGCACGAGCCACTTCAGGAGACTGGAGACTGGTCTCAGATCAGAGTGGCTGGAGGAGCAGCTACTATAATAAGACCCTCTGTCAGAACAGCAGAGAGAGAGAGAGAGGGAGGAGAGAGTGGAAAGAGAGAGAGAGAGAGAGAGAGAGGAGGAGTGGGAGAGAGAAGGGGGAAGAGAGGGTAGAGATGTTGATGGAAAAACACCCCAAACAGAGGCACACCTGCCCGGGAGAAAGAGACACCGATAGCGAAACGAAAACAACGCACACTCCAAACAGGCACACCTGCCCAGGGGTGCACTTGGATGAGCCCGGCGCATTTAACAAACCTGCTAACGTGACCCTAATGACCTCTACTTCTCTCTTCAACATTTTCCTGAATCTACGGACTTGGATTACACCAGTGGTTCTTAGTAAAGTGGTCCCTTATAGCCACACGCGAACACAGAGCACAACACACTGTGAACAATATTAAATTCCTTCTCTGCATTTAACCCATTCACCAATCAGTGCGCTGCCAGCACTTGGGGAGCAGTGTGTGAGGCAGTACCTTGCTCAAGGGTGCCTGAGTAGTGCCACTGACAGTCCTGGGATTCGAACCCATGCTCTTCTTATCGCAGGGGCAACTCCTTAAACCCAGAGCACCAGTAGAGGGGAACCTGGTACTCTGCCTTTTCCTTGATCTAGCAGACCTGGTTAACCCTCATGATTTCCACTCAATACCAAAATCATTCAATTAATGTGAAGTGCCAGTGGAAACAGGGTAAAAGGGGGCTTTGTAGACTTTTATATTTTGGTTATTTTTAGAAATATTACATCTGACTGCACAAAAGCTTTAGAATCAACCAACACAGGACAACAGATCAAAAATAGGTCAGAAATAGGTTTATGTGGGTTCTGTAGTGTTTTTCACGGTGATTTCAGATCTGTGTTTAGTTTTTTCCAGCACATACAGTTTTTGTGATTAAGCTATTTCTATACTGCATCGTAATTAGCATATAATAATCATATGCTAAGTGTTTTTGAAGAAACAGTGGTAGCTGACTGACACTGGTCATTATATCTATGCCACAGTGTGGCCTGTCTGACTTCACACTGAAAATATTGAAACAGTTACTTGATTGCTGCCTGCAGTTTAATAAAAAATGCATGGAAGTCTATTGCAAATATAATATTACTCCTAATTCCAAAATTTGATGTGACTGAAAAAAACTGATAGCAGATCTGAAATGAAAAACTGGTCTAGAAAATTATGACCTCTTCCCTCCCTTTGCAGCTAAATTGTTGTGAAAGGGCACAATAAATTTAGTAAAACATTTAAGTCTTATCAGTAATAGTGCAATATTTCTCCTGAATGTTTCATTCCAGTTATCAGATATTCTAATGATTATTGTGTGAACTGCAGACACCTAAAAAGACAACAGCACCAGCACCATTTAATACCAAAAGTATCGGGATACACCTGTTTTACAGGGTCTGGGTTAGGCCCCTTCCACCCAGTGAAGGGCAATCTTGCTGCTTCAGTAAACCAGGACATTTTAGACAACACCATGCTCCCAGCTTTGTGGACACAGTTTGAGGAAGAACCTTTTCTGTTCTAGCATGACTGTGTCCCAGCGCACAAAGCAAAGTCCATAAAGACATGGTTGGATGAGTTCGGTGTGGAAGGGGGGGGGCGGGTTGCCGTTTCCAGCCCTGATCTCAACCCCATCCAACACCTATGGGATGAACTGGAGCTGAGATTACAAGGCCTTCTCTCCCAGCATCATTGTCTGATCTCATAAATACTCTACAAAATGAATGGACACAAATTTCTACAGAAACTGCTAAATCTTGTGGAAAGCCTTCCAAGAAGAGTGGAAACTGTTAGAGCTGTAAATGGGGGACCAGCTCCATATTAAAGTCTATTTATTTGAATGCAATCTCATTAAAGTCCTAACAACACTTCCAGTCAAAGGTTTAGGTACAAAAAAACACACTCAATTTTCTTATACAGTATGTTCACCATGCAAGTTTCTTTATTAGCGTCATATTTTTTTTATCAACACTGTTGCACTTCAAAAAGCCACCTAACATAATAATAATAATAATGTGGATCAACAGACAGAACAACAGAACATGTGGTCTGTAAATACCTTTATATACAAAAAACATAAAAAGAAATAGCAGGACGCTTCTCCACCAATCAGATTGTGCCGTCGAAATAAGATGCCGTACAAACAAGTACAGATAACAGTAAACCTGGGGTCTGTAATGTCCCTGTCGTTATACCCCACTGCGACCACTAGATGGCAGGACCGGATCAGTCAGAAAATTAAAATAACGGACGAGCTCTGTACTAGGGACCGCACAGTTCACTGTCAAGCCTTCTCTACCTTATTAAATGTATGGACTTTAATTTAAATAATTAAAAGGAAATATTTATTACAATAATTATTAATTATTATGATTGTTGTTGTTGTTGTTGTTATTATTGTTGTAATTATCACTGTCGCTGCTATGCTTATTCTTATTAGGAGTAGTAATAGTGTAGTAGTAGTCTTCACGTTGTCATAATTCTTGTTATTATTACTATTAGAAGCAGTATTTGCATTAGTATAGTAGTAGTAATAGTAGTATTCTTCCCATTCTTGTTGGTTATTAGGTTGGTTATTATTATTGTTTTTAATTGAAATATTATCATCATCATCATCATCATCATCACCATCATTTTATTGTTATTATGTAATATTAATGAAATAGATTGTATTCGTCATTTCTGCCATATACACAGTACATAGTAAAAACGAATCAACGTTCCTCCATGACCGTGGTGCAACACAAGAACAGAACAGAATACAGCAACAAAACAACTAGACGAGACAAGACAAGACAACGTTCAGTACTATTTTTATTGTTATTGTGGTTGTTCGGGCTATCTGTTATGCGCTTATGGCGCTTTATGAACGTACTTTTTAACACTTTAATTTAAATGAGCTATGAACAGTACTTCAGAACTTTCTGTAGAGTTTGTATAACCTCCCAGCAAAAGTGCCCACTCGTTTTCCGTCAAGCCCGCCTCTCTGTGTCCTGATTGGCTGTCAGTTTGGGGCACCCCGCTTTAGACTGCCCGCGGTCCCTCTTAGGGGGGCGGCCCTTGTCTGAATACGGGCGGGAAAAGAAATGCGCGCACAATCCTCTTGGAGCTGCGGCTGCAAGTGTTGTTCGTAAGCATGCAGGTAATAAGCGCGGTTCTGAAGGAAGGGGGCTGAGCCAGTTCTCTACACTCAGAGTCGAAGGGGAGGAGGAGGAGGAGGCGTAGGAAGGGAGTCTTAAAACTGGACCTGGAGCGCCAGAGCTGTTTAAAACACTCTTCTCTTCTCCCCACTGAAAAAGCCCTCCAACAGAAACGAACGGGACTCAAGTTTGTTCACGCACTGAAGACACATTAAACGAGGGGCCACTGTCTTTATTGCTTATCCCAAGACGACGCATCCACGCAGCGAGGTGATTTACTTCACTGGGTTTTCAGCAGTACACGGGGCTCACTGCTGATACCACACTTTTAAGGACTTTCTCTTCTGATCACCTGGACCTTCTCGCCATCTGGCGAGTTCTCTAATTTTGGAGAAACTTTTTAAATCGCGTCCCTTGGCTCGTGTGGACTGAGATTTTAGAAAGAGAAGAGGACTGAGTTCTCACATGCCAAAGTACATGTACGAGAAGGCGATGGCACCAGAAACAAGAAACGGCGGCACCGCGACGTTAAATAACGGCAGCAGCATCAACAAGGGCAAGAGGAAACTTTTAATAGCTCTAGACATCTTCTGCCTTATCTTAGGTGAGTGTTCACTTCACTGTGTGAGAGTCTGATACTAGTCCAGCATCTCTTACAGAGCGCAACGCAGCTCAACAGGTCTACAGTCCAGATTAGGTTTTTATGGTGTTCAATTAGCTCAGTAATGGAGTTCATAAAAAAACATTTAAACAAAGTATTCAGGATCAAGTTGTTGTTCTTTTCATATTTAAATATAATGCACTGTAATCTCTTGCAAAAAATGCAACTGCCAATCCAAAGTGTCCCACTTGTCACTCTTGTTCAGTGGCTCTGTTTTGCATCGTTATCTCTCTTAGCAGAAGTAAGTGCCGTTAAAAAGCTCTTATCGCACAGAATAGGGTGGGCACAGCTGGCACCTCTATTTAACGGAACTGTCCCAGTCACTTATTAAAGTGGGTGTGCAACGTATAAAAACATCACAAATGTAGATGCCTAGTGATCCCTAGACTGTCTGTACTTTCCACAGACATGGGTCATTTTTGGGTCTTTTTTATGCTGCTTATTAGGGCAAGCAATTAAAATAATGAACAACAGCTTAAAACAAGTGAATATTCCCCTTTTTTCATTGCTGTGCACCCATCAAGGGTGTCTGGTTGTACTCTCATGTGCACATCATTGGTTTGTCCCACATTAAGTTGTATGAAAGCTTTTGAAGGTTTGTAAGCTCCTGCATCTTGGAGAGCTTGCATGCATGGAGAACCATCCGCTCTCATACAATTTAAAGTAATGGTTCAAAGACTTAAGTAGTTTCAAATGAGCTTGAGCAGAAGCTTAATACGGCAGGTTTGTTATTAGACACATTCTGCTCCTTGGTGTGAAGGGCAGAGACGAAAACGTGGGCTTCTCCGTTCTGAAGATTTGTGAAGTCCCAGGGTGTTGACGGCTCGACTTCCCTCGTATTGTTTGAGTGTCTGGAAGTCATCACATGGGAACTTTCCCAAAGCTTGCGAGTGCTCAGGGTCTGGGATTAGCGAGCATCAGCTCAACATTCTGCATTCTTCAAGCAGCCCCTCAAATCTCCCCTTCACCAGCTGGCTCATCTCCTTTCAGAACATGTCACGGCATCATATCGACTTTCTCACAGAGCGGAGAGGCAGTTCAAGAGCCCCTCTGTCCTTTTGTTTGGTAGAATGTGGAGAAGAATTGTTTAAAAGTGTGGTTTCAGAGAAGCAGGGCCGAGCTGTTTGAGAGAATTAGAGGGACTCAGCCCCGATGGTGCTCCTGAGATTTCAACAGGCAACTGCTCTGGGAAGCTCGGCTCACACAGAAAGGCTGGTCAGCAGGTGGTAGAAGGAAGAGGGTCTGCAGTAGCATATGTTATCCAAACACTTTGTGATGTTCCTATAAATCATTTTCCAAATCGTTCTGCGCTTACTCCTTCAGCCCCCTCACTCCCCCCAAGCCCAACAAGTTTCATTCCTTTCCTTGTTGGAAAAAAAAAAAAGATTAAAAAAGGCAAACAGTTTTACAGTGCTTGTTTTTACAGGCTCTTTCAAACAAACCAAAACAAGACTTGCTCTCACATGTGGTTCGCGAGGACCCTGAATGCCATAAACTGCATATGAAGCGAATCTCCCGCTTAAACTCACTTCCTTCCCAATATAAAAGATGGCTCTGGTGTTAATTGTGCGCATCAAAAGCAGAGCACAAACAAACATGTTCTTTGTGATGTTAAATAAAGGGTAGTTGGCCTGCTTTATATTGTTGGGGGGCGGCTGTGCTGTGAAAGAGAAGAGACTTTTTAGATGGGGATTTGGGGAGGGGGGCCACTTGAAGAATGTCTGATTGAATGGGCTTTGTTCAAGCTGACGCTATGGGAATGGCTCAGGCAAGGGCTGGATGCTTGGGGTTCCATCTGTTGTATGGATGTCTTGCTATCTCTCTCTCTCTCTTTCTCTCCATTATGTATGAGTGCCTAATTATTCTGTCCAGAATACTTGTATTTTAAATTAGGCTTTACTCAGTTCTCCTCTTAATGTCAGGGAATCTCATTCTATGTCTTACAGCTGGCATTGTGTAAACTGCATGCCTTACCATCACACCCCCATTTTGATTTGCCCTCGAGGCAAAATTAAAGAAGCCACCTTCAGACATCAGCCGTTTCGTTAGCTACATTTGAGGTAAAGAAGGAATACTGTGCAAAGTTTGCCAAACTGTCACTTGAATGCCTGGTTCCCCTTCATTCTCCACCAAACACTGTCAGGTAAAATGCCTTCTATCTTATCACTGTGGCTGATGGAAGCAAGGTGCTGTCTTCTATCAGTGGAGTGATTATGAGCAGTCAGACAGATCACTGTCTGAGGAGCCTTGCCTCCCATTGAGATCCTCCAGAGGGAGAAGAGAACACTCAGCCCGTTAGCATACAGTAGAGCACTAAAGCTGAGGAGGGGCGTCCCTGGAGCTCATGTACCCACCCCTACCCCCAGGGGAGCCATAAAGGAGGGGAGGGGTCTGCGATGACACACATTCCGACCCATGCCACAGCCTCAGCTGCAGCCACCAGGCAATCTTTAACATCCCACCATCCCACTCCATATCACTTTGTCATTCTTTCTTTGGTCAGTCAGTCATATTTTACTCAAAGAGCTCCATGATGAGCTTTCCTGACACTGCAATTGTTCATGTGGTGTTAAAATGAAGGCTGACACATGAGCCAAGCTATTAAAGGACACGAAAACGTAACAATCTACAGATGCGTAGAACTTGAAATGTGGTCAAGGACTCGCATCAAGGTTTACTTTATTTCACAAGTATTTGTGTATGGGCAGGTTCAAATGTCTAGCAGTCAGCCTGCCAGTCTTTAATGTCTGCTATTGGATAACGTATAATTAAGCTATTAATGTCACTTTGCTCCATTACTGTTTAGTAACTTAGCTGTGTTACTGTTATGTTGAAGCAGGTCTATCAGTCGTTTCGATCGAACATTTTGCTGGGTGTGGAACAAAATTTGATCAGACTATAGTTTGTATTCTAAATAAGGCTGTGGAACGTTCTCGGGCTGTATTCAGGTTCAGTATAACGTTTCAGGCTGGTTTAAAGCTCTGTGTTCCCCTTTGTGCCTCTGTACCCTCCTTTGGGATGTTTGTTATGGAGAGGCATGCTTGATGGCAGGAAACCGTGTTCTAAAAACAGGCCCTCACCTAAGCGCCATTGTGCTCCATGTCTTTCTTTGAGCATACAATGGAGCCGGGCCGCCATTCAAGGCTGGGCATAGCCTAAGCACGCTCTGTGCATTTTAACACAGTTTGTCAGAACAACATGCATTGCCTGCACTGAGACGACTTTTAGCCCAGTTGGCTGTAAGAAAATACAGAAACCCTGTTTGCTTGTTTACGCATGCAAATCGCAAAGATAAGTGTCTATCTGCGGTCACCACTGGGCTTAGACATGCACTGGGTTCAAACTACATCAGAATCACTCTGCACTTAGTTTTTTTCCTCTCTGTGCCTACCTGGGTTAATGCATGATCAAAGTGAAGGAAAAGGGTTTGGCTGCCTTGATTCTGGCCATTTATAACTTCTCTCTCATCTGTGGCATTCCACAAGGGGTAGGCCGGCAGAGTTATGGCGTGTTAGGGAACCCGTGGGAGACTCGCTCATTTAGGGCCGGTCGTATTAACCTCCAGCTCCAGACTTGACCGCATCTATAAATATTTTCCAAAATTTCTCAAATTCTTCATCCCAGGTCAGCACGGCATACACTCTTGATGTGACATCTGGTATAATTTTCAGGCCCGGGTGTAAGCAAGGCAAAAAAAAACACAGAAAGGGTGGGAAGAGGAAAAGGTAGTCTTGCTCTGTCTCTCTCTCTCTCTCTCTCTCTCTCTCTCTCTCTCTCTCTCTCTCTCTCTCTCTCTGTCTCTCTCTCATTCCCTCCTCTTCTTCCCCCCGTTTCCCTAGGTGTGGCCAGAGTGCTGGTGAAACGTAATCCCTCTCTTTTTCCGGACCATTTCCTCGAGCGCAAAACCTGCCTCTCTCTTTCTCTCTCTCTTTCTCCTTCTCTCTCCCTCATTCTCATTGACCTGCTTGTAATTGCAGGAGACCCTCTAAAGCTGCCGCATGGTATTCAGGAAAACCCGCCTGACCCGGGCTGTCATAGCCTGATGAAGTCCTCCTGTGCCAATACTGCATTAATGTCAGCCATAGCAACAGAGTTACACTAATATTATTGTTGCGGGTTGTTGCTGCTAGAAGAAAAGCTTGTAAGGGATTTTTTACACTGTTTGAACGCTGCCCTTTACACTGACATGGATCAATGGAGCAAAAAGGTACATTAACAGACATTATAACAATGTTTATCTGCTGCAATAAAGCCACTGTTTTGGAGGTTTTCTTGATACAGTAACAAGGAATCAGTGTTTATTTTGGTGCCCATTGTAATGAATTCCTCTCCCATGTTATATAGTCCAAATACATGTTTGGGGTGTTTACCGGCTAAGCTGTATGTTTATAAACAAGCTCTGTTTAACGTACACAGAGATGCCATCAGGAGGGCGCCGGGGGTGGGTGGGGGTGTATGTGTGGGGGGTGCCAGCACTGAACCCTGGGCGACTGTATACATCACAGCATTTAACTTGAAGCCACTTAACTTTCCACCTGGATGGGACAAGAGGCTGTGATTGTGGTCAGTGGAGCGCACCCTTGAACTGGGAGGGCCATAATTTCAGAGTGGGAGAAACTGGTGGTGTTTAGAGAACCCACCATAAGTCGCAGGGAAGTTTCCTTTAGGGCTAAACTCCTGCTGGCCATGAGATCTCATCCATGGCATATAATAAAGTGTAATATACGCTCATGGCAACTTTCAACGCTCTTGTGACCGACTGTATCTGCAAGGCAGGATATGGTTGAGGGAGTGTACAGTCTTAAACTATAAATTATCGTCCGGTGATTGCTGTGAGTTTGTAGAAATAGGTTATGACAACTTCACCTGTTTGTTGGAGACTCTTGTTTCTCATATGCAAAGTCGTGATTATGAAGACTTCTGCACTTTATAATCAGAAACATGGATTTGTTAACTATAACACTAATCATATATTTTATTACTGTACTCTAAAGCAAAAACCCATAAGAATTAATCTAGTGGCTTTATATTAGGGCTGTCACCAGTTATATTAGTATTCAAGTAACCTTACAATTACTTTAACTGTTAATCGATTAGTCACACACATGCAGTATATGAAAGCAAAGGTTTAATTTTACTTCTTACTTAATATGCACATTCATGAGCTCCTGCTGGATGGAGTGAAGTGATGTAAGAATAGGTTTCTAAGTGATTTTTTGTGGGGTGGGGGATACAGTAGAGTAAGCTAGACCCTCAAATCCCACACATACTGAGAGTGACACTACTCCACAAGGCACACTTTCTGACTGCCACTACCCCAAAGCCCACTAACGGGTCTGTTAAAAACACCTGGTTTACCCGGCCTGCATGTTGCAGTTTCTGTCCACTTTGTGGACGAGTGTGTGTTTATTGCACGTGTGTCAGGAGTGTACCTTGCTCTGTGTGTGTGTGTGTGTGTGTGGCTAGTTTTCCAAGCATGCTGGCCATGTGGTTTAATTACATGGCCCCAGGATTTATGGGACAGAGTGGCCTGCTTGAGGTAGCAATTAGACAGACACACATGGGTGTCTTCCAGCTGTGTGTATGTGTGTGTGTGTGTGTGTGTGTGTGTGTGTGTGTGTGTGTGTGTGTGTGTGTGTGTGTGTGTGTGTG
>JBBPDE010000155.1:9712763-9724896 GCA_037974605.1 Nannopetersius ansorgii | reverse complement strand
TCTCTCTCTCTCTCTCTCTCTCTCTCTCTCTCTCTCTCTCTCTCTCTCTCTCTCTCTCCCTCTCTCTCTCTCTCTTTTTCTCCTATTTCTTTGTCTTTTTCTCTTTATTTCTGTCTCCTTTTCGCTCTGCCCCCTTACTCTGTCTCTCTCTCTGTCTCTCTTTGTCTGTCTGTCTCTCTCTCTCTCTGTCTGTCTCTCTCTCTCTCTCTGTTTGTCTGTCTGTCTGTCTCTCTCTCTCTCTGTAGCTCATTCTCCCACTCACTCTCACTCTTGCTCGCTTGCCCACTTCTACATGTTCATTTGCATCATAATTTAGCATTGTGTAGGACCACAGCGATGCAATGGAAACTGGTGATGGTTTTATCCCTGCCTACCAAGTAGACCAATTAGTTTGCCCTTTTGCTTTTGTGTAGGATGAGCACATGCACACTCAAATCTGCACATTTATACATGTGACTGTATGCCTGTGTTTTGCACACAGTCTTGGAGTGCCTTTTTTATTGCAGTGTGTACAAAAGCCCAAATATGGCAGAGTCTCATGTTGCCCCTCTTTATTGTCTCTGTGAGTGTATTTGACATGACTGGGGGAAGAATTGAAACAGGCTTCTGTGAGTGTGTGCATGCGCATGCATGTTCCCACAGCCCACAAACCTTTTCCATGGACTTTTTCCCAGTCTCCCAGTCCAATCTGAACTGGCTAACCCTAACCCGGGCTTCACCTTGCCTGTGAATGCGCTTTATCATTCCAGCTGGTGTTAGGTGCCCATCAATTGCTCACTCAATGCACAAAACCCCATAAATCCCCTTGTTTATGCAGGTGAAGAGAAAACTAAAGACAGTATCACACTTTCCAAAACAATCACAGTATCAGTTAATATTAAGATTATAATTGTCCATATAAAACGATTTTATTCAGTATTATTTTTGCACTATTTGTATTAGTCCATACATCATGATGTGTTGACAGCATGTAAAGGGTAGTTGGCAAGTCCAAATGACATAAAAACGACATCGCAGCTGTGCGTCTAAGTGGGTAAAAGAATAAAACAAGAAGAAAAACAAGAACAGCTGTCATGAAATACATGGTAAGTCATATAATACAGTTCAGGCTCCTGCATATGGATTATTCCACAAAGCCCAGGTGTTTCCTGGGTTCCTGGGTTCAGGAACGGTATCACAAGTCTTTAGGATGGATCTAAAAGTGCGTGGATTTTTCTGCCATTAGTAAAGCTAAAGCTCTTTTCAGTTCAAAGTAGGCCATATTTGCTAGCATGTCATGTCCAAATGAAATTCGGATTGTGCTCTTTGATGTGTGTATGTGTGTGTATTTTTTAGTGTGTGTCTAGCCCCCCCCCAACCGCACAGACCCAGATAATTCCCACAAACGTTCCAGGATTTTGGGTGGCCAGCGTTACCCTTCACTTTGTTTTTCTTGCTATTCACACGTTTTACAACCCTTCAAGGCTACCTTTTTCAAAAAGCTCCCACCACAATTTTGCGTTTGCTTTGATTTGGAAATATGGATTTATTTTCCCCGCCGGCGGCTGGCCGCTGACAGCTGACGTGTGTTTTGCAGGAGGTGTGACATTTTAATGAGTCGGCCATTTTGGGCTCCGCTCCCAGACTGGCATCTCTCCGCTTCCTTCGAATAATACGTAGGGCCGAGAGTCCCGCGCCATGTCTGAACAGCCTCGCTCTAGATCTTGGTTATTCATTAGGCTGCTATGGTCAACCTCCGTGTCTTTGCCGTATCATTGGCAGACGTTATATTTATCTGTAAAAGTGTTTCTTGGCTTTTGTCTTTTTTTTCCATTCTGAATGGAGTGCGTCTTCAGGAGCCACAGCCACCGGCCCGGACTGAGTCAGTGAGCCTGGGAAAAAGAAACAGACTCACGATAATGCAGTCATTCCAGTTAATGAGTGAAAATTACTGGGTGCATCTATCCCTGTATCATTTATGAAATCTTTTGAAATTGCTGTGACAAAAATGATACGATGCCGTCTGTGCCAGCTTTAGTTCTTCCAGTGCCCCACTAAAACCCCACCAGGTGAAGAAAACATTAGAACAATGGTGCTCCATATTAGACCACTGTGAAAACTTGATTTACGTAGAATGGAATTAAGCAGGTAAGAAGTTCACTGATGCCCTCCGAATCGCTCTCTCAAGTTCAGTTTGCCTAAAGGCTTTCGTCTAATGCCATTAGTCTGTACTGTCTTAAGCTTTAGGCAGCTTTAGAGCTGACAATAGGCTTTGACAGTAAGAGCTTTCTCAAGTGGATACCACTATTGTGCTGCTCTGAATCAACCTCTTTTGATGCACTTTCTGATTACAGTGAGATTACTGTTTCAGGCAAGTGTGTTTCGTTAACAGATAATAAGTATGCAGACAGTTCCAAGCAGAATCAGGGTTTATTCATTGCTAAAAGGTGAGAATTACTGTAAGGTTAGTCCAGACAGCGTGGCTGATGCATGTTTAGACGTCATTTGAGCATAAATGCATCAGATGTGGGAACTGCATTCCGTCAGGTAAGTGTATCTGTCTGTATGTGTGTGTTGACACCCCGGGCACGGTGTTTGTGTGTGTCCTGCACAGTCATGCTGCCCTTCATGGTGTTGCACAAGTCTCCAGTACAGCCGTACCAGCGCGGCTTCTACTGCACTGATGACAGCATCCGCTACGTCTATAAGAACAGCACTGTGCCCTCGCCCGTGCTGATGGCCGTGGGCCTGCTCCTGCCCCTCACCAGCGTAAGTGTCCCAGCCCGGGGCATCCGACTGGGGGCATGGGGCCAGGAGAGCTGGGGGGAGTGGCATGGGAGGACCAAGACTCTGAAAGAGTGAGGAGAGCACATAGTGAATATTACAATAGGCCACTAATTGACTAATTGCAACTAAATGTCTGCAATCCACAACTCACAGATTCTTTAAGGGCCACATCAAGGGCCTACAAAAGTCAGCACATTTACATGTACCTGCCTATTCAACCCGCAGTAGTTTAGCCACCTTCCATTCCTTTGGCCTTAAGGCTTTTATTACAAAACATTTTCATGAAAGTCTAAGGCATTAGCCAGTGTACCTGTAACTGTGTAGTGTAATATGATCATTAGTGAACTTTTTGTGATGTAGCATTCAGAGACATTAAACGCTTGTCCCCACCGCTACAGTTCTGATTTTTGTGAGGAGGTTTAGTGTAACGTAATGTAATGGCTCCCTCTTTTAGAGGTCCGTCTCCCACGTCAGGACCTCCCCAGCCTCCCTGGTGTGTCCCATGATCTTCAGCTGCTGTGTGATGTGCTGTGCCCCCCCGCCCTTGCGTGTGTGTCTTTCTGTTTGTCTCTGTGACTGACCTGAAGCCTCTCTCTGTCTCTCTCTGTCTCTCTCTCTCTCTCTCTCTCTCTCCCTCTCTCCCTCTCTCTCTGTCTGTCTCGCTATAGCTGGCCTGCCTTTCCTGTTAATTGAAACTAGCATGATCGAGCCATACCATCGCGGGTTTTACTGCAGTGACCAGTCCATCCAGTACCCGTATAAAAACGGAGACACCATAAGCGATGCCGTGCTCTGTCTCGCTGGCATTCTTATTGCCATCTTCTCTGTAAGTCCTTCTCTTATATATATATAAATATATCTCAATTATATCATCCTTAACCCTCCCTCCCCTTCATACAAACACATTTTCACAATGAAACGCTAATAAACCATAGATAGAATATTAAAGTATAAAATGTAGTAGGAAAGTAGGACTTTCCATAGATCATGTAGAACTCCATCCATAAACAACATCCATAAATCATGTCCATCCTCCAAGGAGAAACGGAAATGATTAAATGTGAGAAAGTCTATCATGGCTTTTGGGCTTCTTGTTTTGTCTGCATGTGATCTTTCCACCGCTCTCTTTTGCTGTTGTTCTGGTTTGTGTTAGATTTTTGTGTTGCTTTTATGTTTCTATGAATGACTGTTCACCAAAAAATCCCAAAAACAGTGGAGTCAATAGAGCTTCAGCTTAAAGAAACCGTATAAAGGTATACCCATATAGTACTGTAGAGTAAAAGTATAGTATTTCCCACTTACCCCAAGCAAGTAAAAGTTAACTGGTGTTTTCACGATAGTACATCAAGTTGGTAAGCGGTCACAAAGCAACGATTCTTAACTAAATAACAACTCGATATGGGTCTGTGATAGTTCAGGCATACATTGTGTCTATACACTGTCTGTTCTAGCATTTGCCTTGTGGCACTGAACTAATAAAGCAGCGTTCAAACCTCAAACATGTCGAGAAACAGCATATTGCTTTGATTTGGCTGATTTTTTGGCTCGTTTTAGCATGAATGAACTGTATTGCTCAGATCTGAAGAGCGGATCTGAAACTGACTCAAGCCTAAACCGAACGAGGCTTACATTGACTTATCAGCAGTTTCTATCACAATGTCAACCTTTGTGATCTGGGAGTCAAGAGTGGAGCACGACAGATCAAACCAGGTCAGACTGTGCTTATATATAAAAGCCTGCAGCTGCTGACCATTGACCGCTCTCTATTAGAACACACAGAACTTGAATAGCATCAGGGACAGCTGGCGACAGCTTCCTGAAATACAAGCAAATCTATGCCAGCACAATTCTGGCACTGGACTGAGGAAACTAAAGTAGTCAGGACAGGACACAGACTTTCAGGGACTCACTGGAGTGGGTGAGGAGATTACATGTGAAGGCGAGAGAGAGAGAGAAAAAAGAAGAAAGCAGAAGGATGCACTTTAAACATTTTAGCACGTCTCTGATATCAAAACCCTCATATGCATTGGAAACTGAATCACATCAGCCAGAGGGACGTTGCTTGGCATACCCCCTAACCAGAGACATGCATACATAGTGTTTAGAGCAGAGAAGGTCCTAAAACGCAGGGTTTAAAGTGTGTGTGCGTGTGTGTTTTGCACTATACACACAGCTGTAGATAATTAGTAGTGTCGCCATTCCCAGTTTGGTTAAGGCCTCTGGGAGAGGAGAATGTCTTCAGTGCTACCACAACAGCTTTCCACTAGAGTGTGAATAACAGAGAGAGATAGAGGGTGAGAAGAAGTGAAAGTGAGAAAGTGCGAGAGAAAAGGGGGAGAGAAAAGAAAGGAGTCTGAGAGACAAAGAGTGAGAAAGAGAGCGTGTTCAACACATAATGTTCAATACATCATTTGTTATTAGTGGGAATTTCAGTACACGACTGCTGAGCAATGAGGTCCCAGTTAAAACCAGGCTGCCGAACAACGTAACAGTCAATCCTGCAAACAATGGTTTTAATAGCTTACTAAATTCATATAGAGTTCAGCTGATTTGTGCGGCTGTGTGTTTATATGCGTATTTCACTATAGCTTTAGACTTTTAAATGGATTTATCTATTTTACAATAAACATGAGAATAAATTACATTCAGTGTAGTGTTTGTTAATCAGCCCTGAGGATATCCCCCCGTACACACATGTGAATATAGACATTTATCTATTTCATTCCATAATGCCTTTAACGCATACCAATGTCACCATTTACTCTGGAGAGGTGGGCCTCGCTCATTCTCATAGGCCTGTTCTCTTATTTCTTTTCATTCATCTCTCTCTCTCTCTCTCTCTCTCTCTCTCTCTCTCTCTTTCATATTTATGTGCTTTCCAAACTAATTTCACCTGCATGTAGATTTAACACTCATTTTGCATGTCTGAAACCAGAGCATTATCACTTCTTTTGTTCTGACATGTCAGTATATACTGGTTACATTTCTTAGACAGTA
Organism: Nannopetersius ansorgii; assembly: GCA_037974605.1. Classification (NCBI taxonomy): domain Eukaryota; kingdom Metazoa; phylum Chordata; class Actinopteri; order Characiformes; family Alestidae; genus Nannopetersius; species Nannopetersius ansorgii. The sequence continues at coordinate 9,719,133 of JBBPDE010000155.1, read as the reverse complement.
ACCTGGTTCAGTTCTAAGCATGTGATGTCATTAAAAGTTTGGAATCCCTGTTTTTTTGCATATATAAATGAAATAAATGCAATTATAAATTAAATAAACAGTAGATTTAATCACTACATATTGGATGCCGAAAGGTATTTTAGACTGGACTTTAGATTTTGCGATTGTTTCCAACAATTATAATTTTGATTCCAAACTTTTGACTCCAGACTTGTAAAAGTAGCATATGCCTGATGTTTGTCCTGTACTCCACACCTCCAGATTGTGATAGGTGAGTGCTATAGGATCCATTACCTGAATCAGGGCACGCAGTCCTTTGTGGGGAACCCCTACGTCTCTGCCCTGTACAAGCAGGTGGGCTTGTTTATCTTCGGCTGTGCGGTGAGCCAGTCCTTCACGGACATCGCCAAGGTGTCAGTGGGTCGCATGAGACCACACTTTCTGGATGTGTGCAAGCCGGACTACTCCAAAATCAACTGCTCTCTGGGCTACATCACTGAATACACCTGCCTGGGTGAAGCAAGCAAAGTACAGGAGGCCAGGTTAGACCCACACACACTCACACCGACTTTACTCACACCCCTTACTCATTAGCACACTCATACTCTCACTCTCTGATCCACACACTCACAGCACAGCAGTCATCCCCTATAAGTCTCAGATTATTACTATAACCATATAACATATAACTTTAGAACTTGTGTAACAATTATTTGACAATAGTGTCGCTGCACTGTCCAATAGCAGTAGGTAATAAGCTACAATTATATTTCAGTTTGATTTGGATTCTGCAGGTTCGAGTCTGCATTTCGGACTTTTTTTGTGTTTGTTTTAATATCAAGAAATGCCAAGCATGGCAAAATTACACGGAACTCATTTCAGGTAAAAAAAAAAAAAAGTCCAATTTAATTGTGTCGCATGTTGAGGATGTCCACTTATTTTCACTCAGAAAATCAACAAAACATGTCGTTTTAACTGTCAGTTTTTACATTAAAAGTCACATGACAATTACGTTTAATATTATTTTTCTGTGTTTTTAGGAAATCCTTCTTTTCCGGTCATGCCTCTTTCTCAATGTTCACCATGCTGTACCTAGTGGTAAGTACCTCTTACTACAAACACACACACACACACACTCAAGCAACTGTTCTCCCATTTGACAGCTGATGCTGTGAAGTGTATTCAATGTGTTTTGTATTTCTTTTTTTGCCTCCGCGACCCTTCTGGCCACTCTGTGTGAAATGTGATTCACTCTCATTTTCCTTCTTCATCTCCTGGTTGGATACAAACCAGCTGTTTTTTATTTTTGCAGCTGCAGAAACTTCCTCTCCTTCTTTATCCCCCCCCCCTCCTTCCCTCTCTCTATTCCTCTCTCTTTATATTCCTCTCTCTCTCTCTCTCTCTCTCTGATTCTCCCCCCTTGCCACCTGTTGAGAGGCCATGTTCAGGCTGTTCAGACTTTTCCCTTTGCTTAAGGGTCTCATGCTTCAAACGTCCATTAATTAGACGTCCCACCAGTCCAAAACCCACTTCACACACTCGGACGCACACTCACACACACTCGCACACATATTTGTGCAAGTATACCTCTACCCCAGGGCTTTTGATGTTTCCATACTGTAGATCAAACCTTCTTTCCCCACTTCAAGCTGTTTTCAGGTGGTCTCACCTCAGCATTTCCTCAGATGCTTTCTTTTAAATGCCACGCCAGCACCTCCTCCTTCTGTGTTCCTGTCTGCCTGCTGCTTCACTTGGTGAATGGGTTAAAGGCAGGGAAAGAATTTTTTTCTGTTCACACTGTGAGCTGCGGTGTGCTCACGTATGACAAATCGACACTTTCCCAGCAGCCATACAGGTTGGTGCGACAGGCTGAGCGTCCAGTTTGGAAATACAGACGGACAGCTGTTCATTCCCAATGGCTGGAGAGTTTTAAGTAGGGGTGTGAGAGAGGGCAGGGTTGGGTAGGAGCCCAGGAGCACAGCGTGAGACGCAGGGTTAGCGTGCATGCGCTCATGTGGCCGCAGAGGTCCTACAGGGGTAAGCTGTTTTAACTCAACCTGTGTTCCCCCTAATACACTCCGAATAGCCATTAAATTAATGCGCGACTTCGACAGCTTTCTGAGCCTTGAAACGCCAGCTGGGTCCCTGGCTGCACCTCACACAGACGAGAGGAAGCAGGGCGTGGAGAAGCAGAACTCACGCTAGAGCTGCCGAGTGTTAAGTGACAAAAGCGATCAGCTTTCCTCTATACACCTAGCCCACATTAAACAATGTGATTAAACACATACTTAAGGCAAAGTGCATGGCTGTTGTTCCCGGGCGTTCACTGTTAGAATTTACAGCAAAACATTACACTATTACACTCTGTGTAGAAGCTCCCTTGTCTAGGAGTCTGACTCAACAGACACTGATGTAGCCTGATTCACCAGTGCAGTTGCTCATTAATGCCGGATTTCCCCTGCCTGGCACAAGTTGGTGCTTTCCCTTTTCTGATAAACCTGATCCAAATAATCAAGCTAATCAACGGTACTTAAACTGCGATCAGGGATGGTCCAAAACACCATCAATCAAACACAAACTCCATGATTTTATATTTTCATTCTAAAGTGTAACAGGATGTAAAAAAGAGCTGGCTGTGATTGGCCCTGCACAACCTGGAGTGCAAAGGGGGCTAACTGACTAAATTAAAACTGAATGACCGAGATACACGCAAACTTTTATTTTTTAACCAAATAGTGTAAACGCTGCACGAGTCTCTACTAGAAGTCTGTTTCACTTTAACACTTTAACACAGTTTTCAGTTAATCCCAGAAATAAAATACAGAACGATTTAGAATTTTGCAACACTTTTCAAAAAAGTTATGTAAAATTATTACTTACAACTACACTGTTTCTACACCAAATTCTAGTGATTTAAACATATTGATGACTGTTGTAAGGAATTTGAACATAAGTAACAAGAATGCAGAATTCCTGTAGCCCCCATTAGAACTAACCTGTTAAAAGAAAGAAAGAAAGAAAGAAAGAAAGAAAGAAAGAAAGAAAGAAGGAAAGAAAGACTGAAAGAAAGAAAGAAAGAAGAAGAAAGAAGGAAAGAAAGAAAGAAGGGAAGAATGAAAGAAAGAAACAAACAAATGAATAAAGAAAGAAGAATGAAAGGAAGAATGAAAAAAGAAAAAGATCAGAGAATAGATGGAGAAAACAACTATGACATAACTAGCAGTAGGGCTGTAAGTACTCTTGGCTCTCGTGCTGACTTCAACACGAAAAGCTCTATATTTTTCTCTCCCGCTTTTTCTTCTTCCTCTCCTCCTGTCATTATCTGCGTATGCTGCCGTGGGAGAGACGGTGATGTCATGATGAGGGTAGACTCCAGCTCTCGTTGTCACTCTTTCCTTGCTGTTTGCTTCAGCCTCCAGTCAGCCACAGACGTCTGACAGACTCCCATCAACTAATGGGTGGCATCATACCATGATTTCCATTTCAGATATTTATGGATAGTGTACTTGTAAAAAAATGTTAAGACTGAAAACTGCTTACCGGCATGTTTCTGTTTCTGTACTGATTATATTTTCTGACAGATAGAAGAATGGGAGAGGATTATGAATGGAGAGCATTACAGTATATTGTATGTAGTGTGGTTAGAGTGATGTAGTCCATAGTTTGAACAGTGAGATCACTGGAGAGAGAACAGCGCGTTTTATTTTGTCTGTCGTAATATTATATTATGAATAGATTTTGTCAGTACGTCTTCACACTACATCCATGATCAGTCCTGCACGGCAGCGAGGGAGTATGTTATTGAATAGCAAACTGGAGTAAAGCAGAAAAGTCCTTAAATCTCCTGAGGTAGAAAAAAATTCCCATGGTAAATAAAATGGTGTGACAAACACCCCCAGTAATGAGCAGTAACTAGAGACTAGCATAGCGTTCAATGGTGAAAAGAGTTCAGTGAAAATTCACAGTTATACATGCCATCTACACATATCTATTTGTACATATGCTTACATATCCATGTTATTAGTTTGGTAAACATTCTTTTACATCCTGTTCAAGGCTCTTGTTCCTATCTAGCCACTGTGGCTACGGCTCTTGTTTAACAACAACACGTCTTTTGAGCCTCTAACGGAAGTTCGCACCTGATTTTTAAAACTGATGTAAAAACTATTGGCCACAAGCTGCATGTGCAAAAACACCCCCTGTTTTGTGTGACTCTTGCATGTTTTGGCAACTTTTCTCAATTGCATATATACGAGCGAGGGAAGCATTTTACATTTTACGGAAGGCTAAACTGCACATTTAGGGCAGAATGTCTTAGAATTGCTACACATGTCTTAAAGGAAGACGCTAGCCTTTCCATCCCAGCTTGGTAGCAATATGTAAACCTAGCAAGTGGGTGATAACTGGCTAAATTGAAGGACGATAATTGGGTAAAAAATTGTTAGCAAAACAACAGTTGAGAGCTAGTCCACACCAATTAACTCCTCAATGCCTCAGTCATTGCACACTTTCCTGAAGTAGTGTTGATTTATTAAGTAATCTCAAATCAACTTTTTTTGTTTGTTTCTAACTGACATACTGTTACCTATGAAATGGGCAAATGTACCGTTACATTTGAACATAACTGCTTCTTTTGTTTTCAGCTATGAAACATATTTGTTCATGTTGAAAGGAGTGGTTTCTTATTAGCTATGTAGTTCCATTGCAAAACTAAAGAAAGTTAATATACTGCACATATCTTGGCTGATCAACTGTTCCTTTCACAAAACAGTTCCCATTGTACTGAAGGTGTTTGGGTTGAGATTGGAAAAGCCTAGCTCTCTAGGGACACATCCCATGGCACTTTACTGGGAACTTTAACCGTGGTCTAAGTGACACTAAATAGCATGCTGACTGATGGCTGACTGGAGGCAGTAGATGTGTGTGTGCTGGCGTGACTGTGACTGTGGGGATTTCAGTGGGTTTGGGATTGGGTATTTTCTAGCCTCACTCTAACCTCCAGCCTCTCAGCCCATGTGTTCTGGTTTGGCCTGAGGCGGGAGGAGGCGCCGCCGTTGCACCCAAACCACTCTGCGACACACGAGCATGGCACCTCGCCAGCAGCTAGCTGGCCGAGAGAGGAAATGACAGGGCACCGCAGAGGAGACTCAAACAAAGGCCTCGGAGAGGAACTGAGTGATGAATCCACGGACAAATGATGTTTGAGGTAGTTGGTGACAGTGGTAGATTTTACTCGGAGAATTCACAATTTTGTGGATCGCACTCATCATTTCCAGCGCTGCGGTCGCCCTGAAAGAAAGCCCAGTTCACTGTTTTGGCTTCTTCAAGCCTGACCTGAGGTCAGGGTGTGGAAAGCCCCAGCGGAAAAGCCAGACCCTCCGAGAAAAGCACTGAACCGGAGCAACAGGCCTGTTTCGGCCCAGGAGCAGGGCAAGCCTTGTTGAGGCTGATGCTCAACATGACAATGCTGTACGATATCATGAAAACAGTCAGTCAGTCAAAACACTAATAAGAATACATGCACCCCCCCGCTCTCTCCTTCTCGTTCACTGTCTGTCTCCTGCGAGGAAGAGGATGTGGTTAGTTTTATTTTTAAACTGCCTTTCAAAAGTTTGGGAAAGTTTTGTTTCAGCGTGATCCTCATGTTGATGCACTAGCTTTGCAAACTAAGTAGGAAACCAGATATTGGCTTCAGAATAGTGCCATAACCCGAACATTTCATATGCTTGTGATATTTGCATTTAACCTTTCAGGCAGTTTTTACTTAATTGAAAAGTAACTGTGAAGATCCTTATTAATTGTTTTATCTATTTTTAGCTTCTCTCACCCCCCTCCTTTCTCTTTTCCTTCCACCTTGCTCCTCCTCGCTGGCGCTGTCCACCAAACTTGGAAAGGAGATCCTAACAGTCACTCCAAATATTTACTGCACGCTGCTTCAGCTCTTGCCCATGGCCAAGCATGGAGGCTGTAGAGTTCCTAGACCAAAAACAGCCATGGGGTTTAAAAATACGCCCTTCAGGAGCTTTTCCATTGTCCAAGCCAGAGCATTAACCCCCTTACGCCCATCCCAGATATCTGATGGTAGCATCCACTTGCCTGCAGGGAAGGCATGGAAAAAAATCTCAGTGGGACAACACATGTTATCTACTGCATGGGGGTGTTATGTCTTGTGGAGGTGCTGTGTGTGTGTGTGTGTGTGTGTGTGTGTACGGGATAAGAGTATCAGGGATGCACTTTGTTTAACATCCACACTAAACCCTGGATATGTCTTAGAAGATCAAGGTATTCAAACACTTGTGTTTGTGTGTGTGTGTGTGTGTGTGTGTGTGTGTGTGTGTGTGTGTGTGTGTGTGTGTGTGTGTGTGTGTGT
>JBBPDE010000155.1:9688272-9699489 GCA_037974605.1 Nannopetersius ansorgii | reverse complement strand
CGGCGAGAGGGGTGACTAAGGACGTGTATATCAGTCTCTGAGCCCACTGACCCTATTACTCAGTGACCCCTGCAGTGGCCGAGTTTTTATTGTTCTAATGCTCTAGTTCAAAGCATTTGTTTTCTTTCCGTCCTCCCACACTCCCACGCTGTATGATGGGTTCTTTTAGTTATGTCCTGAACATCCAGGGTGAGGTGAAAGTTTAGCTTTAAGCTTAAGGTTAGGATATGATTTTAGGGTTTTACTGAATGGAATATGTTCAGTTATGTGCTAGTTAAAGTAGAAGGTGAACAACTAGAAAGCATCTGCTGGGAATTAAAATCAAGCGTTAACTATTCACCCACTACTATTGTATTAATCAAAGCATAGCAGTCATACATCTACATCATTTGTATAGACATACATGTATATAGATGTATCTTTAAAGCCTTATCCTCCCAAATACAACACATATAGAAAAAATATGGACTGTCTGGGAGGTTCAAGGACCTGTTTGAGAACTACTGATATATTGTATAGTGACAAATATGATGCACGATATAAAACTCTTTTTCTTCTTCTTTTTATTATCATTATTAATAGCAGTAATAATATTCTACTTTGAGAATTTACTGATGTCCCTGAGCTGACCTGTAATTTAACATTATTGTGTGCATCGTACGCAAGGAGGTTACAGCCATCTCTAATGTCATTGTTTTTGTCATCTCCTGTCTTCTCTGTAGGTCTTCTACGTGTCAGACCTGTTTAAGCCCAAAGTGAAAGCTGCCACTCCTCCGCCCTCCCCAATCAAGAAGGAGCTCCTCCCCTCGGCCGACATTATAGACAGGAACAATCACCACAACATGGTGTGAGACGAGGACGCTGGAAGGAACCATCTTTTAGCCCCTCCCCCACCTGTCTCCTCTGAAGAAACCTGAACAGCCACATGTGACCGAGGAGCAGCAGTGGTTTAGCTGTTACTCTCTCTCATCTGACAGTAGAATGTAGAGGCAGGAGACAGAGACCTTTTATTATTGAGACTCTTTATTTTTTACCTATTACCATCCTCACTATACTTAATTTTGAGCCCTATTCACGTGTAAAAACGAAAGCTAAACAAAACATACACAAGGAACTTACTACTGGGATTTTTTTTCTACAAGAAGTGTGGACTAAAGTGGGCCTGCGTCTCGGTTTGCAGGACACTGAGCAGAGTTTTAAGGGATGAGCGAAATAGAAAGTAAACGATGTACTAATAGGTGGATGGATGGACTGAATGAAAGAAGAGTGTGACTGTGAGGCTGGTCATTTGACCAGTAACTCTCTCTCTCTTTGTCTTTGTCTCCTTCTCTCTCTTTCCCTCTTTCCCTACCTCTCTCTCCCTACCTCTCTCTCCCTACCTCTCTCTCTCTCTGTGGCCTTTCACCAATATAGGACAACAAATTCCTTAGTTATAGGAATGATATTTTACCTGCAACGTTACTAGCACAGATATATTAACAGTGTAAAGAACAGTAACTTATAGCACTATATCCAAGTCCATTGTAAATCGTCACCACTCGCCATCTGAGGGGCGTAGCTCTGAAGAAGCTTTATGCGGTTTTTAGTGTATGGTAGACTGAGTTGAACTTTTACACTATGGTGTATGGTGGTTCCCGTAGAATCCATGGGAATCCACACCCACCATTATGATTTGTAGACACTCCTGAGCACTAGACCCATCAAAGCTGTTCTTAGCTACCCACGCAGTGGCCTAGTTCCAAGGGATGTTGCATTTAACTGGGTTTTTTTGTAGGGGGGGATGGGCCGGGGAGGGAGGGTGTTTTAAATGGTGAATTCGAGATGGATGCTGCCCATTTGCAGCAGCGTTGTGAGAGCATGGCTGAGCCATGCTTCTGCATTGTGTCCTGGAGGGGCGGGAGGAATGATGAACAGGGGGTAGGTGGGGAGTTTTTTGTCACCAAGGTCGCTTGGGGTCGAGTCCCATCGACTGCACTGGCTCTGGCACATTTATTTTGGATGGGTAGAATGAGCCTCTTCTGCTGGCTGGTATGGACTCTTCTCCCGTCCAACTACATAATCACTCGAGAGCAGCTGTGCCATTCATGCATTTGGCCAGTGGTGGCGCTAATTGAAGTGTCCCCCAGCATCTGCCCTTCCACAGTCACTCAATGCCACGTATGCATGTATGGATGTCTTTATGTATGCATGTGTTTGTCATTGTATGTGTGTGTGTGTGCGTGTGTGTGTGCACGCTACTATGTCTCTGCACCTCGGTGCAGAGGACTATTACCATGTGAAGAAAAAAATGAAAGAAAACTGTGGATCTTTCCTCTCTTTGGCCTTTTTCTTCTCTAAATGATGTCTACTGTCCTCACTAACCGCTGTACAGTTCTGCCAGATTATTATACAAATCACACTATACACAAAATCGACACATCTACACACAACCCACCGCCACACAGCCGCCAACATGTTGCACATCCCCGCACATTGTATAGTCCGTCCTATCATTTCACCAAGCTGTTTTATTTTTTCCTTTTAAATATATAAATAATGTATAGATCACTAAAATTAACTATGTAAAATATTATTTCTGAACATTTTTAGATATATCCACTATGAATTAAAAAAAAAAACGTGTCATGACCTGTGTTATTTACAAATTGCTGCTTCGACAAGCATTGATTGAAAGATTTTTGTATTTAGTTAACTAAAATATTGTAGATTTGTGATAGTGAGTTTTTACTAAGCAAAAAAACACACCTACAAATGTATCAAAAATGACTATTAGTATTTTTGTATTGTCTCATTTTGTACAAAAGAAATAATAGCAAATGTTTTTTTTTTCTGCTAAATGTACCTAGCTCTAATACATGTGTTTTTAAATAAAAAAAGCTCATTATGAACAAGAATGGCTGTCTAATTATTTATTTATTTATTTATTTATTTATTTTTGCATGTATGCTAGCTTTCGCCCTGTAGGAAGAGTAACAAGTTGTTAGGGAAGTCGCTTTGGATAAAAGCGTCTGCTAAACGCCATAAATGTGAAATATAACATCTGTTCAGTAATGCTTACACAAAGAGGGAGCACTACGAACATCAATCAGAGGGCATTTTCTTTAAACACCAGGGAATGGTACACGTGAAAGATCTCAATTACAAACTGAATCACGCAGGTCCCAGGATGAGAACATCTGGATGGCATCATTAGTTTGCATGATACTAAATGCTTAGCTAAGAGTTTGGAGAATGCTAAGGTTACTGTTGAAGTTTTAAGGCTTCTGACATTTGCTGTAATCTATAATAAGACTGTCATTTTGAGAAAAGGCTATGGTGCCACAAGCACGCCTGCCAATGTTATAATTTCTGACAGCAGTAGAAAATCCAGTGTGTCATTCTCTCCACAGTAAACTTGGGTTTGGATCCATAAAAGCACTCAGCGCCGCCACCGGGACTCCGAAAAGTTGGACGTTGGCATTCTATTTACATCTCAACAAAGTAATCCCAAGCCTGTCCCCAATCTTTCAAACTTAAAAGCTCACTGACAGCAGACACGGATTCGCGGCGAGTAGTAAAGGCGTGTTAAGACTACGGCCAAGTCAGCTGAGTGAGTCAGAGCCGAGCTTTTTGGCAAAGAGCACCCCGATAGATCATAGCAGTGGCATCTGGATGAGTTCTAAGGGAGCCGACTGGTCCTGCGGTCATGTTTGGCTGCTGAAAGAAGGAGCAAAAGAGAGAAAAAAGCTGGCATGGCCTGCGTTCAGGAAGAAGGCCAGGAATGAAAGGGGTTCTAGTAAGAGTAAGAAGGAGTGTTTGTTATGGAGACCGAGGAGAGAGGCTCGAGAAAGGGTGTTCCAGATGTTTCAATACACTGGCATGTATGGCAGCACAATATGGAATTACATTTTATATTGGACTGTTAATAAAGCATATTGCCTATGTTGCAGCATCAGTGGCAATTAATGCCAGACACATGTCTGTATCCAGTCTCTGTACTGTAAAACGTCGGTTTACCCAAAACATCTATGCAAATTTATTCCATTTATTGTATGACATGTAAGGTCAAGAGACAGCTTAATGCTGCTGGAGGAACAAAACTTGTATCTCCAAAATAGCAACCTTTCTGGAAAAAGAAACATTCCAGAATGACGTTTTCCTTTTTTGAAGGTTTGAATATAATAGAATATTTTATTCAAAAAACAAAAAAATATTTTTTGTTATTTTCCTTTTAAAAATGCATTTTTGAAGTATTTAAGTAAAACATTATGGAGTAATGTTATTAAAAGATCATTAAAAACTCCATTTGAAATCGAGTTTCTTTATTAGTACATCATTTATTAGTATATCATTATATTGTGCTTCGGCTCGGTGGTATGCAATTAATTATGAGACAGCAGATATAACAATGTGTTGCAATAACTTTGTTTTAAGTCACTACTTCAAACCTGATTACATTTACTTATGTTTACTGCTCTAACTATATTAACATCTTTATAACCTTATTAGATTGTTTACATTTTACTGATTTTCTTACCAGACCCTTTCCTGTTACATTAAAGTGACTCTGCTTTAAAAGAACTGTAAACGTCAGTCCAGGTGCAGGGGACGCTTGTCTTTTCAGGACAGTTTTTAGAGTATATGCTGCTACACAAACTCTTAAAGATCTACAACTAAAACTGAACTAAAGAAACTGATACAAAACACTATCATGCTTAGAATAAACATGTAAAATGTGTCTATACTAGGCACATGTGCCATGAGAAAACCTCTAAACATCTGCTAAAATTCAGGGAAAGTTCACCCCCAAACCTTTGCATAAATAAACATTAGCAAAATTAACCAACATAAAATGATGCCAACTAGCCATTAAAAATGTAATAATAACCTGATTGTTTCAGAAGATCCTGGGCAGCGTGCTGTATGAAAGAATAGTGAGAGTCAACAGCAAAATGAGCAGCATGAATGAACCCATTTTATATTCATATTGCAGCCTCATGCCATAAATTTTGCATATTTGAAAATACTCTGATGTTGATTAGCACCCAAATATATTGTTCAGCCCTACTGGCATGTTTGCATATCAATAAAACCAATCAAGGCTGGGAGATTATTCTGGATTAGCATAGTGAAATTCGACCAAGCTGATATTTATTTTAAAGGTATTGGAGAGGAGTGCCACCCACATGGTAGCGCCCCATCCCGAACAGAAGCTTATTTAGTCATGATGACTGCAGAGTAGCGCATGGGTGCAGAGTGTAAACGGATTTGTGGATGGGTGAAGGAATAAATAAATGAAGGAATTTGAGCCAGGAGGCGTCAAGGCCTACGAGGCCAGCTCTACGGGGTTCAGCTGCATGGTGGCAAACCCACAAGGCAATTAGAATTATCGTAGAAAACTAAAATATTTTTGAGCCTGATTTGTTAAACTTGTATGTATTTACTCACTGAGCCAGAGAAGGCCCAGCATAACTCAAGCCAAAGGGGTTGAGTGAGCATAATAACCAAAGAAAGCAGAAATTTTCAAGAACAACTTCCCCTGGATGGTCTGGACCCGTTGGTCCGTATTTTTGTGCCGTTTTATCTCCTGGCTGTTACTGACGGAACCTAGTGATCTCTGGATTCGATCTTCTCATCGCACACATTCTCGCTCTCACTCTCATTCAGGCCGTAGTGTGTGTATGTATGTGTAAGGTAAGAAAATATACAACACCTAATCGTCCAGGTGCCTGCTGAGGCTGTGCAGACAATTCACTGTTTGCTGTCTCACAATAAACTGCTGCCAGAATCAGTTACGCTGACCTGCAGGATCAGATATCGTACACTGTCCTTGATGGCCAGTCCTTATGTGATGAGGGGATTCCATAACAAACTTTCAAAGTTGAAGGGGCTTAAGCAGGCTTTTGGTACAGCTGTTAGAAATACAGGGTTAAAAGTCAAACATAAAGTATAAACAGTGTGCTTTTTATTTGCACTGGAACAAATGGCATCATATTAAAGCTTTTAAAAGAAAATCTAATTGAATCTACTTAGCTTGAATGTATCTGATGAGTCTAGGCATGATTTAAAAAAAAAAAGTTTGGGACTAGCTAACATAGATATTGTATATTGATATTGTAATTACAAATGTAAAGTACAGGACAAAGTGTCTTGCATGCATATTTCAGATAAATTAGTAAAAACGTGATCTAGAAAACACTTAGAAACCAATTTATGAGTGTCTCAGAGCAATAAAATTACATTTTACCTTGGAAAACTTTTAAATCCTCTTCTGCTTTAGAGTATGAAAGCATTTGCCATCTCAACATTCTTGAGTCATCTATTACCTGTTATGAAAATGTACATTGTAGATGCTTATATGTGAAATATTTGGAATATTGTATAAGGTACAAATTCAACACAGAGTGCATCATCTGTGTCCTGAAGATCATAATAAGAAGAGAAATAGTTTCTCATTCATTATTTTTATTTTCAATGACAGTGTTACATTTGTTTAATTCAAATTACAGAAGTAAATTATGTGCTATATATATATATATATAATATATACAAATGAGAATGTCCACAATGCCATAAACATGAAGCAATCATATTGTGTATTTTTGCTAATTCTGTGCTTTAAAAATCAGCTCTGTTACTTTCTGCTTTCTTACATATTTAATAAAAAAATCAGTATTAAGATAATTCATAAATTCAGTGTTAAAAAATGAGGTATTGAGAGTTAGATGCTCAAAATGGCACTGGAAACCATGGAGTCACTTACCCAGTAAATTCATTTCCAACTCACAAATTCGTGTTGTGAAGACATACCTAGCAGACAGCTCACCCTTGTCTCAAATGTGTTCTCTCATAATTGTTCAAATTGCTAATACACTTAAAACCAACATGTGAACAAAATGAAAGCTAGCGTGCATCTGCTTATAGTGAGTTTGTGTATAAGAGGGCAAATTTGGAAATGGCATATGGGTGAATTGACAGGTTTCGCATACAGTAAGACTACATATACTGTACTACATACTAGAAAAAATACTGCCAGGGACAAGAGGAGCACTGTGGTGGGGTGGACCTGTCCAGCTGGGAGTGGGAGCTGTGGTGAGGATGGGAACCGGGCTGGAGCGAGGGTGGGACTTCAGCAGGAAGGGGGTCTGGGACTCAGAGAAGGACTTTTGAGTCCACCTCAGCCCACAGAGAGGAGGGGAGGCCTGGGCAGGGCTCCGTTCCTCACTTCCTTTAGGGAAATGGAGCACATTCCTGAGAGCTGCCCTGGAAAAGAGAGACAGACAGAGAAAGAGAGATGGATATGGTGATGGTGGTTGAGGGAGGGGTGGCTAAGCCAGTGTAATCATGGATGGCACACTCAATCCTAGCAGACTGCATTTACTGATCAATCCTAGCAGACTGCATTTTACAATAGCGGCCTGATTATTCGCCACAATCCAATAGAATGTGTCTGGGTGAAGACGCGGGGGTGGGGGGGGGGGGAGTGGTGGAGAGAGAGAGAGAGAGAGAGAGAGAGAGAGAGAGAGAGAGAACGAGAGCTGTACTTTATTCAGAGCCACATTACATTACCCAAAGCAAATCCATTTTCATGCCAACACCATTTTGAAACACTAATCCATTCATAACTATGCTCATAACTGCTGCTTGCTTGCTTGGATATTTCTGCCTCCCACTCATATACATGCAGGCGTAGGTGGCTCTTACTGGAATTAATAAAAGTTCTTATTTCCAAGGGATTATCCTGCAGCTCCACTGTTGTATCAAAATAATATCACAGCATTTCCTGTTGGCTTCATATATAATAAGGAAGTAATCCAAGAACATCCTTTTAATTGTGAAAGGCAGGATTGCCCTAGTTTTAGACGCTCCAGTTTTCCAGGATGAGGGTTGTGCAGGGTCTTCCCTAGATGCATACAACACATTGAAATGTTTTTTTTTCCCATTAAAACAGATCACTTCATAGGTAGTGGTAATGTTTTACACCTGCTGTGTATCAGAACACATGGAGTAAATTAATCTGCATTGGAGGAATTTTTCAAAACATCTCAAAAATAGTATCATTTGCAGTTTTTTCAAGATTCATTTTAATATTTAAAAAAGAAAACAACAAAGTAGAAATAGAAACACGTGAAATACATACACTGTATTCTAGAGTTATTAAATGTGCAAAAATGTTTCATGAGCTACAAAATAACAATTATAGCAGAAACCGGACAAAATAATGTAGGAGTGTATAAATAAATAAAGAAAACTGCATATTGTGAGTTTGTAGTTTGTAATATTTTGATTATTGGGGAAAAGATTAAGTGTGTAAATGTGTGTATTAATAGGAGGAAACAGTTCCATTCAGGAATGTGGTAAGTACAGGGGGAAGAAGTAGCTGTGGGAGGGGTGACCTGGGTAATCCACAATGCTGTGGATGCAGTGGTGCTATGTCCATGGCAGAGGGGAGAGTGACCAGCTGCCCTTACACTCCACTATAGAGTCCTGTGGTCTGGGGCGGTACAATTTGTAAACAAGGTCGTGATGCAGCTGTACAGGATGCTCTTTATGAAGCCTCTGTAGAACATGGAAATGACAGGGGAAGAGTTTAGGAATGGGGTGAGCTCTCCTCAGTCTCCACAGGAAATAGAGATGCTGATGGGCTTTCCTGGCAGTGGAGCTGGTGTTGAGGGTCCCTGTGAGGTTCTCCGCCTAAGAATTTGGTGGACAATCACAGATGTTAATCAATGTTAAGCAGACAATTACAATGCACCTCCTATCTGTACTCCTCCTTGCTGTTAGTGTGGTGTGGTGGTGCTGAAGCCAAAAAGTCTCATTGTTGTTGTTTACACTGTGAGTCTGAGGATGATGGTGAATTCCCATCGTAAATAAAATGGCCCACACCTGAAAGGCCATAAACTCCACTGGTGATGAGCAGCAACTATGAACTAATATAGCATTCATACACAATTTAGTGGTGATATAAACACCCAACCCCCCTCCTCGAGTCTTACCGGACACAGCTGCCTTTCTGTCTCCAGATGGCGAGTAGAGAATAAGTAGTCAGAAAGAGAAAATTGTTTGTTTGATCAGTTCCGTGATAAGTGTCAGAACTATTCTGAAATTCTGAAATGTTGATGGCTGTTGTTACTGCAGCTCCAGTATTTTTAACTTTGCATATAATGACATTGTCAGTAGAATTGTCTTCAGAATGTTCTCTTCTCTGGAAAGTTTGAACTCACTAATGCAGATTAGAGCATTAAAATTTTCTGTTGCTAAATCTCTATAAAGATGAAGTGACTAAATGCTTGTAGATACAAATTTTGCCTTCAGTACAGCACACTGATGGCAACACAGGGTAGTGGTAGTGGCATATGACAGAACTCTCTCATCACTAAACGTCTGCACATTTGCAACAGCCCAGACAGCTGGGACAAGCGTAATTTTTCACTAGTAATGGTGCATGTCCTTGAAAAAAACATGCTTAGATGACTGCTAAGTTGGCCTGCAAAGGCTCATATGGTATGGGCATCATAGCTGGGCTTTGCCACACATGCTGTTTGATGTGTATTCAGGCTGGGCTCTCCAAGGTTTTCAAATTATCATCATAGGAAAGACAAGAACATGGAATTTTGAAAGTGGTTTTGAATTAAGCATCAGTGTTACTGCAGCACAGAAATGACTCTTTATGTGATAGTTTGTCAAAAAATCAAATGTACACCCATTTTTTTCCAATCTTTATTACAATGTCCCCTATATCTATATCACTAGACTGTACTACAGATATAAAGTCGGTTGGTACTACCGTCTTAATGATGTGATGAAACTAAATGATGTAAATGGACAGGGGCTATTTAAAAAGTTTATTTATTTAAGTTTATTTAAAAACAGCTTGAGATTTTGTGGCAAGCATCTGATGATTTTGCACAAAGCATTTTGCACAACGTTGCTAGTGCTAAATAAGAAATCTTTGGACACCAAACACGCTTAGCATATGCAAAAAAAATTTATTTTATTTTTTGTTGATCTCCTGAAGTGGTAGAAAACCTTGGACTCACTCAGTAAATTAAGGTGATTACAGCTGCAATGCTTTTTGCATTATAGCTCCTTATATAGTTCATCTGTATGTGTTTTGTGTTTTAGAGAGAGAGAAGAGGCAGGTTTTTAAAATTTCCAGATGTTAGTAGTGTAGATGACTGTCATCTGCACTTAAATAGCAGCTCTGTTTCAAGCCCTCCTTCAGTCTCTCTCTGGACCTCATTCCCTGGTCAGTTCCTGCCAACTGGCCACTCGCACAGTCCTGAAAACTGCACTATTAAGCCAGTGCTTTCTCTCTCTCTTGGCCTTTTTACCTTTTTCTTTCTAGCTCCCCCTTTCTCTTTTCCTTCTCTCTCACTCTTGGTCTTTTGAAATTTTTCTCTCAGATACAAACAAAACTGCAGACTATGCATGTGTGTCCATCTGCAATGGTCATTACTACACTACTGTTCTGGAGGCTTCGTGTTTCTGAGGCCTTTCGCAAGTTTACAATCATGCATTTTGAGTACGACGCAAACCGAGGCTGTGATAAGGTCATGGCAGAGAGTAAAACAGAGCAAAATGTAAATATTAGTTTCTGTGCATTCAAGATTTCGTCAGTGTAACTTGGCTGGGAAGTAAATATTTGTAGATCTTCACAATAAGATTAGCTCTGCTTGATTCATCCTGGCTGTTGGAGCTGACGTTTTGTTGTACGCAGAACAAGTGTGGCCATGAGCATAATTGATTTGTGTTCTTGAGTAACAGCATTGTCAGCAACTTGTGAGCAAAAACCACAAGCTTATCCTAACACTTAAAGAAAAACACATTTCATTTAAGAAGCTGTGTTTCCAAGCCATGCCTGCCGGTAAGCATCCGCTCTCTGAACAGCCATTATGCAGGGGGCAAACAGCCCGTCTGCCTATGGGAAGCCGAAATGTTGACGTTTGATGGAAATCGCTGGAAAGTGTTTCATTAACAAAAGACGCACTTTCCTTTTCTCAAAAGCTTCCTGAACTACAGTTCCAGCTTATTCAAATCAAGCTCCAACACGCATGTTTTTCTCCTCATTTTCAAACTGCTTTTCAGCAGCCAAGGAACTTCTGTGAATGTGTTTGTGTTTAAGACAACAAAGATTGTGCCCAGTAAAGCCTAGCAACTGGATGTTGGCTGTTAAGGAACAGAAGACTAGATTCAAGATACTTTATTTGTCACATGCAGTCATACAAGTACAACACA
>JBBPDE010000155.1:9672463-9684601 GCA_037974605.1 Nannopetersius ansorgii | reverse complement strand
ATGCTAGTGGCGTAAGAGTACGCAGAATGTGCAGAGAAAGTGTGCAGAGGGGAGTACACTTATCTAAGTGCAAGTGTTCAGTTTCTGGTGCTTTGTTTGGTGACTTTTGGATTTTTACTTGCGTTTATAGAGTTTATAGACTGTGTTAGGATATAGACTGTAGGATTTATAGACTGTGTTTTGACTTACACCCAAATCCGGGATACATCACTGTCTCAGGATTGGATCTCCGTTGTAACTTGAGCACCCCCTGTGTGTATGTATATATAATATTTATATTTATATATGTATATTTTTTTAGATATGTCCAGGGTGTACCCCAGCTTCGCCCATAGCAGCTCAAATGCAGGACAAAGGGGTAGAAGATGGATGGATGGATGGATGAATATTTTAGATCCAAGATGAACATTAGATATAAGATGATTTTACTTGCCAAGAATTCTTTCCTCAGTCCTAGTGGAGACATTAAAGTTCCCAAACAGGATATTCCCCTACTGATAACCTGACTACTCTGAGTTTCGTTATGTCTCAGAACAGACTGTACAAGATAGGTTTGTAGTTTGTGTCACGCTTATTTGAGATAGATAAATAATAAAAGAAGTCTTACAAGCCTCACATTACAGGAAAGGTTCCCAGAAGTTTAATTGACTGGAAAGTGCCCTAAGCCTGAATGTGATGTGAGCCAACTTTCTGGTGTATTTGTGTGTTTGTGCTCACACAGCTGAAGGCTATAATTTCAGTTTGAGAAAGACCGCTATGAGGCAAACTCTCATTCATGAACTCTAGGGATGCTGTCAGAGAGGAAAGCGCACACAATGAGGAAGAAAGAAAGTTCATCTCTAGACGTCTCAACTTTTTTTGTTGATGCATTTCCTTTTGACTAAGAGACACTTCTTCCACAAACAAGCTGTATCGCAAACCTTTAAGTATTTGACATATACCAATACCAATGTACATCCCAGTCCCAGCCGAGACCGGCCCACCAGGCTCTCACTCTCGAGGTCATTCCAGGGGAGGGGGGGTGGTCAGATGGGGTTCTGCGCCGGCCCAAAATTACCATTGGCCCACCGGCAATGCGATCTGGGCAATTTAAAATTTACACCTAGAACTCTGTCATATTACTCAAACCATTCCTGAACATTTTGTGCTCTGTGGTGTGGCATATTACCCTGATGGAAGAAGCCACTGCCATTAGATGGGAAAGAAGGGGTTTACTTGGTCTGCAACAATGTAGTAGTGTCATGATAAGTAGTGTCATGCTGGGTCTGGGTCTTCACTCTCACACACACTCGAACTTAAGCTTAGAACACTCTTCCCAATCCCAGAGGACCTTCACTCCGAAGAACTTACAGAGGAAGTCAGCCCTTAACTCTCTATGGAACCCTCTGCCTTCAGGGGCTCATTACTCCTGCTCCACGCTCCGTGGAGTTCACTTGATACGCCGAATCTCTTTACACAGTCCATGAGAAGTCCAGCTAGAGATCTCCACTGCTGCTGGAGATGTATCAGGAGTTGTAGATCATCCACCGGGCGCTACGGGGCGGTTCCCCTCCTTGCACGAACAGGCTGAAACCACGAGCACCTTTCTGTTTACACAAACCCACAAAACCCGAACCAAAGCAGCACAATATGATTTAGTGACCACACAAAGATTCACTGGATTAGCTGAGCTATATATACACACACACTTACGCCGACAGGTAATCGCATGTAACGGACCGTAAACTCAATTGCTGAACTAAACATACTAGACAGGGGGACTTGTCATTAGGTGCCTAGCAACCCCGCTGATGAGCTGACAAAGCTTCTACAACCACACACACGACAACCCATGACCTCACACACATGCCCAGAGCTGAGTGCCACCTAAAACTCAGGCTATGGGCTCCGTTGGAGGCGTGGCTGGGACGTACCAGACGTGACAAGTAGGTATTCTGTGTCAAAGTTATCAACATGAATGTCTGCATACTGGTATCGCTGGCTTGCCTTCTTTCCATAGGACATCTTGGTGCCATCTCCTCCCCAGGTGTGCATACACCTGACCGTCCACATGATGTAAAAGAAAACATGACTCATTTAACTTCGCTCTATGATCTGATTTTGGTGCCCATTATAGATGCTTTCGATGATGAACTGGAGTCAACTTGTGGCAGCTGGTGGCCTAGTGGTTAGGGAGTTGCCCCTGTAATCAAAATGTGGTGGGTTAAAATCCCAGCACTGCTAGTAGGACCACTTGGGTGTCATTGAGCAAGGTACCATCCCCACACTCTGCTCCCTGAGTGCGGTGTTCCTGGCTGCCCACTGCTTCACTTGGGTGAATGGGTTAAATTCAGAAAAAGAACTTTGTGCTGTTCACGCTGTGTGCTATGGTGCATTCATGTGTCTGTAAGGGGCCACTTTACTTTTAACATGGACACTCTGACTGTCTGACTGGTCTACAGCTGCACAGTTCCATTAACAGCAAGCTGTGATGCACGGTGTGTTCTGACACTTTTCTAACATTGCCAGAATGAACTTCTTCAGTAGTTTGTGCTACAGTAGCTGTTGGGATCAGACCAGATGGCCAGCCTTCGCTCCTTGGTTATCCATGACTCTTTTGCCAGTTCACCATCCATCCTTCCTTGAATCATTTTTGGTAGGTACTAACCATTGCATTCTGGAAACACCCCACAAGATCCACTGTTTTGGCAAAGTTCTGACTCATCATTTAACACTTATATCTATCAGATATTTATGCCGCTGTCTGCTTCCAACACACTTCAGGAATTGAATGTTCACTTGCTGCCTAATATATCTCACCCCCTAAAAATGTTTATCAGTCTTAAAGACACAGTAAAAAACAACCTCTTTAATTTTAAGGGTTAAAGTGGGAACATTTGTGATTGTTTTAATTACACAAATGCATACAAGAGTTAAGAGAGGGTGTCAGGATAAAAAAACATGGTTATGATGGTAAAGCGCATTCTTGTCTTTAGATAATGAAACAGAACAATAGCAACAATAGTTAAAATGTCATTTCAAAGTGTCTTCCATCAATATTTGAAGTAAGTATTATTGTCATTCCTTTTCCACATATTCTCTGCTGTAGCACTCAGTGCTAAGTGCAGTGTTGTGGTAGCTCTCAGGGCCGATAGGTAACAGTAGAAGCCCTGATACCTGTGGCTCACAATATCCTGAATGGCTTCGAGAAACTTTTAAGTTCTCTCTGTCTGTGGTGTCTCTGCTCCTCACTTCATAGCCGTACTGACTGTTTGTGTAACCTCGCATTCCTCCATCTTGGATTTCCTTCTTTGTCAGACGTCCCAGAAACGTTGACAGCTTGCCTAAGAGTGGCAACAGCCTAGGAAGGTCTGTGTCGTTCTAGCTAGTATTAAATTTATACAGCGAGGCAGATTGATGGCTTTTGCCGTTAAGACTTTTCTGAGGCCGGCGAATGTAAAATCGGAGGAAATGTTTGTGGATCGAAGGCACGGATTACCATATCCCAGTAGCTGAGTATAAATGGCTTGTTAACTTCTGTTATTTCAATCCTTTCAATGGGATCACGCCTAACACTTGAAGGCAATTCCCTCAAGTGTTCTTCATGAAACTCTGTGGTTAGCTTCTACATGTCAGAGGTTGGTTCTGCTGGCTGCAGAATATCAGCAAAGTAATACAGACATTTTTTCTTAGATGAATATCAACCTTCACTGTGTAACATTATACCTTTAAAATCATATAATAACTTTGTCAGAAAATCAGCTGAAAAATTACATTAATTTTGTTTTATGCCAGAGATGTATTTAGTATGTGATAGTGCTGAAAATTAAACACACATCCAGGAACATGAGTGTGACTACAAATAATTATTAGCATATCTTCACATATCATGTACAAATCTAGAAACTTAAAACTCCATCCCCCTGGATTAGCACTACAGACATATACTGCTTATTTGTAGGGTATTATAAACAGCGCTGGGGTAATTACTCAAAAAAGTTATAAGTTACTCAGTACTTCTCAAGTTGCAATAGGACTACATCTCTTACTTCTTGCTGGATCAAGTAATCTCACTACTCATCATTATACATCTGCAGTACTCTCCTCAAACCTACACTCATCTGTGCCAGTAGGATAATACAAAGGAAAACCCAACAGTACTTATAGTACTTTATTTAGATTGACATTGAGTACCATTTAACCCAAATGTCACAGCCGACCAGGAGTGCTGACTAAAATAATGATTGGATGATGCTGTTAGAAAACCCAGATGCCAGCCTGAGGAAGCAGATTAAAAATGGCCTTGTCAAAATGAAACCAGTATGAATAAAACGTAAAGTATACAGAGCTGTTTCTGAATAAGGATCTGAGCTGATAAATCTGTATTAAAGAGCTTGAAATGCATCCTGTGAAATTAATATAATCATTATAAAAAACACGAAACAACGCAAGTGAGATCATCCCTAATAAGTAACTAATATAATTATACACTACATCATTCCATGAAAAATGTAATCACATCACTTACAAGCAAAACTGCTGACAAAAGCAGTAAAATGAATATGATATAATTTGAATATTGACTAGGGGTGGGCATAGATTATTTTTTTTAAACTAGATTAATCTCATAGTAATCTTGGAATTAATCTAGATTAATCTAAATTAAAATGGCTCATTTGAAGGTCTGAAGCCCCCCCCCAAAAAAAATGATCCCAATGCCTATTTTTATAGTGTAAGCCATAAATATGCGTCCAAATGTTCTCCCAGATCCCTTTAATTTCATTTTGAACTCAGTTTAATACATTACCCTTAAAGAAAATGCAAATATAAATCTGAGGTTTAAATACGAAAAGTCAGAAACGAGAGAGACAGAGAGAGTAAGAGAGAGCGAGAGAGAAAGAGAGACACAGAGAGAGAGAGAGAGAGCACGCGAGAGAGAGACGGAGAAAGAGAAAGAGAGCGAGAGATAGAGACAGAGAGAGATGATCCGCATGGTCTGGGAAAGTCACGAACAAGAGAGAGGGTAAGAGAGAGCGAGAGAGAGAGAGAGAGAGAGAGAGAGAGAGAGGGTAAGAGAGAGCGAGAGAGAGAGAGGCACAGAGAGAGATGAAAGTCATCATAGCTTGCGTAGTATAGACCCAGCTCCCAACCCAACTTTGTGAATTGATTAACGGCGATATTTTTTCACATTAAGAGTGAATAAGAGTCTCACATTAACACAGCAGGTTAACGCCGATAACAGCCCACCACTAATATTGACATAATTGCTCCAATAAATGCTCTTAAATTTCAATTTAAATCTATTCATTATTCATCATGAGGATTGTTAACCTTTGATTTTCCCGGTTGACCTTTTGTCCTCAGTTTAAAAGGAAAATGCTAAAGAACAACATGGTGAGGAACCCTCAATGCTAAGTACATATTATTTGTCACTTTGTGAGCTCTAAGACACACAGTACATGTAAGCACTCGTTTTCCCTCAAGTGATCATTCTTCTAGAGTAAAATAGCAGCTCTGCATTATCACCTTTCTGCTAAAGAGCTCCATAAGATGAGACGAAGCTATAATGTGTCCTCCCAATCTCTCATATCAGTTCATGCTTTCTCATATTCAGCAGAGCTATGTGCACTCATGGTCATTTATCAGTCCCACATGTTTTTACTATTATGGCAACAAAGCCCATTTTCCAGAAAGGTCCACCATTGTTTTTGGGTCAGGTCTGGATGCAACAGATCCCTACGTGGTGACGCACTTCCTGGACCTCTACTCCAATTCCAGTGCGCTGTGTCATTTTTTGGACATAAATGTGGGGAAATCATCTGGTTAGTCGTTAAATCACCATGGGTGAAAGTTGTGTGAACATCCAAGATTTTTTCAGTGGTCACAGCTTACTGGAACTGACATGAGGGAATTGGCTTCAGTTCAGATGGTGATATTATAGGGGTAGCTCTATGTCTGAGTAATGTGTTAATCCTAAATGGTTCACAACCAGGGCATATGATTTTGATTTGATTTTAACTGATATAAAATGTCTACATTCTACTGAGATTCTTCACAGTCACTCATTTAGCTTAAAGCCATACTTTTTCAATCTGAAGTTCTGAGGAATGTTTCAGCCTGGACTGCTTTTTAAACGAAATGGCAATACAGGGAAAAACAGGACAGAGATCATTTACATAAATCTTAAAGGGAAAGTAACAAAAACTGCTTGTTTAATTTAAGGTTGGATACTTGATCGTGAAAAAACTCCAAATAAATGTTGTAATATTCCCCCTAAATGAGGAATTAGGATATAAGCCTTTGAAAGAGCTATCCATTGAAAGATGGAAAAAGTGGTTCTTCTAAGGCATCCATAAAAGTTATTTAGAGTACGTCCAGAAAACACAAACATGATATAGACAAAAGTGTTGGGACCAACGAGTACTTTATTGATATTGCATTCAAATAAATAGACTTTAATGTGGAGTTGATCCCTCCCTTTGCAACTACAACGGCTTCCACTCTTCTTGGAAAGCTTCCCATAAGATTTTGGAGTTTCTTTGGGGAATGTATATCCATTCATTCTGTAGAGCATTTTTGAAGTCAGACACCAAAGTTAGATGGGAAGGCCTGGCTCACAATCTCTGTTCCAGTTCATCCCAAAAGGTGTCGAATGGGGTTGAGGTCAGGGCTCTGTGTGGGTCAGTCAAGTTCTTCCACACCGAACTCATCCAACCATGTCTTTATGGAGCTCCCTTTGTGCACTGGGACACAGTTGTGCTGGAATCGAAAAGGTTCCTCCCCAAATTGTGTCCACAAAATTGGAAGCATTGGCATTGAAGTTTCAATGTGTATATATTGTGAATGTTTCTGAGGGTTTCTAAAAAAAATCTGTTCATTAATGGAATTAAACTACATGTGCTTGGTGGAAAGGTGATGAAACCTATCTGCCTAAAATACAATGATCTTACTTCAAAAATCCATGATAACACCAGCACTGCAGTATACCTTACTCAGGAGTACACATTCTTCATGTCTTAACATGTTAAACATATATCTCGTGGGAAACAGACGTTGGAGTTTTATGGCTTATAAAAGGTTGAGTTTCTGCACACAGATGAACCTGGAGCTAGCGTTGAAAATGATTTAGAATGGAGATTCCCCACTGACAGTGTAATATCGGCACAGGTCCAGGACAATGCTCATTCTCTTGGTCCGGAAAACTGACTTAGAGTAAGTAATAGCATTGGCAGAGAGATAAATTTGGCAGAAAGCTTGTGTGCTGACACCACCTGCCACTCTGACACACTGCTCGGGTATCTAAAGAGTATTTTCTCTTCCTGGACATCAAGGCCTGCATGGTACACGTGTGTTCATTTCTCCTGCACCCCTTTCCCCTTGTCCTGTCCTCCTCAAGGGTCTGGTCCGTTTCAGAGCAGTTGTTTTTGTGTGTGTGGGGGGGGGGATTTGGGGGAGGTGGGGTGTGGGGTTGGTATGGGGGCCATCTATAACCTCATGCCAAGATGTTATGCAACAAGTCCCAGTCCCACTCTGCCTGCACCATGCAGTTTAGAGGGCTTTAGAGAAGAAAAAAACAAGAGTGAATAAGAAACTGAAAGACAAGATACGTGTCTTTATGAAAAACAGATGGCCTTGAGAATCTCTCACAGAGTGCAGCGTTTGTGGCCCGACCATCGGTCAGTAGAGGCTTCAGCTGTGGGTTTTAATGCCGAGGGATGTGCAGAATTATGAGTAGCCATGCATTTCATAATCATGAGCCCTGTGAGTCTGTGCTCTTTGTGGAGAAGGAACACTGCTGAATCATTCCGCTCTCTATTGTGTATTGTGATGTGTGACTCCTTTTGGAAGGTGAACGTTTGGCTAAAAGAAGAAACAGGAAGAAGAATGGTTTAACAGACAATATTCTCCATAATTTGAAAGGTCCCATATGTAAAATAAGTCCTGCAAGCAGATGGTGTTTATTAGGAGGGATTATTCTGCAGTGTTTTGTTTGTTTGCTCTGGGAATCCAGGAAGTCAAGCTAAGAAATGTCTGCTGGCATTCACAACCATCAAGTGGACCGTAAAGATTAATGCATAATTAATAGAGACATTATGATTACCTCACCAGTTAGAGTAATCGCTTTAAATGTGGGTTCATCAGGGAAGAAACATGCTATACATGTGCTTCCAAAGATACTTGTCCATTCAGATGCTGCTTTCTCATTAAATGTGCACCAGTGAGTGAGGTCTGACCAATATATACCCCGTCTAATACTGTTTAAGTAACAAAAACAAGTAGTTTTAGCAACAGTCCTCTCAATATAAAACAACACTTCTTTACAAGGAGAACTAATGCTCTCAACTAATCTGTTTCTCATTTTTATTTAAAATTGTCACTCATTTGTCGGTTCACAACCGGCTGCCTCACGTTTATTGAAAAATTATCCTAATTTCAAGTTTACAAGTTTTTTTTCCTGAAATGTAAATTTGCTTGTATTTGTTTTAGCAGCATACACCATCACCATTAACAGATAATAAAGTATTACAGTATTATGTGGCCTGTTTTTGATGGGATAAGTACCAGTCTCAGACACAATCAGGCCCTGCCAAGCAATACTTTTTTGTAAAGATGCATCAGTCCACAATAATGCTGTTTGTGCGGTAATGTAGCAGGTTGGAATCTAGGTTAAATCAAATGATACGAAGCGAGAGTGGAGCGAAGTGTGGGTGTGTGGTTAACTAGGTTAAATCTAATGACTGCAGCAGGTGGGGATCTAAGCTGCATCTAATAGAATGAGAGAGTTTTTCCTCCCTTTTTCGCCTGTCTGGGTTTTTCTTTTGAGCTCAGCAGGAACGTTTCAGGCCGTCTGCTAATCCACATTTCACACATTCCAACAGGGGGCCTCTGAGAGAAAGACAGAAGAGAGAGGGAGAGAGAGGGTTTAGAAGCTGAAAGAAGAAGGAATAGGTAAATGAAATGCAGAGAGGACCCATGGCAAATGAAAGGGGAAAGTAGTGGATCAGAGGGTTTTGCTAACATTGACGCTTATTGATAAAACGTTGAGTTTGAACTTGAGTTGGCTTGATAATGAAGTGTAGATGCCAAGATGTGAGTGCTTTGCCAGCCAAGGTGCCAGACTTTGGCTACTTTCCATGATATTCAGTCAGACATTAAGGCCTTCAAGCCGTGGGCTGTTCCAGCCAAACAGGCCCTTGGCCTGCTGTAAGCCACAAACACTCTACATGATTTTCAGTTGTCAGACCCCTGTATTGTTCCTACCCCACAACTTACTGTCTTATCATCAAGACTCTTTGTCACTTGCACATTACATGACTGTTCAAAAACAGGAGGTCACACATCACAAGATCTTTCTCCAGGAGAAATCTACAGTGAGTCTGTCCGGTCTCCATATTTTGTCATTAAAAAAAACTGATGAGAAGTGTAATGACAAGACAGGAATTTTCTTCATCTGAAAACAAATGTTAGATAGAAGTGAGCAATTCAGGTACTGTTGAAACAAAGAGGTAAAAGAACATAACAAAATGCTATAACTTCAAAATGCCATTCTTGTTGATGTCATACCCCAGGTTTCTCCTCACCCTGTGTGTTGCACTCTCATTGGCTGTAGAGGTGTCGGATACAAGCAATACTTTTAACACTACAGGATTTGTTTTCACCCACAGTCCATGTGTTTAGCATCCTTGATATCTGCCGTGTGTCCGCTTGGCATCGATGTGGTGGTTAAGAATCAGTTTACAAGCCCCGAGTGAACACAGAGTTTTCTCTGATCTGAGGCTTTTCTGTGTTATTTCCAAAAACCGCCAGTGATTGGAAAAATATTTAAAATGATAAACTGCCCTATAGAATTTTTTTTAAAAATGATAGTTCAGAGGAAATTGTAATTTACAAATTTTCCCTCAAATGTAGTCAAAGTAAGCAAATATATGTTTGGTGTTGAGTTTTCTACCAAATATTTGAGGCTAATGTGGCTGACAAACTATTTTTTCTTGAAATACATGCCCTTCATACTTATGCCCCATAAAATAGAAATCTGTAGCAAGTCTCACTTTAGGTTGTCGCTGGGTCTTTCAGCAAGATAATCACCCAAAGCATACCTCCAAGTTGGCCATAAACTTTTTAAAGGACAGCAAAATCTGGGTCCTGGTGTGGCCCTCACAGAGCCCAGATCTCAATCCGTGCTAATTCATGCTCAAAAACCTTGCAATCTGGATGAGCTGGAACAATTTGCCATGAAAGAGTGGGCTTGTATACCTTAAGAGACACGTGTCAACCTAAATAAGAGCTACAGGGAGAGGTTGTTGTCAGTTGTAAGACAGAGAGGCCACACAACTGACCATTAAATGTCAGGGGGGCTAATCATTTTTGCTATGTCATTTTTCAGTTTTCTTGTTAAACTTCAGCACATTAATAAAATGTATTAATTAAACTTTGTGGAGATTTTGTCTTTGTAATTTTGCAAGCACTACAAGTATTAACAGTTTTTGTTACTGTCATTTCTATGAAATATTAAGGATTTCGTGGGGGGCTAATAATTCTGACCTTAACTGTAAGTTCTTAAATATTTAAAAATGTTCAATTCAAAATCTGACTGTATTCATTTCTGCACAAACTCTCTGATCTAATTCTACATTTTGCGACCTCTTAGCAGACAGATGTTAGCACAAGATCCTTCAGGTTTTCTTACTAAACGACCTTCTTTTGGATATTCTAATATTCTCATTTCTACCAAGCAACTTCAGAGGATACTCCATTCAAGCAGCGTTCTTGCAGAAGGAAAATAATTCACTGTGTCCACAATTTTGGATAAAGGTAAGAAACACAAATAATTCCAGTTGCCTAAAACGGCTTCCCCAGCTAATAAAAAGGTAAAATGGTGTTAGGCAGACACCTTTATCCAGAGCCGCTTACAGTCATTAGTTACAGGGACAGTCCCCCTGGAGCAACTGAGGGTTAAGTATCTTGCTCAAGGACGCAATGGTAGAAAGTGGGAGTTCAGACCTACAACGTTGTGGTTATCAGGTTTACAGACACGTGTTTTTCTCATTAGACTAGTTTTGTTATAGATAGCAGTATGCAATTCTGTCCTAAACCACAAAAAATCTTATTTATAATGGTGGAAGTGTAACTAAGCTTTATGAATGTGTGTTAGGGCTGCATGGCTTTGTGGTCGGATTGCTACAGGGGATGATTTGATTGTGATTTGCAATTTAATAAAAGCATTTTGGATAACCCTTAATGTGTTTGGCACACAGTAAGATGGCGGAAAATCACAGGTGTTGTTTGTATAAATGTATTGATTCATGAAAACAGCCACTGAACACTCATCTGGGTGCTCACGTCAGAAATTTGTTAAAGGACTGATTGTAACATTGTAGCCTTGTGTAATGCTGTTTTTTGCAAAAAATACATTGTGTCTATCTGAATGCAGATGACTATCCTTTGTACAGATGTAGTACAGATATGTCTTATACATGTAGAGCACTCTCTGACGTTCTGATTGATGACTTACAAGCACTCTGCTGCTTCTCTTTCTCCCTCTTCCCTCTGATATATACGAGTGCTCTATTGCATCCAGACACTGGGGCCAAATAAGAATACTTTGGCTGGGAGGATTGTGGCCACGAAGGATTTGCACGCTGTCCAGGGGCTGTAAATACCACCAGAGCGAGAGCAGTTTATTTACTCTGGCCAGAGCCATCACAGCTCTCTCTGTCATTCAGAGAGAGAGAGCGAAGGGGCTTGCCAATGGGACAGTCCAGTGATTCTGGTCCTTAATGCTTGAGCTCTGCATTCTCATTGATTGAGCCATATCTACAGACTTGGCATTCTTAAAAAGAGTGCAATGCCCAAACCAAGCGTGCAGGAACTTGGCTTCTAGAGACAGAGAGAGAGAGAGGAAGTGATCATCGCACGAATGTGCGCAATTTGTGCATGTCAGTGCACTTCCTTGGCTGCATTGTGTAAGGATTCAAAAGCATGAGTTGAGTAACTGAGTGTACTAAAAGGAACAGCGTGAATTTAATAAGGAAAGCATTAAAAGCACGGATGGGCTTATTATCAACAAATCTCCACTGGTGGGGGTGGCGTAGTGGGTAGGACACTTGCCTCTAGACCAAGAGGTCCTGGGTTCGAATCCTACCCCCAGCACACTGCCAA
>JBBPDE010000155.1:9642362-9659588 GCA_037974605.1 Nannopetersius ansorgii | reverse complement strand
AAGTATACTAAGAGGAGAATATAGTAAGGTTAAAAAATTAGAACACTCTGTACAATAAGTAGAATAAAACAGTTACGAACACTCTGTACCTTTATCAGAAAAAAATGAATTGTGAGATTACAAATTACAAAAATGCTGTTATCAAGAGAGAAGAGGTATTTGGAATTGAAAAATTGCACATAGGAACAGGTATTGCACATCAACATATATTGCACAGTGTTATGATATTGCACATACTGAAAATATATATTTCACATATATTTAAATGTAAACTCATAACATGATATTCAGAGGATTGCAAAAGAAGAAGATGTTTTACAATAGATAGAGATTTTAAAAACCACCACTGAAAGTTTTGGGTACACCCTGTGGGAAATAACCTCCCAGATATCCTCGAATACCTGGCCACTGCCAGTTAGAAGAGGGTAGGTATCGCAAACCCTTGTCGCCTTAAATTACGCACTACCCTGGTTATTGTGATGGATGTGATCAAAATCACTGTGCAACATGTGATAAGATCTTGCAGATCAGTCACCCTGGAATAACTATCACAAACTAAGAAAACCCAGAAATGAAACCCAGACCATTCGCAATTGTTTTTTGTCAACCCAAATTCCTTCTATTTTCAGTAAAACTGCAATGGAAACCAGACTAAAAAATCTCTTGCCCAATACACCAGCAACATGTACATGGTACAAACACTCCATGGGCCAATTTTAACAACTGAAATGAGACAAAGTTAAAGTCTAAGATGCTGGGTATGCTTAGGGTAATTGAAATAAAGCCTGTGTAGTTAGGAATAAGAGCTTCGTAGTTGGAAGTGATTTGACTTAGCTGGACTCCTAATAGTGTTTGCAGGATGGGAGCTATTCAGTTTTGCCTGAAGCAGGGTTGAGAGGAGCAGCTTTAAATTGGGTTTTAATTGAAGGCAGCCTTTGTTTTCCATACAAAGCATCCACTATCTATCCACACTCATCCCATACATTCCCTACTGCTGGTGCCTCATGAGTACCCACAGGGTCAAAGGTCAGCTTAATAATGTGTGGATTGTTGTGATGGGAGGCCTAGTCTCTCTCTCTCTCTCTCTCTCTCTCTCTCTCTCTCAGATGAACATAGGAAGAGGAGGCAAAATAGAGCCAAATATAGGCAGACATACAAGGTGAACAAAAAACAGTATTTTATCTTCCTAAATCTCTATAAATATTTATAATAAATATAATTTTTAATAAATATTTCTCATAATAAAATGGCTGTGTTCTATGACTAATATAAGAGTTATTTAACTTATTTCAAGCCATTCCCACATCAATATAGTAATTTCCTCCAGTGAAATGGTTATGGGAAAAACATGACCTGCTATATTTCTTGGAATAATTAAAATAATCTGCCAATGAAATGTTCTTAAAACAGTAAAAAAATAATAAATCTGGAAATGAATAGCCATATAATATATTTACAGCAGTCTCCAAATATTCCCAAGCTGTCATTTTTTTGCAGTGTGCATGTAAGCATGATAGATTTTTTTGCATCTAATTGTTGAGTGAGGAGAAAAGTCTATGGAGGATTTGAGTGTGTGAGTTATTGGTAAACACTGTAAAGCCTTGAATGCTTTTTAGGGTAACCATGTGGCCTTATGTTGTTTGCGAGCTGTTATGTAACTGCTGTAACTGTAATTGTTCAAAGGGGACCCACAGAGATCAAGCTAACCATACATCAACTGTGTGAGTGTGTGAGTGTCTCTGTGTGTGTGTGTGTGTGTGTGTGTGTGTGTGTGTGTGTGTGTGTGTGTGTGTGTGTGCGCGTGTGTGTGTGAGGCAGTGAGAGAGAGAAACAGTATGTGAACTTCGATTAAACCTTGTTTAAAAATTATATTCACAAAATATTTACATTTACGGAATTTAGCAGACACTTTTTTTAAAATCTACAACAGATTCTGTTCCCTAACTACAGGGGGCAGACTCCCTGGAGCAACTTGGGGTTAAGGGTCTTGCTCAGGAACTCCTGTTGAAGGTAGGATTCAAACCCACGACCTCTTGGTCCACAGGCAAGTACCCTACCCACTAGGCCACGATACAAAATAATACCACGTCACTGGTGTTCTTGTGGGTGTCCTGATCATTGGTGATCCCTGTAGTTCACAGGTAGAAGGGCTTATGATCATAATGCCTGCAAAATGCCAAATCTGGTAAATGTAGATATTATTATAATAAATAAATAAATAAATAAATAACATTCATTTAAAAAAATGAAGAAACTTTTGTATCCCATTATGCCCATCCACAATAGAGAAGTTTTTTTTTTCTTCTCAGCATTGAATAAATATAATGTACAAAGACATTCGACAATGAATCTCTGTGTCCTGTGACAATTTTTAAAGGTCATTAATACATGGATAAACATGATCCCTTGATGACATTCATAGGATGTTAAGAAATTAATGTGCATGGTCTTATGATTAACATAAGACTTAAAGCAACTGAAGTAAACATTCTTATGCAGGTTTTCAGCCTGCATGAAGAAATTCAGCTTTCACTTTTCACTTTTTTTTCACTTTTTTTGTTCTGCTGCCATATGTGATTAGAAATTTCTGGATGATTCATTTAAATTTTATTTACACATTTTTGATAATAGTAAAGTAAAAATACTGGTACTAAACAACGTGGGCTGGATAAATACTGGATAGCATTTTTATGTAACATGGAAGTCAGGTTAAGTAAGAACACACACCCTCGTCACTGTTGGTGTTGCAGTAAATAGGGTGTTCACCTTCCCTAGATGGGTTCAACAATGTGAGATTTCAGTAACTAACTAGTCAGGGATCAGTAAATGTTTTTTTATTGGTCAAAATGATCACATTGTATAATATCATCAAAATGACCACCCTTTCCTTTCTAGTTTTAAATGATTGTCTGAAAATGTCCTGCAAATACTTGTGGTAGGCCACCATGAACATTCAAAATGAGGAGATAGATAATAGGCTGTAGTAACCAACAGGCTTTGGTCTAATAAAGAAAAAAAACCCACGTCTTTATGAGTATTTATATGAGGTTATGCACATTCTAAAAATAATGTGCAAAGTGTTCTAGGCTATTGCATTTAAAATACTTCTGTAACCCAAGAAGTAAACCTCAATATCAATACTGATTATAGATATCAGTGCATGTTATGAATATTGACATTATGTTGTGTGTGATACAAAAACGTTTAAAAGCTGCTGCCTGATTGTCAGTGAAATGATTTGCTATGTTATAATGCTCAGTCAAATTGTGATTTCCACAGGAAAGCTAATAAGCGGTTGTATCAGATGTGTAGTCTAGAGATGGGAATATTGTGTCTACACTGCATTCCAGCCTCTCTGTGGGGACCATGCTGTTCACCTTTAGTCCACCACTGGTGTCTTTTTATTTAGACAGCTGTTTGTTTGTACGAGTTTGTATATGTGCTTAAACGCGTCCCCTTGTGTGTGTTTGTGTGAGTGTTTGTGTATGTATGTGTGTGTTTGTGTGCATGAATTTGGATGTATTTGTGCATGTGTGTTTATTTGTGGGCTGATCTCCCTGACCTTGACATGCAGATTGGTGATGTCTTCAGGTCGATAGATTATCCAACAGCAGTGGGATGTTTTATACCTGTGTGTATTTGTGTGTGTGTGTGTGTGTGTGTGTGTGTGTGTATGTGTGTGTGTGTTTGGCTGGATCACTGACACACAACAAAGCCTGGGAGTAAATAATAAGGAATGTTCATTGAACAGCATTAACAGCAACACTGTGGAGTGTTTGCCATTAACCCTTTCACAAGAAAGTTCTGGCTATCTCTAACAGTCTGGAGTGAGTTCCTGTCAGAGATGTTCACGAGTCATTTTTACCAAGTCGAAGTCAAGTCTCAAGTCTTTATGCTGGAGTCCAAGTCAAGTCTCAAGTCTTTGAGTGAACGTTTAGAAGATATGCTAATTGGCCACGCCCCGTGATTACAATTGGCTGTTGCTTAGCAGGGGGCGGGACTGCGTGCTGCCCTCACCAACATGGCCTTAAATAAGCTTAAATCTAAATATTAAATATGAAAAATATATCCCGCTCCCTAAATGTGAAACTCCATAGTTAGATAAGGCTCAGTGACTCCTTTCCAACGACCCCTCGAAAACCATTATTAGCTGAAAACCTTTCACCTCGGACAGAAGTAATGGGACACTGGGGAGAGGTGAGCGGTTTTCGGGTCGTTGGAAAGAGTGCGGGATATAAATAAATAATTCCATGAAATGAACACTGTTTATGAGTTTTGACTCACGAGTCACAGCACCCGAGTCCGAGTTAAGTCACAAGTCATTGAGGGCAAGTCTAAAGTCATGTCACAAGTCTTTGTTTGTGCGACTTAAGTGCGACTCGAGTCCGAATCTCAGACTCAAGTCCCCATCTCTGGTTCCTGTAGTACGTTACTTGCTGCAGTTCTAAAATGTGATTGTAGAAATCATTGGCTAGATGTCATGTGCAGAACAGTATGGGGCAACAATCAACCACATCCAAACAACTCAACTCAAACATTTAGTAATAAAACATAAGTATCTGTAATAATCCATCTCTGTTAGTGCACGTCACCTGCTTCAGGCTGAGGTTGAGTTCCTGTTCAGATTTAGCAGAAGCAGTTAGGCCACCTTTTAACGCTGCAGATATGGGTCAGATCCAGACTTCAGTTTTTCCTTTACCTATTTAACTATTCTGCTATAATTGGGACAGAGCTCCTCATTTGTTTCAACTGCTAATATCAAATTAGACTATACTTTTTGTTAAAAGACAGGGCTCATAATATTTGGTGTTCACGTTCACATTTCTACCTAACTTCTGTTGTTTGTTGAGTAATTATTGAAAATGCGGTCAAGATACTGTGTCAGACTTGTATTTTCATAATCCGTACTGAATTCATTTTATCAGTGAATACATTATGCATTTATCCACGTCACCTGTTTTATGTGAGTAATGTTTTATGTGAAAAAGACTTCCAAAGACTAGCCTCTATTACTCACAGAAGTACAGTAAGTGTGTCCTGTCTAGCCATGAATTTCCAGCTTTTTGGAATTCATTATCTCTGCAGGTCTGAACATGACTGTGGCAGAGCTTTAACAGAGTCGAAAAGCTTTGAGGCGGGCCAGGAAAGTGTTTTAAAGCCCAATGTCTTGGAAGTGTATGTGATGATGACAGCAGTATCAGAGCTGAAGTCATTTTTAGACTTGGGTTGGTCAATGGGAGACGGTCTAATCCAGCCGGAGAATTAAGAAACAATAAAACATACAAGGAAGGAAGAGAAAGACAGATTAGATAGGGGATACTGCGTAATCTTTGAATTATTACCAGATCTACAATTCTGCCACATGTTGGAACCACTAGTTAAAACAGTCCTCTCTCTGTGAGGACACACTGAGGACCATCATGAGATAAGTGCTGCAGGTCATCTAAGCAGCTAATTCAGAGAAGCCACCTTGTATAAGGTCACATCCCATGGCCTTGTCCCATGAACCTCATTTAAACCCTAATCTAATCTAGTTTACTCAGGTATGCACTAAATATGGGCTCAGTAAATAAGCTGCTGTCTAGCATCTGTACAGCCTGTAATTTGGCTGTAACTGGCTTTAAATACTGTTTTGTTCTCGAAATTGAATTTATGTGTCATAAGATATGGCTCAAGAAAAACCCTTAAGCACACATTTGTATGGTTATTTAAAGGAATACCATGTTTTTCAGTCTATTTCATATTTGTCATTTGTATTGTATGGTTGATTCCCACAGACAACATTTTCAACACTTCACTCTGTGAAAAAACCCCATAAAACTCAATATGCTATAGCTATGTATTGGGTGGCAGTTGCCTGTGAACTTGATGACCACAAGGTCACAGATTCAAACCCCCCCACTTTCTACCATTGTGTCCTTGAAAGACACACTTAACCCTCAGTTGCTCCAGTGGGACTGTTCCTGTAACTAATGATTGTAAGTCTCTCTGGATAAGGGTGTCTGCCGAATGCCATCAGAAGCCAATGGGTAGTTGCTTCAGCAAAGATTTTCTGTTTACGAAAGGGAAATGTTGTTATCCATGATAAGTAACACAAGATTTTGGGAATGCACACAAAGCAAATCTATAGCTTGCATCATTAAAGGGCATGAATCTTCCATTTTATTTCAATATTTGTGTGGTTTTATTCATCCAAAACAGTCCTAATGTAAACTACTCATTTAAGACTCAAAATGTGGAAAACAAGGGAAATTCAGTTTACTTTAATTACAACTTTAATTACAACACATTACAACACTGTTACATTCAAGATTTTAACCCTGACACAAATGCTGGAACATCATCACATGCATTAATCTACTTGATTGAGACAAAATCAACAAACCAAGCACTCCACGGTGCATCAATGATGCCTTAAGCACATGGCTGAAATGAGGATTAAGGCAGGCTTTGAGATCTGCCATTCTTTATTTGATTTTTCAAAGTCTATCGCAGGAATGTAACTGACCATCAAACAAACAGTAACATATTATTTATGTGGGACAGATCAGGGCCGAGGCCAATTTTGCCCTAGTGTTTCTATGGCTTGCATAAGTGGTGATGTAAAATATGAGTGCGAGTCTTGGCTGTAGGGGTTTTGGGTTAACACAAGCCAGATCTGTAGCCCTTACAACAGCACCAGTCCCCTGATCCTCTGATCATTTGTCCAGAGGTGACATAAGGGTTGGATCAGTGCCAAGCTGGCTGATGTAAGCGCAACAGGGGCACATGTGTATTTGTGTGTGTGTGTGTGTGTGTGTGTGTGTATCTGTGTCTGTGTTAAAGAGTGGAAATAGGGGGTGATCATAAAGCAGAGCATGCCCCCAGGACTAGTTCCATTGCTTATCCTGTCACTTCTGTCAGAGGTGAAAGGGGATAGAATGGGAGGAAGACTTAGGGGTGTCGTTTTGCACATTAGACCCTCTAAAGGTCGCTATGCTCTCTCATCGACGGGATCCAGAGGGGGTCTGTCTCTTCCACTAAAATAAACACAAATACTCGCATGCACACTCTGAAGTCTATGAGGTGTACCTCATCATATACTCTCCAGAGGAGTCTGTCAGCAAGGAGATTCATCTTAATCTTATTAACAGTTGTCATTAATTCAGACCAGTGCAATACAGTGCGGGCTCCGCAATGCTTGATTATTTTTGCTCAAGACATTTACAATTCATGATAATTTTACACATCAATGTTAAAAAAAACCAAACAAAAAAACCCCAATGTGTACATTTAATAAAGCCTGTATACGACCATTAGAGGTCTAAACACATCTGTTATGTAATAGCTTAATTAAAGTTTAATTATAGCTTAATTATATATATATTAAATAAATTATATATATATATGTCAAATAATTAGAAAAATCCTGTTTTTAAGACAGATCAAAATATAAACAGCTGCCTGACTTGTGCTCTGACTGACAAATGAACTGTATTCTATTAAGAGCCTAACAGAAAAATGTGTGTTCAGCACATTTGATTTGGAATGAAGCACTTACTATTGAGGTAAAAAGTGCAGTGTGTCAGCTCTAATTCGAGTATAGTTATGACTATTGAACTGTACTTATACTTTATTTTATACATAGTGTCAAAAGACTGTAAGTAATGCATGGAATAATTCTAGTTGGAGACTTTGCATTTGGGATGCTGTTGTCTTTCATGAGATCCAGGAAGGGTTCAGTACTAGTAAAAGAGGTCAATGTGAGGTTAAAGTGTCAGAATAAATCAATCAGATACATCCCCAAAACAATAAGCATGTCAAAATTCATTTTCAAGCATATTGTTAAAAATGAAGAATTCACACACAAAATGCAAAAACAACCTGCAGAACCGTGGAATATTGCATTAACAGCATGACCAGCATGATCTCAGAGGATTTATCTGATCTTTCGCAAGAACAGATCATTCTTAAGGTTATAGTTTGGTTAAAAGGAAAAACCTAAAGAGCTTCATGTTCTTCACTGGCCAAGTCAAACACCTGATCCCCCACCGCGCTTCATTCAGTATGCATTCCATTTTATTTTTTAAAGTGAAGGCAAAAGTGCATGACCAGACTATCTTTAAATACCATAAATACTTGAAAATAGATATTTTTAAGGTTCTGTTTTTTTTTTTGTCAGACTATTTATGTTTATATAGAATAGGGCATTAACACAAAAGTTGACTAGACGACTACAGAGGCACGAGTCGACGCCCCCTGAGAGAAGTCGACTAGTCGTGTGCTTTTTTCCCTCTCTCTGCCCTCGCTTGTGTACACAATGCAATCTCTGCCTCTGATTGGCTTACGCTGACATGCGTTCCTTGCTTTAATCAATTATTATAGTCCTCTCATAAAAGGCGCAGTACCGAATCTAAACACGAGACCACAACAAGATCTGTTCCCACTCTCAGTTTACCAGAAAATACCAGGTATCAGTCTTTGTTTAGTTTTGTTTGATTGTCATGTTGACTGTTAATGTTACAGAGAATTTGAATAAAAGTTGCTTAATGTTGGACGCCTGTGTTCCTCCGTTGCGTTTGTGATGACGTCATCAAACGACTCGTCGACTCGACGTCGACTTGAAACAATCTGGAGTTATCAATGCCCTAATATATAATTATTTAATATTTTTTATATGGACGAAAGTATTGGGATACACCTCATAAGTATTGAATTGAGGTGCCCTCTCAACTTCCAGTGAAAGTGAATCTCAATTTTGCAGCATGTCAAGACATTTTGGACAATGCCATGCTTCCAACTTTGTGGACACAGTTTGGGGAAGAACCTTTTCTATTCCAGCATGTCTGTGCCCCAGTGCACACAGCAAGCTCCATTAAGACATGGTTGGATGAGTTCAGTGTGGAAGAACTTGACTGGCCCGAACAGAGCCCTGACCTCAACCCCATCCAGCACCTTTGGGTTGAACTGGAACGGAGATTGTGAGCCTCGTCCAACATCAGTGCCTGACCTCATGAATGCTTTACAGAAAGAATGGGCACAAATTCCCACAGAAACACCACATTTTGTGTAAACCTTCCAAGAAGAGTTTCCAAGAAGTTTGGATCAACTTCAAACTAAAGTCTATGTATTTGAATGCAATGTTATTAAAGTCCATGATGGTGTAATAGACAGTCGTCCCAATACTTTTGACCATGTAATGTATGTGAGTTTCATCCACAAGTATGTTATGAAACTCATATATGAATTAAGCACACATGTTGGAGAACATTCTGACCACTGGTGAATGAGTTAAGGTAGGAGATAAAAATGATTTAGACAAATAGATTGACTACAATTTGTAATTCTAGATGTACTTTCTCAAAAACAGATCTTTCTTAAGGCTATCGGGTTGTAGTTTAGAAGATATAAATTCATATCTGTGGCGAGGAATGATTTATATACCAGAGCTTAACTAAAACAGCTGGGTTACTATCTGGTCAATGGACCTGATAAAATGAACTCTAAGTCTGAGATACGAGGTTGGTGTTGCTGACAAAGTGATTAGTAAGTATTATTGTGTATATGTGCATGTGTGTGTGTGTGTAGGTGTGTGTGTGTGTGTGTGTGTGTGTGTGTGTGTGTATCACAGGGGAGAGTCTCTGAGAGATATTACCCCCTGATGCTGAATGCCTCTAGTAAAACATTACAGCCCAGAGGCCCATACCTTTCTAGAAAATATGACCTATGTGAACTAGTACACATAGTTAAAGCTGGCCCATAAATTTTACAGGGCTAGACAGTGAGGTGAGCTAGAAATAATTTGGTGCATGAGCAATAATTACATTTCGGGTACAGATGGGGTTGGAATCTGTTTTGCCAGACAAAAAGTTTTGGGAATATATGTCAAAGTGAAAAATGTCAGGACTTATTCTCTCCATGCACTGAACCGCAGGAGGTCCTGGAGATGAAGCCCTGGATAAGAACCTCCATCCTCGATTGACAGCCTCTCAGCATCTGCCTTGATGCAGAGGAAAATGAGAAGTACCAGGGGATTACATTCACCTCATGGTTGCACTTATGAAGTAGGGCTGTGCGGTATGGTTGTTTTTTCCAGTCCAGTCGAAGCGGGAGAGATTGTTCAGAGAGAATTATGCACCATGCTATAGCAAGAGAGCCCTCAATCTTCTATGTATATCGTCATCTAGCTCAGAGGTCCCCAACCACATGGGCGCGGAGCGGTACTGGTCGGTGAGTCATTTGGTACCGGGCTGCACTGAAAGCCAGAATATCAGAGTCTGGAAGATCTTTTATTTTGAAAAAAAAAATGCTGTTCTTGGTCACGTGATACGGTACATCAAAAATTTAGCCCAGAAGCTAGCAAAAATAAGTAAAAAAACAGTCACGCTTTGTTTTTAGTTGTATCTATCCCGTGGTCCGTGAAAATATTGTTTTACATGAACTGGTCCGAGGTGCAAAAAAGGTTGGGGAACGTTGATGTAGCTAATCATGGATTTTGTTCTATTACCATTGCATGGAAGAAGGGATGAATGCAGCATGGCACAGGCTGTTGTCTTGTGAACCTGTTTGATTGTCCTACTAACAAGGCATAAAATTAAATCATGATCTTCATCATCAGCAAAATGAGGCTTTACTTCTATGGAGAGCTATTTCTGAATTGCTAGTGCCTTTTTCTTTGTGCAGGAGTTCAATTTTGTTGCAACTGAGCCCGTGGGTATCCTTTCTGTATTGCTAAGTTAATTTGTTTTCACAGTTAATTAGACTACAAACAAATGCAAATTGTTCCCAGTTGTTTACATGCCTAGACGATGAGAAACCCAATGGAATATTTAAATAATTACTAATGAGGCATGGATGTGCAAAATTGTGTAATTGTGGAAGGAATTGGGTCAGGGCTACGCTCCGGCAAATGCAGTTAATTGATTCAAATAGGTTTAATCCTTGCCCTTTTTAACCAGTGCCATGTTTATAAAGCCGCCCAAATGACAGAACCTGCTTCGTAGCACTGAAACAAGCTTGAACCTAATGTTGTTTTGAAATCCTTTCTAATGAAGCATGTCCAATTGTCGTGCAGGCGGTGCATCACTCTTTTATTGTGATTTAGCTGTTGTGAAGAAAGGGAACTGGGGCCCTCAGCAGGGCAAGTGAGGGCCTGTCTTTTGAACCCACGTTTCAGTTAGTAATGCAACCCAGCTGTGTGTGTCGTCCCCGTTTCACTTGTAAAAGACCAAGAACGGAACCAAAGGCCTTGTGACAAAAGGCTCGGTCTCAGGAGGGGGTAGTGGCTGGTTTTGCTTTGTGTCCTTTCTCCTCAGAGGAGATCTGATCCAGGGAATAACCTCAATAGAGACACTCACTGCTGTTTCACCAGTCATCAGTTCCCCTCCACCCACGGCCAGCCAATGGGAGGCCTCATAGAAGTCTCGCCCATTGACCTCCAGTCTGTACGTTCACAATACTGACAGAGCCTTGCGAAATGCCATTGGCTCTCCTCCCTGCAGACACTGATCCTAGGCAGAGCTGGAGAAAGCTAAACCCTTGGTAAAATGGGCTTCTAATTGCAACATGTAGCCCCAAGCAGTAAGGATGAAAACCTCCCGGAAGTCTTGACACAGGCCAGCACTGCTTTAGTTGCCTGGCTTTGCAAAAGCGTGGAGACCTTTCGAGGAAGTAATAGTACCTCCAGTGTGGTTGTCAAATGCTTCCATGGTGATTTGTTTTGTTTGGTGTTTTCTACTGGGGTTATGAGGTAATGTGCTGTTCTGACACTATAATATAAAAATGGAAAAGTCTAAGAGATACCCAACCACATACAGTACACTCTGCAGGTATATGTGCAGCGATGTACTGAAAAATGAACAGACAAATTCATTCATTAATCAGGGCTGTATAATATGTAACAAATACTGTATTGTTGCTACAAACTATGTGTTATTGGAAAGTTCAAATGGCAGAGTTTTAAAATCAGCAAACAAAATATTGGGAAAATCTTGTTCATGCATGTGTGTGTGTGTGTGTGTGTGTGTGTGTGTGTGTGTGTGTGTGTGTGTGCTTCTTGTGAATGGTTGAACTCACAGGGATTATGGTGGCCGTGAACTCCGCTACGGCAGG
Source organism: Nannopetersius ansorgii (assembly GCA_037974605.1). Lineage (NCBI taxonomy): Eukaryota > Metazoa > Chordata > Actinopteri > Characiformes > Alestidae > Nannopetersius > Nannopetersius ansorgii. The sequence goes on along the minus strand of JBBPDE010000155.1, from coordinate 9,647,498 downwards.
AAGTTCCCACTGCTCTGGCTATCTGAGCGGAAAATGCATGTTTGTCAAAAGTCCCAGACCTGGTCTTGATTTCCATGCAGTGTCATTGCACATTGAGAATACTCTGCCCTGGCTCCAACAAAGTGATTTTAGTAAGACCCCCTGCCTGGCAACCATAATCCAGGAGCTTAGGAGTCAAGCAAATATCAAAGAGTTTGCATTTGTCTTGTGTAAGTCTGTTTTTGTAACGAATCCCACATCTAATTTGGTGGAAGTAGCTCCTAGCCAAAAAGCTACCCTAAATGGCATTAGGTGTTGTTTTACTGCTTTCAAATCAGATTCATTACTTGACACACTGTAGACATGATGGTCCCTCAGAATAGGACAGTGTCGCTGCCCAAACTATATGGGCTGGGACATCAGGCTTTCTAGTTGGGTTAGTCTTACTGTCTGCCCAGAGCAAGGTCCAGTTTATGACTTGTTGGAAGAATGGGAAAACAGCACTACTCCATAAAATGTGACAGAAGCAATAGAGAATTCCACATGTCTTTGACTTTACCCACACTAAGCATATTTTGAGTCATAGCACTTCATGGGAAGAGAGTGTGAGGAAAGCAGGGCCTGAGATCCTAGCTTTGTTCCCAGAAGCTGGGAGCACTGGATTAAGCACTGTAATGTAGCTGGAGTGTAGTTTTGGAAGACATGCTGCTGCTGGCAGTGTCCTGTACCTGTTTACAGGTTAAAGAAGTAGTCCAGATAAAGCAACATACACAATATAGACAATAGTTTTGGGATGCCTGATCATTACACCAACAGGGATGACACTGGCTTCAGTTTAGAGCACACCTGTGCAATATTGATGCACAGTCTAATCAGCACCTGTGAGGTGGGAAAATGTTTCAGATCTTTGAGTTCAGCTCATGAAACATGGGAGCAAAAACAAAAGCGTTTTTATTGTTCAGCGTAGATGTTTTATAAATAGATGTTTTATGTGAAGTTTGTATTTTTTGGGAATTTTCTCAACTTTCTCCCCAGCTTAATCATGTATAATCCCACTGTGAGTCATGGATGACTGTGGCATCTCCAAGACTTGAATGTGTGATTTCCCAGTGATCAGAGTGGTGTTTTGATGCACGCAACATGTGCTTGCCATGGCAGTGGATTCAAGTATATTAGCATTGATTCATTCACATCTAAATAAAGAAGTATACCTTTATAAGTTATATTTTCATTATACAGCCTATAGCCTAACTGATGTTCATTGTGATGAAGTATGACGTCCCGTTATGTGCTGTGCCCTTACAAGACATAAGGGTGAAGCCTTAAAATTAGCTAGAAAATAGTCGCTAATTAGCCTAGTTAGCAAAAGCAGCAATAACTGCAGTTCATGCTAACAGTTCATTAAACCTTCTATCACAGATTTTTTTTGTACCAGATGACAGTGAACACAAATCAATAATTTAGGCAAATTGTATTACATTCATTTGCCAGATACTTTTCTCCAAAGCGACTTACAATACAAGGCAACACTCGTATTGTGTATTGAGAACCAGAGGAGAGTATTAAGTGCTTAATCTTTATGTAAGAATAATGCAAGAAGATCCTAGTTTATCAGGAGAGGAGATGCTCTCTGAACAGATTAGTCTTCAGGAGGTTTTGAAGGATTCTGTTGCTCTTGTTAGCTTAGACAGCTCATCCCACCACACTGGGTTTGCCTTGTGCATATAGATTGCAGAGCCAGCCAATGGCAAATACTTGTTGCAGCCCACTGTGAGCATTCAAAATGCAATGTTTGATAAAACTGTAGATTATAAGCTCACTCACTCACTTTCTGTAACTGCTGAATCACTAGGGTTGCGGGTACTCGGAGCCTATCCCGGGGTCAACAGGCACGTAGCAGACACTCACCCTGGGCAGGGCGCCGGTCCACTGCAGGGTGCATGAAAATTCTGTCTGTTAGAAAAGGATCAGACTGTGTCCATTAGAAAAAATACAGAAAACAATTTCATATTTCATACATAGTGGCATTGCAGAATAGGTACACTTAAATCTACAGCTTAGATGAGGAATTTTATTTTAACCACTGTCATATAGGTCAGTTCTGCTGCTAACCATCACGCTACCAGAATCCCTTGGGACTCTGTTATTATTTCTATGCTTTCTATACCACTCTTTAATTCAAAGTGCCCCCCCACCCCCTCATTCTGAGTACAGTGAACTTTTTTGGCCTTTGCAGACTCCCTAATTCCTAATATTTCACTCCTTCAAACATCTTTCCCCTCGCTCTCTTGCTTTGTTTTTCATTCCAAAGTTACGACTCTTCTGCGCCATGGACCTTTCTACGAAACCCCGCCGTACTCTAGCTGGTCCTTGTCTGAGTTTGGGCCGAGGCTTTATGCTTCTGTGCAACCAAGGTTAGCTGTGTTTGTGGAGAAAAGTTTTTTCTGCCCACTCGGTGAAAACTCCGTCCTCCCACATTTCATTCGACCCAAGCTCTTCAGCATATGCCCATGCTAATGTCTGTAGCAGAGGAACTTTTGAACTCAGAGCTCCATAGATGATCCTGATCCTGTCAGTACCTAAAGCTCAGAGAGCCCTCCCGGTGCTTTTACTGTAGCTCCTGTGCTGTTTTGCTAGGTTCTCAGGTGCTCCAGGCTGGAGGTTGAACAACAACCAGGGTGTCCCTTGGATCCTGTAGTCTGAAGACCAGGCTTTTCTCTGCAGCTGTATGTTTGCTTCCAGAGCTGAAGCACTGAATTATGTTTCACACACAGCAAGCCTGGGCTTCAGCACCGTGCCTCTGGACCCCCAGAGACAGCAGGAGGGTTCAGGCTGGAGGGAGAGAAAGAAAGAGAAGTTATTTCGGCCAGGATCTACAGCAGGGCCAGTGAGTTTGATGATCGTTTTTTCTGGCTAAGAACGAACAAAGGAAGAAAACATGACTCAGTTTTACTGTAAAAGTGTCTCTACATTTTTTATCATTAGAGATTTACTGTGAAATTGAACAATCCCACAGTTCATTAACTATGAACATCTGTATGTGGACAGACTTTAGGACAGCAAATACTTAGAATGCCTAAAACTGCAAAAGGTAAAAATTTTGCTTTCTATCAGTTTGATAGGTACTATTTCACAGTCTCTCTTATGGGAATTTCTTTATTGCCTCTATGATGATAGACAGTCCTGGCTGTGGCCACTCAAAAGAATTCAGAATTGTGTCCTAATTGTGTCTTTAGGAATAAATAGATTTTGTGTTGAGCCTTTAGCCCTGTTCTAAGAGCATCTGTATTGGGTCAGCGTTTGGTCATTTCAGACGACTCCAGAGTGTTATTTTTCTCTTTTTGACAACAGATGACAAATAGATAATCAAGCTGCGGCCAAAGGGTCTTAAATCTCTAATTTTTTACTCCCAGAATAAATACTGGCTGACATAGTCGATAGAAGCTAAAGTTGGTGACGCAAAAAGTCCCATACAATCATGCTGTTGCGCCACATTTTGGAGGAGATTTCTGTGCACCTGTCCAACATTTTCCTCTCAAAGTCTGTACTGGAAGCTTCTGAATAGCCTCCTTCATGGCCCTGTACTAATCCCAAGTGATGTATCAGTTTGGAAATCCTCTGCTAAAAGAGTAAAAATGTGACAAGAATGGTCTGTGTTGGAATGTTGACTGTTTTTATTCTTATGGGATTTTTTACCCTTTTGAAAGAATCCTCTATCCATAAGAATTACTAGATAAAAATAGCGTTTTGTAATGTGCCCTTAAAACTGATATGTAAATGACCCCTAATTTATCTTTGCTGTATGGGTTTCACAACTGTTAGTTTTTTAAAAAGGTGTCATTAGCAAAGTATTTTAACATTTGTTAAAAAGTTTTTTTTTTAGTTGTCCGAAAAATTATGTTATAAGTAGCTTGCAAACAGGGCCTAGTGGCAGCTGATTCTAGAGTACTAGCCAAACGCTAATAACACGTAACTATCCTCTCTGAACAGCACTGAGTGCTTCAGAGTGAGACGCTAATCACAGAAGTAGAAAATGTCAAAATGCTTTGTTTGAAGCTGTCAATAGCAATTAAACAGACACACTACATGACCAAAAGTTTTGTGATGTCCGACCATTACACCAACTTTAATGGCATTGCATTCAAATACATAACCCTTAAAATGGAGTTCACCCCCCTTTGCAACTACAACAGCTTCAGCTTCCACTTCTCTTAGAAGGCTTTCCACAAGATGTTGTTTCTGTGGTGAATCTGTGTTCATTCATTCTGTAGAGCATTTATGAGGACAGACACTGATGTTGTTCATCCCAAAGATGTTTGAGGGAGTTGAGGTCAGGGCTCTGTGTGGGCCAGTCAAGTCCTTCCACACTGAACTCCTCCAGCCATATCTTTATGGACCTTGCTTTGTGCACTGGGACACAGTTATGCTGGAATAGAAAAGGTTCTTTCCCAAACTGTGTCCACAAAGCTGGAAGTATGCCACTGTCTGAAATGTCTTGGTGTGCTGAAGCATTAAGATTACTCTTCACTGGAAGTAAGATGCCTAGTCCAAACCCTTAATTAAGAGGTGTGTCCCAATACTTTTGTCCATATAGTGTGGATCTCAAATAACTTTTTACTCTAAAAGAGATGTATTTGGGATTCTCTTTGCACAGATACCTACTGGGCATACAGTACACTATTTGGGTGTGGAGTCCATAGTTTCACGACTCCAAGTGTGCACTAGGGAGTAGAGTGCCATTTGGGATCAAGCCATATTTTGACATTGATGAGGCGTGGAGTTCGATTATTGTGATACTATTGATTTAGATATGGGTTTTCTATGAAGCTGCCAAAGGGAGTATGTAATGAGATGATGAATAACTAAGTGGGTGGTGTTAATGGGTGACACAACCAGAATGTTTTCTTGCATCAGTGGCCAACTACACATGCAGCAGAACGTAAATGATATTACATATTAGTTGCCACAAATGTTTTCTCAAATGGGGTAACATTTAGACTGCAGTTATTGCCCAGTTTGTAGCAAGCTTTAGAGTCTGAAATGCAACATTATTGCGTATATATTGTAAAAATATACTACTTCCATCTGAGCCAAGAATTGCTGTGAATCAGGAATTAATGGCCCAGTAAAGTCAAATAAAATGTACATTCATTAAAC
>JBBPDE010000155.1:9588933-9599687 GCA_037974605.1 Nannopetersius ansorgii | reverse complement strand
TCGGTCCTCCAGAACGCTAAGCGAACGCCATGGAAACGCCATAGCGACGTTTTCCTCGCGTTCGTCGGGATTTTGACTCCAAGAAAACGTTGCATGCAGTGTTTATTTGACGCCATCCGAACGCGCAGCCGGCCAAGTGCCGGTGCTGAACGCCCGTGTGGACGCTTTGATTTGCTTAAATGAGCAGAAAAATGGGCGGCGCTCAATAGGCGCTCACCTGGTGTCACGAACGCCAGAAAAACGCCTGGTTCAGACGTCCGTGTGAACGAGACCTAAGTGTTGACCTAATTTTAAATTGACCACATGGCTGTTAATTATTGTAGTAATCAAGTGATTTAGTGATTTTGTAATCAAAACATAATTTACATGCATCTTATAATGTCCAGCGTTTTATTTCTAGTAGCATGCATCTGTATTGACCTGCAGACAGTATGTATAACTGAACTTGCAAAACCGCTTTATGGAGAAAGAGGTGACTGATGCTCTGTTGAGTCATTTTCATTTGTCTTGTGTTATTAACCTGAAGCTAAATGGGGAAAAAAAACACCCAAGTTAATTTCTGCTGCAACATAAATCAAATTGCTTTTTGACATTCTAGATTGTGGCATGTTATGTTTTCATGAACAACCTGTTGCCTTATGAAATGAGATAGAGGGGAGTATTTGGTCCATTGAGGCATTCACAGATTAACCAAAATCAAATAATAAATGTAACATTTTTTGGGCACAAAAATAATTTCTTTTAAACACCCAGAAGGATTCCTCATGTAGGTGCCATGTTTTTCATTTGTTTAAATACTTGATCTTAAAACCCTGTGGCTGTTATTACAGTATGTCCTTTGAGCTTGGGGTGAGCTTAAATCAAGTCCTGCACCATCTCTGTTCAGCATCTATACCTAGCCCTTTACTTAGACTAAATTAGAAATATTCCAACCATGCATAGAAGAAAACTAAAGTAGAACTAGTAGACACCATCGCATTTGATGCTGTTTTATGTTTATAGGGCAATTTCTAGCTCACACAGTGGTGTGTAGGCGTCTCAGGTGATAAGGACATTTTTCAACCCATAATTGAAATCCCAGGTCTGCAAATCACACATGTGATCATATATTCTTTAAAGGCTACTGCTGTGCATCAGTGCAGAAAGCTACATTGTGAGCTGTTTTAACCAAGCCTAATTTTGTTGTGCACAGAGTATCCTGTAGTCAGCAAGTTCTGATATGGAGCAACAGCTGTGTGAATGCGAGCCATACGCCTCCATAGCTCTTCACACAGTCACGCATGCATGCTCTCAGCATGAAAAATGTTTAATAATGCAGCCCCTGTGGGCATTCACTGTATGTCACATCAGTGTAAAATCTTTTTCTGTGGTTGTGTGGGTATTTATCACTCAATTAAAGAGATTCTACCATATTCCAGAGATGGTTTGGCAAAATGTACTTATTGTGCAGTTTGCTCTGAAATTATGACGGTAATGGACCTAAGGTAATACTAAAAGTATCTTTGTGCAACCCACATGCCGAGGTCATCACACCCTTACTGCAAACCACAGTGAGTTCAGTGCTCAGAAGTACTTGCTTATGTGTAGGAGTTGACATAATTTTTTTGCTCTAGTACTGTAATGAGAACCTACATGAATTAACTGGTACTCACGGAGTATGAAAGCACAAATTAGGCATTTGTGCTGTTCAGACATAAAACTGGTGTGTACCACTTGCGTCTATTTTGCGTACCACTTGCGTCTATGTACCACTTATGGCAACCCATGCTGTATCATCTTTATTTCTGATTTTCTACTTGCACCCACATGCCAGGATTCTTTTCATTCTAAATGTTTGTGACCTGTTGAAAGTGTAGTGAGCTTAGTGTTTTAAGCTATTTTATGCTTCATTTGAATTCGGTTTTGAAGTGACTTATACTCTGTGACTTAGAAAATCAGTGACTGCAGGAGCATAAGAGCTTTGGAAGGCTGAGACCTGCACTGTGCCCTTGAGGTGAGGGTGAGAGAGAAGGAGAGGGAGAGAGACTTGGTTTGCTCAAGCTCTGTTCTCCCTTTCCAATCTGGCCTTTTAAAGAACCTGATTATACATTCATATACTGCAGTAAGCCAAGGGCAAACATATGTTTTGTATAGCCTACTAATTTCTTCCTACCAGGCTTGTTTCCTCTCTGCAGTGGCTCAGTGCTGCTCTGTAATCAGAGTCTGCATGCCATAACAGAGCTACCTGCAGGTGAAAGCATTACATGCACAGTGTTGCTTACAACATCCTGAAGAAAGCCAGAACAAACAGCACTGCTGTACACTTTGTGTATTGATGTGACAAACTAATAAAACATTATGGTAATCCTGAAGTACTCTTATTTTAGAAGGGACGCTCGGCCAATTATGCTCTCCTGGACTCCAGGCTATGGTTACGTCTACAGATGATGGGGCCAATTCTTAGACAGTTACACTACCGTGTTGGGACTGTTTATTGCAAGAAGAGTATTGCTTAAGGATTGTTATCAGTGTAGATGATGTTTCAATTTGAATTCCAGTGTTGTAATATAAATTGAAAAGAAAAAAAAAACTTTTCCACCATGACAGTCAAATAAATCTGCATTTGTCTGCCAGTTATGTACCACACAGCTTGCTGTAATGTATTTATTACTTAAACTTAAAGCTACAAATAGGATTTGGCACTGTAATAACAAACAGCATATCATATAAAGTCAGATAATTTGCAGAATTTGGAGTCTACACTAGTTAGGATTTGACCTGTTACACAGTGCTACCAAATGAGGAAGGTGAATGCTGGCAGATCCTCTCTCTGAGTCCAACCAGCCAACCAGTATGCTCAACCACTAGCACCAGTATTTTCTAGCATTATAAATTACATCAAAATACTCCTCATTATGCTTTTCTTGGGGAATCATGGATAGTCAGTGCTTAAAGAATGTTGACCAATTGTATGTGTGTATATGTATAGACATACTTTTATATCAGGGCTGTAACGGTACATGGGTCACTGTTCGGTACATGATGTCTTTCGGAGAATAAACGGTACGACCGAGAAGACGTGATTAAAGTAATACGGAATCACAGAGGGACCAAAAAAGAGCAAGTAAATCATAAACATCGGTCGTAGTGTGGTACAATAGTGCCACCTACTGGCGTAACACTTCTGCTGCCTTACACATTAAAACTGCTTATTTAAAACAAATGAAAATAAAACAGGCCTCATTCTTTAGAACTTTATGTTGCTTAACTTTGCTGTATCGTGAACTGTACCAAACGTGACCCCAAAACTGAGTTACGTACCGAACCGTGACACCTGTGTACTGTTACACCCCTAGTTTATATACATACATACATACACACATATATACATACATACATACATTTTACTAAAGGTTTTGAAAGAGCTCTACTTTCTGTTTTATAAATATCATCCCTATCCATTTGTCCCTTTCTCTCTCTTTCAGAGGAGTAATGATGAGAATGGAAATTGTTCTGGGGGCAGTATGGAGTTTCCCACCACTAACCTGTATGAGCTTGAGAGCAGGGTATTTACTGACCACTGGTCAATACCTTACAAGAGAGAGGAGTCACTTGGCAAGTGCCTCATTGCCTCCACCTGCCTCGCCAGACTAGGTGAGTGGTCTGAATGTTAGATTTTTATTTATTTATTTATTTATTTATTTTTCTTAGAACAGAAAGTATCTGGGCTTTGTAGTAAGCAGCGAAAAAACACTTCCATGTCAAGATCAACAAAATGGGTCCATAAAATCCTTTTGAAAAGTATAACTGTCAGGGAGTTAATATAGTATATGTGTTATATATAGCATAACACATACGCTAGACCATGCCTATGTCTGATTTTGCTTTGTCTGCAGGCCTGGCTGATGCAGATGAGAACTGTAAGAGGTTCATAGACAGATGCATGCCCGAGGCCTTCAAAAAGGTATGTTTGTGTTCTTATAAGTGGAAGACCTGGAGTTATATTATATCCTCCAGTAACTCATTTCAGAGCATAACTGCAGTTGTGTTTTTGTGCTAAAACGTGTAAGATTTTTGGAAAGGATTTACTAGTTCTTGGTATGGTGTAATAGTGTTTTTAATGTGTAAACAAAAATGGATTTTAATTCTTTGGATTTTTCAGAAACACCTAAAAATGCTGTTTGGACCAACCCTATAAATTAACCTATAGAGAACCATCTCTATCATTGTAGCCTACTTATGTTGTCAGGCTGAGTTATATTAAACTTGTATTTGTATAACAATGTGGTACAATTTAGTTGTTTAGTAAATCAGTGCATGGATTGTTAGCAGCAGCCCTTGTTTAGACTTCCTTTATTGCACGCTTGTTTTCTCTCTTTGCTCCCTCACCCTCTTTTTTTCCCCATCTCCCTTGTAGTTGCTGACGTCGAGTGCGGTCCATAAGTGGGGGACAGAGATTCATGAGGGCATTTACAACATGCTAATGCTGCTGGTGGAGCTAGTGGCAGAGAGGGTCAAACAGGACCCCATCCCTATTGGCCTCATGGGAGTGTTGACCATGGTGAGAGCCCAAGCAGTAGGAGGGGTCCTCCGTGTCCAAAGGCATTACCTCTGAACTTAAGCTCATGGAGAACATCTACTGTAGCTTTTTTAAAAATGTTGGATCATTTAAAAAGTACCACATAAAAAGATTCTTAAGTGCTTGACATTTGAATACTCTTTATGAACCTCAAAAGAAAAGAAAAGACCAATAATTGTTAGTAAGTGTTGAAATTTGTTGTAATTTCCTGCTTTGCCAAAAATACATTGTATTTTCTTAAGTTGAGACAAAGCGAACCTTCTTCCTTATGAAAATAGCCAATGGTTTTGGTTTCAGGTGCCCATAGATTTGAGGAACATATACTGTGACTGGATGTATAAAATGCTCACTCTAAATCTTAACTACACATTCAAGATTGTAAATGACTTTACATTCAACACTGCGGTGTGTTTATAAACTGCTTAGTTGGAGTTTTAACCATCACTTTCTCTCTTTTTCTTCTTTGGTCTCCTTTCCTTTTACCAGGCATTTAATCCTGATAATGAGTATCACTTCAAGAATCGTATGAAGGCGAGTCAGAGGAACTGGGCCGAGGTGTTTGGCGACGATAGCATGTTTGCGGTTTCTCCCAGTTCCAGCTACCAGAAGGTGACGTGCACCCTTTACATAGTTGTTGTGTTACTGCTTCCTCAGCTGCTTTCCTAGATGATCAGATGATAAATATGTCCTCTTTAAGATAAGAAGATAATAGAGTCTGCAGATCTGATTGTCTCTTCCGTGAATGAGCTTCCAAGTTAACTTACGTGGTAGAGTGAGTTTGGTGATGAAATGTATTGAATAATAATAATAATAATAATAATAATAATAATAATAATAATGATAATAATAATAATAATGATAATAATAATAATAATAATAATAATGATAATGATAATGATAATGATAATAATAATAATAATAATAATAATGATAATAATAATAAAAATAATAATAATTGTTGTTAAAATGTGGATTACTTTCTCCCACCCATTATGTACTTCAAATATAATTTGAAATACTTTTACGTAAGTGTATGTAGCTGGGTGAATGTTTACATATATGTAGTAACTACTTAGTACTTCCACTGCTTTGGACAATTTTATGTTAAAAGTGTTTGCTATTATAGGCATGTTATTACTCATAAGTACATTTGGTTGTTGTTTTGAACTTTATATAATTTATAATACAGTGAATTGTATCCATGCAGTGATTTCCAGTTCATTATACACTCGTGTATTGTCACCTTCCTAATTAGCTTTTGTTGTTTTTGTTTTCAGGAGCCTCATGGGTGGTTGGTAGACCTTGTGAATCGGGTAAGCATGTTGTTTCATGGCTAGTGAATAATGATTTTACTTTCAGTTCAGGAATATGTGTGTAAAAAATGTTTGATTAGTTGTTTGTGTTAAAACGCATATTTTATTTTTAGATTTTAGAACACTGCAATCAGTTAGTAGCACTGTTTCATTAGCAAGGTTGTGCTAAGAGAGACTTTATTGGAGAGTCTGTCAGGAACACAAGCCTCAGGTAAAGAAGAAAATGAGGCGTATAACTAAGAGTAAAGATGAATAAACATTGTGAAAAATGGTTACTATTGTAGCAATGTTAGTAATTCTCTGTTTACTGTGTTAGTAAATCTCTTTCTCTTTTCTCTTTCAGTTTGGAGAGATGGGTGGTTTCACGGCCATTCAGAGCAAGCTGAACCAGGAGGAGATGGAGATTGGGGTAAGATTGGCTCTACTCAAAATGCACTACGCCTTTTGTGGCAGTTTCAAGCTGGAGACATTCTGCCTATATGTTATGTAAAAACTGATGCTATTAGTCCAAACACAAAATGTATTTCTTGCTGTAAAGTATATATGTTTTATGAAGTAACACGCAAAACATAGCATGATCATGTTGAAGGGGTAAAGATACTGTGAATGCATCGGGTTGAATATTGCTTTCTACTTACTAATAGTGTCTAGTTTTGCATGTAATTTCCGTTGGCATCTGAAAAGTGAATTATTCCTATATAGGTTACTATTCACCAGCCTGCAGGAATAATTATCGCTTTAACATTTGGCTGTCATGGTCAAGTGTACATGAGAGAATGCAAAACTGTCCATGTTACTGTTTTCCAGATTGGTGGAAAACTTCACTCTCTCACTGTACATCTGGTTCTTTTATTGTTGGCAGCTCCTCAAATTCACCTTCCATTTTCAACTGTCTGGCAAGAACATTTCAATCAGGAGGCACGCCTTTGAGCAACAATAGGAGATTAAGTGTAAATATAAGTAGAACGCATTTCTGCTAGAAAATGGGAAGTGTGATTGCACGGTTGCTATGTTAAGTGTGGTGATTGCTAGAGTGTTGCTAGGTGGTTTCTGTGGCATCACACATGGTATCTAAGGTGTAGCTAGCCAGTTGCTAGGGTGTTGCCAGGGTTTCAGAGAGAGAGAGAGAGAGAGAGAGAGAGAGAATGAGAGAATTAAAAAAATGTACCCAAACATTCGACTAAAACCAAACTAAAAATTCACTGTAACAATTATAAGTCATATGTTGTACTGTACCTTCTGATGTTCATGCCCCTGGCCTTTGCCCCTGGAGTTTGTGAATGTTTCTTTTGTGTGACTTTTCCCCAATGGAAATTTCTGTCTTAGACTAGGAGTTCAGTAGTATTTGCTACTTCATTTGGACAACCATATTGTGATGTAAGGAAGTCTGACTGGCAGAGTTTTCAATGAATGATTCAGTAAGGCTAGTGCTTTAGAGAGAGGAAAGGGAGGGCAGGGGTGGAGGGAGGAGGGTGAGCAGAGTAGAGACAGCATGAAGAGTTCACTGAGGGCACAGATTCAGTCATGCCGTGTACTAAATATCTTAAAAGGTGTCAGGGAGAGCATCCTCTTCTCAATAGACAGAGAAATGGGGAGAAGGGAGGAAGTGACTAGAAGATAAACAGACGCGTCAGAGCCAGTTGTAAGTGCCTCCGCTATTCCGTACTGCATTACGCTGTCACAAAAAGTAAAGAATGTTTCACTTTTCACTAAGGGGAAGGCAGACAGAGGAAGGGAAATGGACAGGTGTTGAGGGAAGAAAAATTGCATGTTGGTTTTATGTATAAAAGTTGCTTAGCAGTTGTTCTCAGCATGTAATGTATCTTGATCTAGTGGCTAGCAAAGTTAACATTAGAATGAATGCAAACAAACAAGAAAGAAGTAAAAAGCATCAAGATTTGTTTTTTTTTTTAAATGTTGATATTGTGAGAACTGGTAAGAAGACAGGTTTGGTTCAAGGTCCTCGAAGCCTCCAGCCCTTGCTTGGATTTGTGAAATTCCATCATGAGATCCTGATTTAATATAATAACCAACTGATTGATTCCAGCCATGTTTCTGATGGTAACTAGAAGTAAACTGGGCTTCCACAAGAAAGACATTGTTATACTGATATTCTCTTTAGTTATACTTAGTATATTTAATAATATCTCTGACAATAGCAGTTTTTAAATAGACTTTAGCACAGTACTGTACAGTATACGTTGAACATTTTGTGTACAAGGCAAATTAACATGAATGTAAAAAAATGTATTTAATTGTAACTTTATTGGCTGATTCTCATGACCGATTTAGCATCCAATAGAAAGACTTAAGTGGAGCATCCCTATTTTGTAGCATCAAATGACTGGTGTGGGTACGGTAGCAGCCCACTTTACGAGTCCTAGAGAGGTTCAGACAGACTGGGATCACCCCCCTCTGTGCGCTGGCCTAAATGCGCCCCCTTGTTAGCGGCCTGTAAAGCCGCCTTGTCTTGGGTTCCGTCCGCTCGCCTTTTGAAGGCACACATTAGCATGTGCTGAGCGCCACGGCAGGGAGATAGCGCTGTGACAGGGAAAAGATGCTTTGATTTAGGATTTGCATGTGAATGTGTGTGACACAGGAACAGGATGTAGGAGAACAGCGCTTGGATGGCAACGTCTTCCAGTGCTACACCTGACCTGCTGTGGCGGTGCTACGGGGCTGCTGGCTCACTGCCAGACCCCCTGAGTGACTCTACGAGTAGGGAGTTCTCTTCCAAAGCGAAGCCCACAGGCAGGAGCTGTAGTGCTGAGGGGGATGAGATGGAGAATAGACAGAGGAAGCTCCCTCTTTTCCTCCCCCTGTGCTTCTTTATTCATTCCTACTCTGCGAACGGAAGAGGAGTAATTTAACCCAGAACAGAGGAGTGATTCATCCTGACTGTGTCTCTGCTTTTGCTGCTGCTACCACTGTCACCCGGCATGTGTGTGTATGTGTTTATGCGCATTGAAGCAAAAGTGTGTGTCATCAAAAGTATGCATATGTGAACACACTTTTTTGACACAGATTCGTGATGTTCTGTTACACTGCATGTCAAAACGGATGTTTAAAGTTAGATTCTCTTGTTGTGTTTAATGCAAACGCACATTTTGTTCTGAGGCAGTACGCCAGAAGAGGCTGTGTGTTACAGTGATATTAAGGGTGCTAGGAAGCATGATGCCAAGTGGAAACTGTGGCATTGCGTCCCTTTTCTCACACTGCTGCTGAATCTCAAATGGATCCCTGCACCCTATGTGTTGCACGATGTAGAAATACATCTTTCACCCAGACCCTAAATATGTCTAACAAACAGCCATCTGGGATTCAGCCTCATGCATAATTAAATACCAAATAGTGCACTACTTGGGTGTGGAGGACAGAATTCATAGCTTGCACAGCCCACTATATAGAAAGTAAGGAGACATTTTAAATTAAATCTTGATTTAGTGAACATATAGGCTTGCATTTAATGACTGACTGAAGGTATTTTGGGGGGAAATTGTGAATCTCTTTGTCATAATATTTGTGACCTGCAGTGATGTCAGCATTCATTAGCAGTCAAACCTTTCAGGTGTTCAAATATATATGTAATTGGTCAAATTGCTATATTACTATATGTAATTTTACCAGTAGTTTGGAAAACTGCCATATTATTTAGGCAAACTTTGTCTTCATACTCACTTTTAGCAGCTGTGTATTTCTGTTTGTGTTGAGTGGGTTTGTACATTTTCAACACCTGCTGGTTTATTTTCATTCAAGGCTGTTGATGACAGCACGCCACAATAAATTATGTCACCACAAAACCTGCAAATTTCATTAAAAAGAGCTTTAACAGGGCCTCCTAAGCAGCTTAACTGTCTGACGTTTCACCCTGTTGGGAAAACTTTGAATTCCAACACTGTAGTTTAAAACAACATAATGGATAATGGACTGGATGTGCTGTGGAGTTTAAAAAGAACAGTAGCTTGGATATCTTAAAGAAATCTTATACAGTCAGCTGGAGTGCATTTCTGACAAAACTGCATAGCTGAGTTCAGCTTGCAGACACTCCCTCGTTAATAATGTCCCTTGCTACATGCTCAAAGCATCCCAGAAACATTCTGTTTGCTAACTGCACCATCATGTGTGTGCACAGATTATTATGTTGCACTGAAATCCATTTTTAGTCCCTTGTTGAACTCTCTTGTTAGATGAAACCTGATTTAACCTACAGATTTAAGGAAGAATGAACACATAACACTATTTCTGCAGGCGGGGAAATAGCAAGCTGCATATAGATAAAGCACTGAGGTGTTTTAGAAATAAACTACAAAGTGCAAAACAGGATGTAAGAACAGGTGAAAACAAGTGAGGATATGCAATAGGAGGAAACAGAGTACAGGTTTTTACCCCTTTATCTAAAGGGGTTTTTACGATATAGAAAGCTTTTTAGCAGCTAACACTTTTTCTTATTGTTATTACAAATCAGTTCAAAACGGAGATGTCATATAGTAGAAAATACTATGAATAAATTTGAGTTTGAGTTCCTTGTGCTAGACTTACTATGAATTTTATCCTTGCTTTTGTCATCTTGGTGCTCTATAATTTGATCACTTCCATTCTTAATGATTTTTAAGCTTATATTCCTGCTCTTTTTTCCCCTGTATATTTAGTGTGTGTCTGCCCTTGTGCAGCCGCTTGGTGTGTGTGCAGAATACCTCAACTCCAGCCTGGTCCAGGTTAGTGCCTGCACTTGTCTATAAACACAGTACTCTTGAAGAGTTCTGTGCAGTAAACACAGCAGGTGAAGAATGGCATTGCATTAGTTTCTCTTTCTTTCTTTCTTTCTTTCTCTCTCTCTCTCTCTCTCTCTCTCTCTCTCTCTCTCTCTCTCTCTCTCTCTCTCT
>JBBPDE010000155.1:9576841-9587237 GCA_037974605.1 Nannopetersius ansorgii | reverse complement strand
TCTCTCTCTCTCTCTCTCTCTCTCTCTCTCTCTCTCTCTCTCTCTCTCTCTTTTTCTTTCTTTCTCTCTTTCTTTCTTTCTTTCTCTTTCTTTCTTTCTTTCTTTCTTTCTTTCTCTCTCTCTCGCTCTCGCTCTCGCTCTCTCTCGCTCTCTTTCTTTCTTTCTTTCTTAACAGTAACTACAGACAAAGCATAAAGAGGCTGAACATTAGAAAAAATGTTCTATGTTGTACTCCTATTCTATTATTCCTATACTATTATTATTACTTTTTGGTGAATCATTCAGACACAAACCCATTTAGGCATTTAAAGGTGTTTGTGATTCTATAGAGAATCTTTGTCATGAAGCGTATTGGTTTCCATATATTAAGCTAAACTTTGTATCTTGCAGCCCATGCTGGATCCGGTCATCCACAAGATGATCACATATGTACAGAATCTTGAAGAGAAAGACCTGAAGGACAAGGTACACATACTATACACACAAAATACTTTCATTTAATTTGAAATCACAATGCAATAAACAGCAAAGAAAAAAATAATTTATATGAAATCTTTTCCTCCTAAAGAAATTGATGGTTTGTTTGAAATGATTTCACATGACGTCTTGTCTCTTACCCTGTAGAGGTTAGTGAGCATTCCAGACCTACTGTCTGCCATTAAACTGCTGTGTATGAGGTTCCAGCGTGAGCTGGTCAACGTTGTTGATGACCTCAGGCTGGACATCCTCCTGCGGATGCTCAAGACACCTCACTTCAGTGCCAAGATGAACTCCCTCAAAGAGGTCAGATTATTAATATACAATTCAGATTATTAATATGCAAAATACATCTGGTGTATGATTGTAGTTTGACAAGGCCTGGGTGAACACTGTTTTCCGTGTTAGGTGACAAAGTTGATAGAAGAGAGCACGGTCTCCAAGACAGTGAAGAATGCCATAGATACTGACAGACTTTTGGACTGGCTGGTAGAGAACTCAGTTCTCTCGATAGCACTGGAAGGTAAGCAGTTCTCATCCTTTTCATATAGCCCACCATGCTTAGCTACTTTTTGGAGAAATATTGATTTAATGCGCAATGTATGAGAATTTAGGTGTAGAATGTTGCCTCTGCTTCTGATAAATGACCCACTGGTTTAGCTATTGCTGATATTTACAGTTAGTGATCGGTCTAGGCCTTCCTGAACACCTAGAGTGACTTTTTTTTTTTTCATGAAGCAAAATGTGATTGGTAGATTTCATTGTCACTTCCTAATAATGATGCTGGTCCGTTCCAAAGTCCTAACCAAAGGCAGAAGTAGCTTAGCTATATATAGTGCCAACAGAAAGTATTCACACCCCTTCACTTCATTCACATTTCGTTGCATTACAGACATATCCTAAAATAGATTTTAGTATAGTTTTATAGTGTGTTTTGTGTGGTGTTTGAAGATGAGCTCCACAGCATTTAGGAGCAGGTTTCTGGAAGAATCCCAAGAATGCTAGGTACCTCTGAGGTACCCTTGAGCAAGGTACCGTCTCCACACACTGCTCTCCACACACTGGCGCTTTGTCCCTGGCTGCCCGCTGCTTCACTTGGTGAATGGGTTAAAGGCAGAGGAAGTGTGCTGAGGTGTGTTCGTGTATGACAGAACGGTCATTTTCACTTCACTTCCTATATTTGGCTGCTGTCATCTTACCCTCTTTGCGGACTAGTTGCCCAGTTCCTGCCACAGAAACATCATCACAGCATGATGCCGCCACCAGGCAGTGTCTCCAGACATGACGCTTGGAGTACAGGCCAAACCGTTCTATTTTGGTTTCATCAGACCACAGCTTCTTACAGCCTGTGAATTCTTAATTCGATTTTTGGCAAACTTTAAGCAGGTTTCAATGTTCCTTTTAGTGAGGAGTAACTTCTGTCTGGGCACTCTACCATAAAGGCCTGATTGGTGGAACACTTTAGCTATAGACTTCACCTGATTATTGGGTGCTTGGTCACCCTTTGATCAAGACCCTTCTTCCCCGATTACTCAGTTTGGTTGGGGAGCCAGATCTAGGGGAGTGTCCCGATGGTTAGTTTTTGTATCCTTCCCCAGATTTGTGCCTTGAGGTCTACAGATCATGCATTTCTTGCTTTCTGTTCTGATATGCCCTGTCAACTGTGAGACCTTATGTAGACAAGTGTGCGCCATTTCAAATCCTGTTCAGTCAACTGAATTTACCACCAGTGGACTCCAATCATCTCAAGGATGATCAGTGGAATTTGGATAAACCTGAGCTTAATTTTGAGTGTCATAGCAAAGCATGTGAATGTTTGTCCCTATTGTCTTAAAATGTTTAAATTTTTATATAAATGTAAGAAAATGTCTGAAAACATGTTTTCACTTTGCCATTATGGACCATTTTGTAAAATAAAACTATACTCAATTCTATAACATGAAATGTGGAAGAAGTGAAGAGGTGAATACTTTCTGTTGGCGCTGTATCCGTAGATACCTCACACAAAAAGTATCCTGGTTGGAAAATGTTCTGTTGTGAGTTTCAGGATGTGACAAACAAAATCAAACAATGTTACTTCAGTATAGGGTTTCTTACGTGATTTCTATTAAATAAGAAATGAACAAAAATTATAGAGATGTAATTTTTAGTTTTCAGAAATCATTTATCCATTGATACCTGGGCCTCAAAGATATACACACACATGTTGCCATATGATTTTGAACTCCACAACCTTGTATGTTCTTTTGCTGTCTTGCATACCTTTGTGGTTTTAGTGAGGGATGAATAAATCTTGACATTTAGATTATACAGAGAGCCTGTGTCTGTGAAATGTGTGATCTCGCGCTCTTCTCACATGCTGAGGGATGCATCTGTGTTTTGTCCTGTTCGGTTGCCAGATGGAGACCCCAGTTTGGTTTCATTGTTGTTTCATGGCTGAAATTACCTGCCCTTTAATTTGACTACCACATCTTGCATCTTAATTTTTCATGCTCTCACTCTGGTGTTCTTGCTTGTGCTTCATGCTTGTGCATTCTCTCTTTCATGCTATGGGTACTATCTATACTTTCCCATCTCTAACACTTAATTCCATACTTTGTGTTACAAACCTCACTTTCTCTTTGTCTTGTTTTCCTTTCATTTACACTACTCATATTTTGCTTTCTTTTTCTCAGTGCCACACTTTCATTTTCTCTTTTTTCACTTTCGCTTTGGGCCATCTCATTGCATCAGTTTGCCTTTAAATTTCCCCATATTTGTCTTAATTTAGGATAGCATGGGTGGACTTTGTGGATTTCTTATTTTATACAGATATGGTTCTTCTGTATTGAGAGGACCATTTTCCCCCCACTCTGAGAGCCTAAGGCCAGTTATGCTTTATTGGACTCTGAGTCACAAAGACTCAATTGATGGGGATCAGACTCTTTCCCAGTGATTGGGACAGTGCTTACACCAATCAGGGACCCAACTCTTAATTTGTAAGACATATATCAGAGCACTTTATCATAAGGCATCTACTTTTAGAGTTTTAGTAAAGTTGCAGCATGAGAAAAATGTCTGGTACCCTTCATTATTTCACTCTCTCTTTCTCTCTCCCTTTTCTTTTATTTATATATTATAGGAAATATTGACCAGGCACAGTATTGTGATAGGATAAAGGGAATCATTGAGCTATTGGGCAGTAAACTCTCACTGGATGAGCTTTCCAAAATTTGGAAAATACAGGTGAGTCGCTCACCTTCCTCTCTTTGCTTTAGATTCATGCACTTAATACAGTATAAAGTACGTTTACATTTTATTTGGGCTATTAGTGTACTATAGATGTTGTGTGTAGGTTGGAACCTCTCTCACTGCTCTCTCTTCTTTTCTGTTTGCTCTCTTTCTAGTCTGGCCAGTCCTCCACAGTCATAGAGAACATCCACACCATCGTTGCCGCGGCGGCAGTCAAGTTCAACTTTGAGCAGCTTAGCCACCTCTTTGTCCTCATTCAGAAAGTAAGGCATGAGGCTTGACTGAGTTGCCATTATGTAACACATATGGCTAACGGGAATTAGTTAGATCTGATACAAGCTGTGTAATTATTTGTTGATTTTATTAATATGCTTATCATGATTATATTATTATGGTGTGTAGAGCTGGGAAGTTGAGAGTGATCGAGTAAGACAGAAGCTGTTGAGTTTGATTGGGAGGATTGGCAGAGAAGCCCGCTCAGAAGCAACAACAGGAAAGGTAAGCGTGCATAGTTAGTGTTAGTCCACCTGGAATACACTCAATTTGCTTTTGGATAAACTCGGTTATTACTCAGGATTATTTATCGGTGGTTAGATTAAGGAATTCTGTATATTTGTATTTCTGTGTGATTTTGCTTTTTACTTGACTGGATATCAGGTGTTGGAGGTGCTGTGGGACTTGGCCCATCTGCCCACTCTTCCAACCACTTTGGTCCAGCAAGCTCTGGAAGAGCACCTGACCATCCTGAGCGATGCCTACGCCGTCAAAGAAACTGTTAAGAGGAACTACATCATCAAGTGCATCGAGGATATCAAGAAGGTGAGATATGGCTCCCAAACCTAAAGTTTGCAGCATAGCGAAATTTACTGGCATAAGTTTCTCAGTGATATTCTACGAGGTATAGGTTTGTGATGCCTTTTGAGGAATCTGAGAATGAACAATGAATTTAAACAATGGTAAAATGTTAATCTAATGTTATTCATTGTTTTGAGCCTTATCCTGCTCTGTTGTCTAAACTATTTTAGTGATTAGTAGTTTGCTGCTGCTGGCTTGGTGCGGGTGAACATGACTGATAAAGAGAGAAGTCTTTCGCTCTGTCAGACATATCCTTCATCTTTTTCCTGCTTTCTCCCTCTTTTATTTAGCAGAAAGCTGCAAAATAATTTGCAACAGCAGACAGAAAGGCAAATACACAGTACCTACGCAACAGCTAGCATACTGCAATGAGCTAAGAACTATATTAAGAGCTGAGCCGGGCGTTCAAAGGTGTCATTCTATCTCTGATGCCAGACAGATATTTGGCCAGTCGCTTGCCCTCCCACATACACTCACTGACACACTCACACTTGCACACTTCTTTCCGCTCCCATTCTGTGCTTCAGGCTCTATTCCAAGGTGATTTGGTTGCTGCTAATTCATAGATACTAAAGATTCATCGCTTCTTAGCGGAGCTCACTGAATGCAACTGCAGTTTATGTCTTTAGATACAAATACAGGAGGAATCAAAGTCTACCAGCGAGACACAGGTCTCTTTTTTTACTGGCTCCTGGGGAAGGAAGAAACCAAGCTCATGGGCTAAAGTAAGAGAAGTACTCGGGCCTACAAAGACCCTCCCCTTACGTTTAACACTGACCAATCACAACTCACCTTCAATCTCATGGCAGCCTATCACAGCCCAAGCTGATGGGGTTTGGTTACAAGAGGGGATTCAAAAAATTGTGAAATGATGATTCTGAGTTGATTCTTGGTTAAGCTGTGCATCTTTTATGCAATACATTTAATTTAAAGTTGCACATTCAGAGCCTGCTGAATGTCAGATGTACAGTATTTGCTAGGATTCAACATGTCCTTTGTCAGCACTAAGCTGGGAGTGTGTTCACTTAAAATCAAAAGCCAATTGTGTCTCTGGGGTCTTGTTAGGGTTGGGCGATTTAACACAGTAGTGTCATTATTTTTAGGTATTTTAAATAGTTTCATGTTGCTGGAACATTCCATAGCCATTAACACTGCACTCCATTATACTTACCCCCATTCCATGGCTGTTAGATGTAAAATCATTCAGTTTTATTCCACATAGGTGTGTTCCACAGTATAAGGCTATATATCATAAAGCATATATTTTGATCACCTAAAAATATATTGAGATTTAATTTCTGTGCTGTATCGCCCACCCCTAACACTAGTAGTGTTGGAAGGACACATATAAACATTCAGAAACTCTAATTCTGTTTGATATTCTTTAAAATTGTTTTTATTCCACAGTTTTCCATTCCGTTTTTGTCTCTATTATAAATGTACAGCTGATAAGACTTTAAAGGTATTATTATCTGATTCCCAGTCTCCTTTGCATGTGCATGTATGTTCTAGTCCTCCCAGCTGAGTAATCCTCAAGCAGTATGGGTTGTCCCAGCCCTACGGCAGCTCCATGAGATCACTCGCTCTTTCATCAAACAGACCTACCAGAAACAAGACAAGGTAGTGCATACAAGCTCTACACCATTGGCATAGCCTTGAGTCTGATGAATCAGATGTAATTGTTAATTTTGTGTATTGTTTTAGAGTATAATCCAGGACCTGAAGAAGAACTTTGAGATAGTGAAGCTGATCACAGGTTCTCTGGTGTCATGTCATCGTCTGGCTGTGTCAGTGGCTGGCTCCAATGGCCTTTCTGGGTCCACTCTGGTAGATGGCCGATACACTTACCAAGAGGTACAGAAATGCAAGACATTTCATTATACCTATGGCAAATCTGTTGTAAATATCATGATACTTATAAACAAAGTATTTATTAAAATTCTATTGTAAGACACATGATATTCAGATTAGTCATATACCCCATTGTTACTTGTCTTCACAGTATTTGGAAGGGCATCTGAAGTTTTTGGCGTTCTTTCTGCAAGAGGCCAGTCTGTACTTGGTGTGGAACAGAGCTAAAGAAATCTGGGAGTGCCTAGTATCTGGCATGGACGTCTGTGAGCTAGACAGAGAGGTATGACACGGAAATCCGTTCTTCACCTATTTTACTGGTATATCCCTTATTAGTAAGATTTGCTGTTAAATGTGGTATAATCATCCAGTGTTCCTGTCTCTGTAGATGTGTTTTGAGTGGTTCACTAAAGGGCAGCATGACCTGGAGAGTGATGTTCAGCAGCAGCTCTTTAAAGAGAAGATCCTTAAACTTGAGCCTTATGAAATTACTATGAACGGTACGACGGCAGTACCGCCTCTGACCATCACATATTATCTCAATATTATTCACGCGGCTTGATCTCAGCCGTTCTGTATTATATGATTTATTAAACCACCGATACAGCCTTCCCAGGTGTGAGTGCAATAATAATTTACACAGTGTTATATATGCCATTTTTTGTTAAAATATGTCCTACATTATCCTCCAGGTTTTAATCTTTTTAAGACCTTCTTTGAGAATGTGAATCTATGTGACCATCGTCTCAAGCGGCAGGGAACTCAACTGGTAAGACTGATTATCCACCCATTAACTTTTTCCATGTGACCATATATTTATCCTAAAGAAAGTAACACCAAAGCATTTCTTTAAAATGAGATTTACAAAAAAATTTAAAAGAAATGTAAATTTAAGTCCTTATTTATGCCATCTGTAGAATGAGAGTCTTACAGTTTTGCCTTTGCCTTTAAGAGAAACATTTGCATAAATTAATTTGGGTGTGCTTTTTCTTACCTGGCCAGTGTGTGGAGCGCTTGGACCTAATTGGGATGGACTTCATCTGGAGAATAGCCATGGAGTCTCCTGATGAGGATATCGCCAATGAGGCCATTCAGCTCATCATCACATACAGTTACATAAACCTCAACCCCAAAATGAAGAAGGTCAAAATCCATTCTTTTACACGCCCATTGTTTTTGTTTATTTTTGTCTTTCTTTCTGCATTGCAATAGTGCAGGTCTTTTTTTTTCTTCACACAGGATTCAGTGTCCTTACACAAGAAGTTCATAGCTGATTGTTATAAGAGGTTGGAGGTAGGTACCGGTGTCTGATACTGTGACATAGATTTGTTTTTCACCTTTATAATTGGTTGAACTACACTCACCCCCCTTTCCATGAAGGCTGCCAGCTCGGCCTTGGGTGGCCCAACCTTGACCCATGCTGTTACCCGAGCAACCAAGATGCTGACAGCCACTGCCATGCCTACAGTTGCCACATCTGTACAGTCACCATCTAGGTATGATAGCACCGTTCTAATAAATGTCAATGATATTTGTGAATTTTGGTAAAGAACATTGATGGTTAATGTTATGCATTGAAATTTCTCCCACAGGTCTACAAAGCTGGTGATCATCGAGAGGTTGCTGTTATTGGCTGAGCGATATGTCATTACCATCGAGGTGAGTAAAGAATGTACTTCACTTTTGCATGGCTTTCGATCAATTTTGTAATGGCAACACATTTTTTGAAGGTATTTTAGCTGGCACACCTTCTGGCCTAGAGTGCTACAGGGTCATATATGTTTGCTACAAATGTTCTCGGTCCGGTCCCCTGAATGTTGACTGAATGCCCAGGCAAAGACGATCTTGGAGTAGTTTTCACAATGTACTTGATCTTGTCATCTAGCTTGGCAGTAGGGACAGTAGGAGCCGTAGAAGGTCTGTTCATTGTTCATTGTATTTAGAATAAGTATGTTTGCAGAGGAGAAAATTAACACTCTGGAAATGACATTTTCATTGTTGTCATGTTAGTAAGGCTTGACTCAGGTAGTTATACCATTATAGGATCTGTCTGGACATTTTTTCATAATGAATGTAATGATCATGCTGGGGCGCTGTGTAATTGAATCTCATAATCTGTGTTAGAGCCCGACCGATATTATCGGCCGATATTAGGCATTTTCCAAACAATCAGTATCGGCGTTTCGAACAGCCGATAAATGAATATTTCGAAAATACAATAAAAACGGACGAAACACCCTTGTCATGAGTGTTGGCGTCGTATAGTTTGTCGACCAGAGGGCACTCTACGCCGTCCCTGTTGGCAACACTTGTATGCGCATACTGCAACCTGCCGATCCAGCCAGAGTCGGGCGGAGAGAACTGGTTATCCGCGAGTGAGATCATCAGTGAAGTGTGTTCAATAACTAATGTTAGGAAAATCTGTTCATGTTTTGTTGCGTGTTTCTGAAATTTAAAAAAAATATATATATATATATATATATCGGCCGATATATCGGAATATCGGATTTTAAAACCAACAAACATTTGTATCGTATCGGCCTTCAAAATCCTTTATCGGTCGGGCTGTAGTTTATAGTCTGTTTTAGGCAGAAACAGCACACACTTAAAACCAAATGAATCTTTAATCCTTTCGGAAAATATAAACATTTAGTCAAGATTTGGCCATGGGTGCGAAAACGGCACAGAAAAATCTCCGCCTCCGTCTCCGTCCGTCCTCCGACGCTGCAGAAATGCAACACCGGCGCTGAACTTAATTTGATGGTTACAGGCTTCGTCAGACGCGACGTAACTCTGATTACTGATAGACTGTCAGCCGGGA
Source organism: Nannopetersius ansorgii (assembly GCA_037974605.1). Taxonomy (NCBI): domain Eukaryota; kingdom Metazoa; phylum Chordata; class Actinopteri; order Characiformes; family Alestidae; genus Nannopetersius; species Nannopetersius ansorgii. The sequence continues at coordinate 9,578,002 of JBBPDE010000155.1, read as the reverse complement.
AAAAACAATCCCGTTTTAGAAAAGGAGGAAAAAACATCCACTTTTAGAATGAAAAGTAACGAGTGACGAGACCCTCGACAGAAATGTAGTAAAAAGTACGATATTTGTCTTTCAAACGTAGTGAAGTGAAAGTCATGAGTTTAAAAGAAAAATGCTACTCAGGTGAAGTACAGACACTCAACAACGCTACTTAAGTACAGAACTCAAGTACATCTACTTCGTTACTGTCCACCTCTGGTCCACGTAGGACAAATGGTCACTTTCACTTCACTTACAATTCCATAAAACCCTGACAAACATCTTTGGCATCTCTCTTTATGATCTTAATGTGAGTGCCCCTCTTTTTGTGTCAACAGTGGAACTTGGTTTGTGAGAACTATTGGAAGATTCCTCTTCAGCACATCTGCTTCATGCTGGGCTGGATCTTGGGCTACATTGTCCTCGGCACCGTTTGTGACTGGTACGTCTTTATACGCCCTCCTGTTCACCTGCCTTTACAGAAAAGGCCTCTGCTGTTCACAACCTAGTATGACAATAGTATATTGCTCTTATTTGTGGATTATTGTGGGTTGTGTTTCATATTTAGGAATGAGTTTTGAGATTAGGGAGGCGCCGAAAATGTTTTTGTGGCCGAAACCGAGAACCGAAAACGAGGAAACCGAAACCGAAATTATTACAAAATTTATTAAAATAATAAATCTGTTGCAAAACTATGAAAATGTTTATTTAGCATTCACACAATGCACAATCTAAAATAAAATTAGGAAGAAAAAAAAAGTTTTATTCGGCCCCATTCATAAATAGCTTAAAAGCAAGATGGTTGAAATATTATACTAAACTAAATATCTTCTCTCATAAAACAAGTGAATATAAGTGCATTTTAATATTCTGGACCAAGTGCATTCAGAACAGGTGCTTTAAAAACAACATTCTCTGTAGATCTATAACAAAACAGTGTATTAAAACAAAGCCTGTCGCATCCCAGACTGTCATAACCGGCTCAAAGGGTGTTTCAGCATCGCAGGCTTTCCGCGCGTCTTTCTTAGATCTCTCGAAATGCGCCCACACCGCTGACACGTTGACTCTAGTCTCGCGTAGCCAGACCTTTAGACTGACGGCTGAAGGTCTGGAATTCATAGCAGCTTTCTTTGGCCAAGGCCC
>JBBPDE010000155.1:9562530-9574160 GCA_037974605.1 Nannopetersius ansorgii | reverse complement strand
TTTTTGCTTTAATGCATGAGTCTCAACTTTGTACGCTAGGTTTGATGCTGACGTCATATTCAGTGGTCGTTCGACAACTGGGTAGTCAACTGACTTATGTCCAGACAACCATCAGCGCGGTCATGGGCAAATACATGTTTTCTGACCGCTGGGTGAAAGACCCTGCGTTTAAGGACTGGCTCAAGCCTGTAGTAGGGAATAACTGGCTTATTTTTCGGTGTGTAAAAAAAACATCAATGTCAACTGAATGGGAGCTAACGCACTTCGGTCGCATCTACAATCCACTAAACATGAAAATGGAATGCGCAACTGGCGAGAGCACGCTCAACTTTCTGTGCTGCTGCGCCAGTTTGTTGGAACTATGACTTCATTGCACATTTTATGTAGTTTTATTTTTACTCATAAGGTTAAATAAATGTGCAGTATGTGGTTCAACATCAGTGAGTCTGTAAATCTATTCTGTTGTACAGCGTTATATGTCAGAATCTGCGTAAACGTTAGAAAGGTCGTTGATTAACACTTGCAACTCTGTGTCTTGATGGTTTTAAAAAAAATCCAAAGGTAGTAAAATGGTATTAAAATGTATTATATTTAACTTAAGGATTGCTGTATATACCCTGAATAAGTATGTTTGCAGAGGAGAAAATTAACACTCTGGAAATGGCATTTTCATTGTTGTGATGTTAGTAAGGCTTGTCCCATTATAGGACCTGTCTGGACATTTTTTCGGAAAGAATGTAATGATCATGCTGGTGCGCTGTGTAATTGAATCTCATAATCAGTGTGCGTGTGTGTATGTGTGTGTTAAAGGACTATGCCAGATGGTGTCCTGAGATTTTGGGCTTTATCTGAAATACTTTTGTCTCAAATTGTGATTTGGAATTCCTGAGGTGGACTGAGCTTGGACTATAATGTAAATTTGGAAAAGCAGTGATTGCAATAAGTTTAATTGTGATCCAGATAAAGCTACAAAATACCACACATGGCCATCGCAGAACCTTTCCCTGTAGAGTACAAATGATAATTGAACACTCTGTTCCTCTTCCTTTTCTATGTCTTTCTCTCACCGACACGCAACCATATCTAAAATGCACTGCAATCCTATATAGGCTCTGCTCTTACGTGAGTCAGTCACGATCTCCTGCTCACTCACTCACATTCAAATGCGCACCCTACACCCCTATCTCAAATGCAGTGGTTTTTGATTTTTATTAAAAAAATCACTTCTATGTGTGTGTTTTAGGAGAAATCCCTACCTGGTGTGGTAATGGCATTAGTGTGCAACGTGTTTGAGATGTTGTATCAACTGGCCAACCTGGAAGAGCCCAGGTAAGGCTACAGCACCAGAATGAAATTATCACCATAACCTGTATATTCCTGAATAATATACAGTAATGTAATGTACATGTACAAAAGTATTCTGATACTCCTTCTATGGATTGAATTCAGATACTTTATGATGTATGAATTGCTAACACAGAATTACCTATGGAATGAGTCCTCTATCCAGAACTGAGCCCAGCAATACTGATAGTGTACATAAAAAATCAGAATTTCTTATTTTCTTTCACAGAGCTTTTCCTTTGCTGTTTACATGTGTTACAGGATAACTCTGCGCGTTCGGAAGTTGTTATTACTCATCCCGACCGATCCAGAGGTGCAGGACGCTCTGGATAACTTTGTGCCAAAGGAGTCCAGCGTTTGGAGCCATCAGGTATTAAAAGAGAGCACTTACTGTCCCCATGCACTGCTAACACTCTTCAGAAGCCCTGCTCCAACTGGCAACGTGTGGGATGACTCATCATGTAGACAAAGCCATGTGACTCACAGCACATTTGAAAGGCTTAGTTTGTTTACCATGTTGATAAATACCAGTATGTGAGAGAACAGTATGTGCCTAACACATTCCCCTGGCTCTTGTTCTCTCCCTCTGTGTGTATGTGTGTGCAGAAAACTTTGTTCACATTAGGTTCCAGCTCCCAGGCCTCCAAATCTCCTTCTCTGTCTAGTAAACAGCAGCATCAGCAGAGTGCAGCATCCATCCTGGAGTCTCTCTTTCGCTCCTCTGCTCCGGGCATGTCCACCTTCAGAGTGCTCTACAATCTAGAGGTACACACTAGAGATGAGCGTCTTAGTCATATTTGATCATCAAAATTGTAAGGTATTATTTAAAACTTCAACCCAATTAAACAATGCATTTAAAGAAAGATAGATAGAATTGAAGAATAAAGGAAATAATAAAGGATGCATCAGGTGGACAACACAAAACCATGACACGTCTCAGCATCTTTCTATTACTGTAGTATATTAAACCCAGACCACACATTTGTAGTAGAAGACATTTAAAATTTACCTTCAGAAAATGTCAATCTAAAGGCTTTAAAATGTCAATTACCATCATAGTGTGACTTTCATGTTTTTAAGCTAGCCTTTTCACAAACTCACTGTTTTCTAACTAAAAGGTATTGAGGTGGGGAAAAACATGTGATTGGACTAGTAACATTAGTAAATGTAACAGACACAACATTTGGGTGTTTATTTTAATCAGTTACATCTTTTGCATGTAAAAGCTTATTATGGTTAGATATTGGGTTAGATACAGTTCAAGGTCATCTATGGCAAAGTTCTACAAGCGTGCGTAACTGGATAAAAGAAATACTGCTATTTTATTTATAATTATCCAGGTAAGTTACGTATTTTTTTTATTAATACAGTAATCCCCCACTTTTTGCGGGGGTTACGTTGCAAGAGCACCCGCGTAAAGTGAAAACCTGCATTTTTTAAATGCCCGTTTTCATAGTGTAAACCCTAATTATGCCCCCAAATATTCTCTCAAAACACTTTAATTTCATTTTAAATTCAATAGCCTTGAAGAAACTGTAAAGATAAACGCATATCCGTACTGTACAGTTTACACTGAACTCTAGCAATGCTAGAATGTAAATACTGTGGCGAGTGTAACACATTGTTCTTCAAGCAAATCGCCTTTTATTCTCAGCTTTTACAGCATTGAACAGACTTCTGCAACACAGAGTTCTGCGCCCCCAACCGGCATGTCCCAGTTCTACTCCCAACTCACCCAGAGCTCTCGAGTCGCCCTCACGATACGCCAGCTGCTAACACTCTAGAGGAGGGTGACTGGCGAAACGGGCTCAACCTCACAGATTCACACATAAACACACATTACTTCACTAACTCTACTTGACGAACAGCTACACCTTCTTACACTCACAAAAACACATATAACTGGGCCATCTGGCCACACCCGTGCGGGAAAGGCTAATGGGAGCCAGTCCTGCCATGCCGCTTGGCCCTCCTGCAGGGTTTATGGTAGAGCATGGTGCTTAGCAACCCAGCACGAGAGTAGTAGGGCGGGCGTAGCGGACGAAAAATGCGAGGATATCTGCGCATGTGCGGGGAATTCTGCAAAACATTATGAATTTTGTTCTCAGAAAAAAATCTGCGTGAGACCGCGACTGCTGATCCACGTAAAACTGGGGGATTACTGTATTACATTATTGAGTGTAAAGTAGCTGCACAAAGAATATGTCAATTGAGAAGCAGGAAAAATGTTTGAATCAAAGTTTATTCATTTTTTTAGAGGATATTCTATATAACTTTGAGCACGGCATCCAGTGACTTTATTTCACTCAAATCTAGTCAGTACTGTATAAGCTAGACACACACATGTGTGCACAGATACAGCAATCAGGCTGCCATACAAACACACACAACCAAACCATATATATTATTTTTGTCTTCATATCACAGGTGTTAAGCTCCAAGTTGATGCCCACCTCTGATGATGAGATGGCAAAGACCAGTGTGAAGTCTTTTTGTGAAAACTTCCTGAAAGCTGGAGGCCTCAGGTAACAATCTGCTCTTTCGAACATGTAGAGCTGTGACCAACTGGTTGTACTGGAAAAGGCAGAATGTGTTCAAAAATAATTTTGTAATTGTTTTAATAAATGAGGGTAAAAAGTATCGACAGTATTGACAAGACATGTTCGCATCCTCAGCCTGGTAGTTAACGTAATGCAGAGGGACTCCATCCCCTCTGAGGTGGACTATGAGACCAGACAGGGAGTCTACTCCATCTGCCTGCAACTCGCCAGGTATACACTCTCTCTGTCCTTTTCCTTGTTTTTTGTTGTTTGTTTTTTGTTTTTGTTCTTTATGGTGTTCTCTCTCTGTTTCTCTCTCTCTTGCTCATATTTATCTTTAATTATTTCTGTTTCGTTCTCTTTCATTTAGTTTAGATCTGTCATTTCTGGTACACAATTCCATATGTAGCTTATTAATGCTGTCCACTGACATCACTGCCTACCTTACTTTCCCTGCAGGTTCTTGCTAGTAGGACAAACTATGCCGAGCATCCTGGACGATGAGCTAAGTAAGGAGGGTCTGGACACACTGTCATCGCGGCCCTTCCGCAACGCAGGCAGGCAGGGTGGACGGCAGCTCTCCCTCTGTGGAACCCCAGAGAAGTCCTCCTACAGGCAGATGTCCATGTCTGACAGGTCCTCTATTAGAGTGGAGGAGATCATACCAGCAGCACGAGTTGCCATTCAGGTGCGTGTGTGTGTTTGTATATGCAATTTGTAAGAATGCGGGGGAGATTAAGTAGATTTCAAATAGATGATGTGGTTTATCTGCTTATTCTGTTTTGTGTGAAAATGCACACGTTTCTGGTTTCAAGATGACTACTGCTACTTTTTTATAAATGCAATGTAAACTATTTGAGGCTGCTTGATGCAGCTTGTGGCACACATTGGTCTTGTAGCCCTAAAAAAAACACTGAAAAGCAAACTGTTGTCTTTGACTAGATTTGGAGTATGGGTGAATTGTGTACATTTTATTTTTTGCCAAACTGTTAACAAGAACTTATAAGTATCTTGCCAAACAGAAGATATCAGTGTATGTCCCTGTGTTATTACTCACTAGTTTTTTTCTTTTCTTTTTTCTTATAATGGCTATAGACAATGGAGGTTGGGGATTTCACTTCCACAGTGGCCTGTTTCATGCGTCTTACTTGGGCTGCTGCCGCCGGCCGACTGGACCTTGTGGGAAGCAGTCAGCCAATCAGAGAGAGCACTAATTCATTACTGCCTCTGGGGGTCCGGAGCAGGGTCAGCAGTACAGGTGAAACTTGCCCTTCTGGTCTCATACACACTCACTGATAATGATCATTATTAATGGTAATACTTGCCTCCATTAAGCGAAGGTTTTGAACCACTTTCTTGAATATAAAATTAAATGTATTTAATGTCTGTTTTCTTGGTGTGTATTGCCCTCTGTGGGTCACAGGCAGTAACTGCAGTTCCAGCAGTGAAGGGGAGACGACCACTCTGCAGGCTGGTATCTGTGTCAAACAGCAGTGTGTGTCCATTAAAGACACCATCATTGCTCGAGAGGCGCTCTCTCTGCTGGTCACCTGTCTGCAGCTCCGTTGCCAGCAGCTCTGTAAGAGAACACACATCCACACACGCACTTGCTGGCTAGGCCTCCATGCAATGAGCAAAGTAAATGCACTTGGATGAACCCTTAGTGTGTTATTAGGAAATTGATTTAATCTTTTTGAATCATGCCACCATATATCCAGCCACCCACAGAAACCCAACAAGGTCAGAAATAGGTCAGAAGGCTAACAGTACACAGCATAATGCTGTGATTGGCCGAAAGACTCGTGCCTATTGCAGTCCATCAATATCATGGTACAGATTAACAAAATATTTGTTTTCTGCAGGCTCTTTTTACAATCTGCCCTGTGTGAATGATTTTATCATCGATATTCTGCTGGGATCATCCAGTGCAGAGGTCAGTGGGGTCTTTCATGTGTACCATTCAAAAGAGTATTACAGTTAAAGAGGTAATATTTAACTTGGCTCTAAAGTTATCAGTCTGCCTCTTTACTCTTCTACACGTGCACAGATCCGACGGGTAGCCTGTGATCAGCTGTATACTTTGAGTCAGAGTGATACGTCGGGATACCCAGAGCTGCAGAAGCCCAACCTGTTCCTGCTGAAGGTCGTGCTGACCGCCCAGCTCCCTCTGTGGTCTCCCACTAGTGTTATGAGGGGCATCAACCAGAGGTCTTTTTCTTTCTCTCTCTGTCTGAGACCCACACACATACTAACATACACACTCCCAAATACGTATGTCCCAAGATATTTGCAAAACGCAATTATTACTGTATGAGGAAAACATTGTATTACTTAATAAAACAGACAGTTGCTAGAAATGTTAGCAGCACCTGCTAGTCTGTGAATTGGTGTTAAATGTACACTGCTGATGTTGACGCAGTTAACATTCTAATGCTTGTTTCTGTAGGTTGCTTTCGCAGTGCACAGAGTATTTTGACCTACGATGCCAGCTGCTGGATGACCTGACCAGTAAGTTTTTATCCACACATACTGAAGATGTTTCACAGTCTTTTTTAGATTTAACAAGGCAGTCAAAGCAGAGCATCAAATGGTTTTTTTTTTAAAAATCTCTTGGTTAGCTCATCAGAGACGCAAAACAGACAGTCACTCATTAACAGCACAGGTGAATGCAAATATATAACAAAGATTCATATACATATAGAACCATGTATTATTTGTCTCTCTTTCTTTCTCTCTCTACCCCTCTCTGTCTCTCTAGCTCATACACACACACCCACCCATTATCCAGCACCGTTCTACCCAAATATTGGAAAAGTTTATATTGAGCTCTGCATTTTTGTGACCTCTTGGAGAATGGCATTTTCTGGCATCAGTTCAGTTCTTTGACAGTGTGACATATTTTGTTTAGTTGGAGTTTTGTCTATTTGAAGATGTTGTAAGTAGTTTGTGCATTGCTGTCATCTATTGTCTTGCTGGATGTTCTGCAGCTTCGGAGATGGAGCAGCTGCAGATCAGCCCAGCAGTCATGTTGGAGGATGAGATCGGATGGCTGGATAACTTTGAGCCCACATGGACCAGCGAGCTGGAGACCAGCGAAGCCGACAACATACTGCAGGCTGGCCATTTGCGTCTCATTAAAACTCTGCTTTCTCTTTGTGGCAATGAGAAGGAGCAGTTTGGTAAGTCAGTTTTACACACACACGCACGCACACAAAATTTGATTAGTCTAATACATTCATGCACACACAGATCAAATGCATGTAATTAGCAGAATGTTGTCTTTGCCTTTTGAATTCATGCCTTTGAAAGCTTTAAAATGTTAGTTGTAAATGCACTTTTTTTGTTTCAGGACCCTCCCTTATTCAGCAGCTGCTGGATGACTTCCTCTTTCGGGCATCTCGCATCATTTTGAACAGCAACAACCCTTCTAGCACTACAGCTCCTCTCCACGACTTCCATCCGAAGTGGGTTAAAACACACACAAATGCACAAATTCGTGTACATTGCATATCTCACTTCCACACTCATTCCCTCTATCGCTCTTTCTCAGGTGCAGTACAGTGAGCAGTCGGTTGGCAGCGTATGAGGTGTTGGTAATGCTCTCTGACAGCTCCCTCACAAACCTGCAGCTTATCACTCGAGAGCTGCTGTCTATGCACCACCAGTCTGACCTCTCCCTCAATAAGGAATTTGATGTAAGTCATTAAATGACTTGATGTATGATGTAAATGAATTTGATGTAAGTCATCTCTCACCTTATTTGTTCAGGACAACTTTTTCAGCATTTTAGTTGCCAACCAACCAGCAAGGGCTTAGAGTGAGTTTAAAAGTAGTAAAAATATAGTCAAATATGTGCTGTACTAAAGCAAATGACCGTGACAATGTAATTAAAAACTATAACTTTGTATGTGTTTCAGTACCTCCCCCCAGTGGACAGCCGCTCTGTGTCGGGGTTTGTGGGACTGAAGAATGGAGGCGCGACCTGCTACATGAATGCTGTTTTTCAGCAACTCTACATGCAGCCTGGGTTACCTGAGGTGTGTGTAAAACAGTAAAATGCTTTTTTCAATGTTTGTTATAATGTGAGAGTTTGCTTTTTTGGCTTGGTTTGACAGATTTGGGCTTAGTCCTCCATAGCCACAAGGTGGAGCTAGAGGAAGGTGTTTAAAAATCCGCTGTGCTTGCATGTTATGTTTGACATTAGGTCTTGAAGGTGCAGGAAAGATGCAAGGTGTCTAACCGTGTCTTTGTGTGTGTTTTAGGCCATCCTGTCAATAGAAGACGATACAGAGAACCCAGAGGAGAGTGTGTTCTGTCAGGTGCAGTCTTTATTTGGCCACCTGATGGAAAGCAAGCTGCAGTACTATGTGCCTGAGAACTTCTGGAAGGTAGCATAATGATTGGCCATTTAGTACACATTCTAATCTCCCTGTATTCAGATAAAGACACTTACAGTACTGACTAATGCAATGTAAGGAAGTTTTTGACACTGACACTTTTGATGTTCCTTCACAGATCTTTAAGATGTGGAATAAGGAGCTGTATGTGCGAGAGCAACAGGACGCCTATGAGTTTTTCACCAGTCTGGTGGACCAGCTAGATGAGCATTTGAAGGTACAGCAAACACAAAGTTACCTGCTGCTTTTCCAGACAAAACAACAAAATGTTGTTCCTACCACATGATACAGACAGTGCAGTGTTGATGCAAGAAATTCAGCAATTGAAAGAAACATCTTTTTTTTTTTAAACCATTTTTATTCCATTAAATCATAACCATTGCTACATATTGGCTTAAACATAGCTAGTCATATTTCTTTATTTCTTTTATTATAGGTTCAGTTAGAAATGTGTATTTGGTGTCTCCTGAAGAAAAAAAATAAAATAGAAAATTATGAATTTAACGTGTTAAACTGTTTTTCTTTCATTCAGAAAATTGGAAGAGAGCAGATTTTCAAGAATACTTTCCAGGGAATTTTCTCTGATCAGAAGATATGCAAAGACTGCCCACACAGGTTAGTTTTAAGACCTTGAAAAGCTTTAAGCCTTTCTTTAACCTTTGTTTAACTTTTTACCGCTTAGTCACCAATGATTTTAAAGAACACTCTCACTCACTGTTTTTCTCTCCCTTTTTCTCTGTCAGGTATGAGCGTGAGGAAACCTTCATGGCACTGAACCTGGGGGTGACGTCATGTCAGAGTCTGGAGATTTCTCTAGATCAGTTTGTTCGAGGAGAGGTGCTAGAGGGCAGCAATGCTTACTACTGCGAGAAATGCAAAGAGAAGGTGAATGCTTGGTCTAACTGTGAATTCATGAATGGCCTTATTGTGCTTTAGCTAAAGTATAGCCTGGAACTATAATAGCTGAGTGTGTGGGGTTTTTTTTGTTTGTTTTTTGCATTAGAGGAACATAGTAAATTACAATCCATCCTTAATATAGGTATTCTGGAAGATAAAAAAAAACAAAAGGCAGGTTAGTAAGCTGTGTATTTTCTGTTGCAGAGGACCACAGTGAAGCGGACCTGTATTAAATCATTGCCTAGTGTGCTGGTTATCCATCTCATGCGCTTTGGCTTTGACTGGGAGAGTGGACGCTCCATCAAATATGATGAACAGATCAGGGTAAGATGAACAGATAAGGGTACATGAAGTATAGGGCCCATTGCAAAAAATACTTTTAACATGTCACAGTAATGTTCTATGGATATATGTACAGATCTGCAGCAACTGTAGACAGCTTTTGAAAGCTGTATTCTCCTCCACCATGTTTCAGATCTTGTGTTCTTTTATAGATTTTCTATGTATTCTTTTATTTTTCTATATTTATTGTATTTTATTCTGTTATTTTTATTCTATTCCGGCTAAGTACTTTAAACGACCTTTTTGTTACATAATGTGCTATATAAATATACCTGACTTTACTTGACAGTCACACTTCTGTTTCATGCTTTGTTTCATACTTGTCCTGCTAGTTCCCCTGGGTGCTGAACATGGAGCCATACACAGTGTCCGGCATGGCCAGGCAGGACTCCAGTGCTGATCATGGTGAGAATGGCAGAGGTGGAGAAACTGGGCCTGGTGGATCTCCTCGCAAGAAGGTCACCATCTCTGAAAACTATGAACTGGTGGGAGTGGTGGTACACAGCGGCCAGGCTCACGCAGGGCACTATTACTCCTTCATCAAAGATCGCAGGTACATGTGGTTGAGAGATTGATTGGTTACCTTTCTGTTTATGCTTATTTAATATTTTATATATTTTTTATATTATTTATTATTTAGTTATATTAATGAACACAATCAGCTTATTCAGTAAAACAATGTACATTTAAATACCATTTATATAACTAGACACTAAAAAGTATTTTTACATGTTTTGTTTAGTGTATTAGCTATTTTGTAGTAATATTTTGTAGTGCCGTATATTTTGAGAACAGCAAGGTTTTAAAAATTTAAATAGTGTTCGGAAGGGATACACCAAAATTATTTTTTTTTTTTTAGCCGAAACTGAAAATGAGGAAACACTGGGCTGAAAACCAAAATCACAGAAAGAAATAATTATACAATTTTTTTGTAATATTGCTGTTATGGCTGGGGTTGTGTACTCATAATAATACATTTTATTTACAGAGCGCTTTTAAAAATACTCTGAGACGCTTTGAGTTTAACTCACCCCACTAAAGTCAGCCATTGCAATTGCATAAATTAAAACTCTTGGTTCAAAGAATAAATCTGTTACAAGGCTATGAAAATATTTATTTTGCATTCAAACAAATGCACAATATAAAATAAAATTTCAAGTAAAATATTTAACTTGGCCCCACTAATCAATAGCCTAAAGGCAAGATAGCTAAAATTATACAATGTATTATCTTCTCTCATAAAACTAGTGTATTTATTTTAATATTCTGAACAAAGCGCAATTAAGAAAATGTCCTTAGCCTTGGCACAATCACTGCAAAACTTTCTTGCCTTTTCAAAAACGTCCACAGATGGAGTGGATGTGCTCGAAGGGTCTTGCCTCTTCTGTGATTCATACTCTGTAGGGTGATCAGGATGTTTTGATAAATTAATCCCGACGTTGAGAAAGTCTTTGTGGACGCATCCCCTCAAAAAAATTCGGCATTGTGCTTTACAAACGGCTTTCCGTTTGTCTTTCCTAGATATATTGAAATGCTTCCACATGGCAAACATGTTGACTCTAATCCAATCTGGCGCATGCAGGATGCAGTTGTTGATTGTCATCACACTTTCAGTCGCGTAAAAAAAAGAACGTTTTCGGTGGCTGAATATTCGATGCATCACTAGAGTTCGATAAATCTCTTTATTATAGAATTTTTACTATGGTTTTTAACTTGCCTTTAGATTTATGTTGTATAAACCACTGCTAATTTTAAAAGCCTTTAGGTAACCCTTCTGTTTAATGTAGGAAAATAATGTTTGCAACTGTGAAAGTACATACTGCATATTAGTGATGCTCCGAGTGATCGGCCGCCAATCATGATCGGCCGATATTGGCTAAAAATAGCTAGATCGGCGAACCCCAAAAGCACCGATCAAAAAAGCCGATCACTGACGTAAATTACTCGTGCGACTTTTTCACAAGTGCAGCACGGCGCACAGGTAAACAACAGCAGAGCGGAGCTCACCAGTGGCAGCAGAGTTCTCCCGTCTGGAAGTGTTTCAAAGTGTCCGATAAAGACGTAAAGTTAGCTGTTTGTAATATATGTCGTGATAAAATCCCTCGAGGTG
>JBBPDE010000155.1:9541392-9555450 GCA_037974605.1 Nannopetersius ansorgii | reverse complement strand
AGACTGCCCCCTGTAGTTAGAGAATGAAAGTCGCTTTGGATAAAAGCGTCTGATAAATGCCGTAAATGTAAATGTAACTGGTTTGTATGTCTTGCAGGTCATGTTTGCCATGCGTGAGTTGTCTGGGCCGTTGTCCTTCCTCATAGAAATGGTGACATACTGCTGCTTCTGTAACGAGCCTTTCTCTCTGGGAGTGCTGCATCTGCTCAAGGTTAAACCTGCCTTTCACACACTCCTCGATATGTCTTTAAAACTACAAATCTTAATGACAGAGAAGCACAGCATATGGTTTGTTAATCGATAGTGCAGTATTGGCTTTCACAGGACTGTTATTACAAAGACCTGCAATATGCACATGCTGTAGAAGTGGAGTATGGTATTTTGCCCATATTTTGGAGACTACTGCATGACTGTAATGGTGCTAACATGCTCTGTATGTATGTGGTTACTAGAATCAGCTGGAGACGGCTCCTCCTCATGAACTCAAGAATGTCTTCCAGATGCTTCTGGAGATTTTGGTGAGTGTCAACAGACTCAGGCAGGCTTTTGAGCTCAGTTGATGTTTATTTTACCAATACACATTTTAAACTGAGATGTGAAAAAAAAAAAAAACGTATTTGTGATGTGATGTGTGGTCCCCGATGTTCTATACCCCAAAAAAGCTAGGTTCCAGGTTCTGTAATGCATGTATATTTTTCTTTACTTTTCAGATGGTAGAGGATCCTCTACAGTCCCAAAGACTGAAATATGCATTTGAGTCAGAGAAAGGGCTTTTAGGTAGGTACTATTCTTCCATTCTGTCTACATATGGAGTGTTTTGTAATGAAACTAATTTATTTATTTTTTTCAGCTTTGATGCATCAGAGCAACAATGTAGACAGCAGTCGCTGTTACCAGTGTGTCAAGTTCCTCGTTACCTTAGCTCAGAAGTGAGTGAGCAACATATATTCTAGTCTCTCCTCTAATAGCTTTCAGCTCTTGCTCTCAGATATGGAAAATTAAGGCATCGTTAATCCTTAAGAGACATGAATAAACTCTTACCATTTTACAGTGTACACATATGTGAGGTTTTACACAAAGTAAACTCTCTTCAATCACTAGGTGCAGTCCTGCTAAAGACTACTTCAAGGAGCTCTCAGGACACTGGAGCTGGGCGGTGCAGTGGCTACAAAAAAAGGCATGTTAAAAAGCCACACCATTAAACACTTATGTCTTTCTCAGGTTATGTGTTTGCAGTGCCAAAAACAAGTACACAGCCCTAGAGGGCTACTTGTGCAGTGGGCAGTGTTTACTGGATCACATAGTAAAAATGACTATGAAGCTTTACGAGCTTTACTTTATATTGATGTGGGATTTCCACTCTCTTAGATGTCTGAACATTACTGGACGCCTCAGAGCAACGTGTCTAACGAAACGTCTACAGCTAAGACCTTTCAGCGAACCATCTCAGCACAGGTATTGTACACTAGTGATGGTCTTTATGATTTGTGCAGTATTCTGACGGTGCATTTTCCAGTTATCATGAGGAAGTGTCGCAGAACCTGTCACCTGGCTCTGGTGTAGATCAACACCGTATGTGTATTCATGCCTGCAGGACACCCTGGCCTATGCCACGGCTCTACTAAATGAAAAGGAGCAGTCTGGCAGCAGTAATGGCTCTGATGGCAGCCCAGCCAATGAGAACTCAGACCGCAGCCTCAGACAGGTACAGTAACTTTGCACCAAAAAAAAAAAAATCTAATTTTATTTATTTTAATTTTTTTAAGGATAATCAAGGCAGTTATGTTTATTAACACAGAATACAATCTTAATATTTGTAAATGGTTCCTATAAAAACCCAAACATTGGTCATATGGGCAAAAAATCTAAAAAAATTAAAATGCTCACAGCGGGGTAATGAACAGGTGCCTTTTCTGTCTCTCTTAATGCATCGTGCAGCAGTTTACCACTGAACCACTCTTGTCCAAAAATGTGTGGGAAAACAAACAGACATACTTTTGTTTTTGTTTGCTCTGCATGACTGATTTCTTGTTTCTATTTTGTTAATTTCTGGCCTTCGTTGCCCTGACATCACAGACTCACTCTCTCCACTACACACTTTTATGACGACTCACCCCTCCGTACTCTCCCCCAATATATTACGTTTACGTTTACGGCATTTAGCTGACGCTCTTATACAGCGCGGCGTACATCAGTGCTTAATTAGTCCACGACTGTTTCTTACCTGAAAAACAGCTTAAGTCCAAGTCAACTATTTAACCAAGATACTGCAGTCAGAGCATCTATACAACATCTGTCAAATAATAATTCTAACCCAGCAATACATGAGCCATATAGAAGAACAACGCAAGTCAAGGGAAAGGATTTTATTTTTTTTTAAGAAAAGAAGGTTACGGGGGTTAACTCAACCACGGAAGCGAAATCTTTAAGCAATCAGTATGATCAACCAATCAAAATTCTGAACACATGTGCAATGCACCAGATGCACCAGATATTAAAGCACAGTTTAGCATTATTAATGCACCACAGTTCAATACAGGATTGAACAAGATGTTCCACCAAAACCCGTGTGGAATAAATCTAATAATACAGCTTATGAAAAACAGTAGAATGTTTACATTGAAGAACACGTTAAATAATAACCAACAAACATTATAGAGGCTTTCCCATGTGTAACATTAGAGTAGACTTGCTTCCACTGCTTGCTTACAGATTTAAGATGTATTGTCTATTATCTATGGAATCATTCTTGGTTGGTTGTTGATTATTGAAGATAGTATGGATTATCTCTGTTTTCCATGTTTGTTCCAGGGCTCGGAGTCTCCTATGATGTTGGGTGACTCTAAGAGTGATTTAGAGGATGTGGACCCCTAACTCTCATCAACAGCTGGGGCACTTTTTACACTAGCAAAAAAAAATCCCTCCAATGGAGAGACATTGTGGCTTCAAGCAGCCAATCAAAAGACTGCATTTGCCCTCCTTTGGGCAGGATATGGATTGCCAGGAAACAAGCAGCCCATCCAATCAGAATACTGTCTTCAGGTTGCCCTGGTATAGCTGAGTCCCGTACTGCAAGTGGAGCTCAGTAGAACATGGAGGTGGTTTTTGCTTTCTTAAGTTTTCACACAGAACTACAAGATTCAGTGGTGCCGAGGGAGGGATGGGTGTTTTAAGACAAAGGAGAAAAAAAAGCTGTTTTGTGGATATTTGCCAATGTAATGAAAGATACTATTCATGACAATTTAAAGCTGTGTTCAATAGGTGTAATTACAAATGTAAAATTAATATTTTTAAGAATCCTGTACCTCCCCCCACCCCCCCTTCCATCTGTTTGAGTGGTGCCTCATAATCAACTCTAAGAGGAACTTGCAAGCCTTGGCTAAATACTGACTGAGCCGAACCTCCACCCACCCCCAACTCCTCTCTTTCTCTTGCTGGTATTTTTTTAAATGCACTTTATGTATGAGTTCAGTTTGTCAGAGGGAGCAAATGACGTTTGACAAGTTCCTCATTTAGAGGCGATTGAATGGCCATATCCCTTGCTGCTTTGCGTTCTTTCTTGTTCTTTCTTTATTTTCGCCGCTGCCTGGGAAGAGGGCGTGAAATCAGAGTGCATTGTGGGAAAGGTCTCCTCAAATCACTGCGGTGCGACTGCCACTTTCTTCAGCCTCAACACAACCATGGTAACCAGTGTGGTGTCCATGGCAATTGAGACGGCCCCCCACGGTGTCGGCTCTACTGCCAGATTTCTTGGACTTGCATAGTTAATTCATATACGCAAAGGGAGCACTGTGGAGTTTTTTTGTTTTTTGATTTTTTTTAAACCTGCAGCCCATTTCTTTGAATAGCCAATGAAATTTCAACATGGAGACTAGGACTCTATGTGAAAGAAAAGGAAAAATGTAGAAACAGATTACCATTTTCACTTTGCTCTATAAGAACTGTCCGAAATGATAAGTGCCAGAAGCAGCCAGCTGACCTCTTATGGTGGAGGCGGAGTCTTGTTTTTTTTTTTTGTCTGATGTTTTTCTATTTGTTGTGACTTTGTCTCAGGCCTGCTGTTAAGTCTCACATGGACGCCAACACACACACTCTCTCTCTCTCTCTCTCTCTCTCTCTCTCTCTCTCTCTCTCACACACACACACACACACACACCTGGCTCTCTTGGCTCTGTTTTGCCACTCTGTGTGTGTAGATACGGCTGAGCGTTTGGAGCAGATGTTTCCGCCGCATGCAGCCTGATTGTTCTTGCTCCAGAATTCTTCTTGCCCAACAATTCGGCAACACACTCAGAAACTACAAATTACCTAGCTACAGTTCTTTGCAGTATAACTTCTTGCTGGATGAATATACAGGTCTTGATAGGATGAGAGCTAGTCATATCACACAATCGACCTCATGCGTGACGCTTTTGAGCTTTAACTTTTGATGCTTGTTCAGGGGTTTTACTTTGCCAACAGCCGTTTTTATGATTATTTGCTTACATGCGTTTACTTCTATCACTTCTGTCTGCCTTATAGCACACACATACATGCTGGAAAGCGGAGGATGAGGAAGGAGGAGTGGGGGGAAAAGAGAGGGTGAGCATGAGTGATAAAGAATCGGAGAAGAGTGCAGAGGTGGCACATTTGTGGAGCCCGCAAGTGCCTTTACCCCAGTCCTCCTTTACAGATCTTTCGGTTTCCCTCTGTAGCGACATATAAAAGACATACACACACATGCGCACTAACCCAGCGATGGCACTGCTGCGCTCATCTTTGAGTGCCAAAAGAAGGAAAGGAGTGTTTTGCAGGATTCTGGCAGGCCTAGTCAGTGTGCTACACTCTTTGACCCCTGGCCTGCATGGACTCTTCACTCGTTTCCATTTCACTTGGAGGCTCCCAGTCCCCTTCTGTTGTTTTCTGGGCCAAAGTGGAATCAGGACCGCAGCTGGGGCCGGGAGAGTGTGCTGCTTATTTTGTACTTAGAGTAGACCACACTAGCTCACATAGCAACATTCACACAATGTTTACAAACAGACCTCAACACAGCACCGATGCCGTTTGCTTTTAGGAAAGGAGCGACACATGAAACGTCTTCAGTTGCCAAGGCAAGGTTTCTTTTGGTTCCTCAGTTGTCGTAAAGCCTGAATAAAGTGACGAGGACAGGCTTAGAACAATCGACTTTAAATAGTGAAGAGAAATGCTGTCGTTTACCTCAGTGTCACTTGCTATTCATGTGTCTGCACCTGAGTGTCATGGTTACTGTGCTTCTTTGCTTATGCATGTATGTCAGTGAATGTAAGTGTGAGAGCTTGACTTCAATGTCTTTTCTCAAAGCTGTTTATGGGTCATTAGAATGGATTACAAAGCAAACAGCGGGACTTTGTGCCCACACTACCCTTTTAGCCTCTTGTTCCACTTCTTAACAATCAGCCAGCTACAGCCACCCACTGTAGTTTTAAATTCACAGGAAAGAGTGAGGTCAGGTAAATGAAATCCGCGTTTCTGTGGTGGTGTTTTGCGGTCTCCGATAAACCCAGGCCTTTGTTGGCCTTAAGTCTTCAGCTTCAGCGCCCAGTTCAGGCTCTGTTTAGGAGGGTACAGTTCACCAGACCAGTGCCTTGACCCAAGGCCGAACTTTCACAGAGGCACTTTCGCTCACAAACCTCAAAAACAACCTCTTCTTCAGTTCACCACAAGCAGGATTGAGCTTGCAGTAGCCCTACAGATGTTTGAATTTCACTCAGTGCTGGAGAACAGAAGCTGAACAGGTAGCTCACCTCTTGATGTAACATGGACAGCTTCAAGTAGGGAAGGCACACTAAATGCAGTGAATTCAGCTTGTTCTTTTCTTTTTCTTTTCATCCCTTTTGCGACCGTCATGTTCCCCTCTTTTGAGCATTTTTAAACGGCAGGTTTTTGGCCGGGGCTGGAGACACTTAAAGGGTTTTTTTTATTTCCTGATCCTGTCACACCTCTGTGAAGGGCATGTGACTAGTCAGAATTAAAAAATGCATGTTACATTTTAATTTGTACATCAGAGTTTGATTATGGGAACTATTTGATATAAAACAATTAATAAAACTGGAATGCACAACCTTTTATAAACTGTGAGCCTTTTGTCTTTGTCCCAGATGACTGAAACCCAATCATTTTATTCATACAAAACAGATTAAAACACAGACATGTACAAAAACATCTAGCAGACATCTGGCAGAATACATTCAGTGCATACATCAGTAATGGAACTCTTAGTCTTAAATCAAGAAACACTAGTATTTGGCAAATAACAATGGAGTATAATGAACGCCACACTAATTTAAAGGAAAAGACCTTAGTGGTACAGTACAGATACAAATGGTCTAACAGTAGCTATACACTGACGTAGAGTACTGATGACCAGTTAGTAGTGAACTGAAATAGTGTTGTGCTTATTTGTTACAGGTTTTAGTGGCATGATCATGAGAAAAGTAAGAAAAAACATCAGGCTTTCTGATGCAAGTGTGCTCTGAAACTACAAGCGGTAATGAACCCTGTACAAAGGTGCCGAAAGCCATTTAAGAATCTCTTTTGGTTACATAATAAAGTGAAAACATTCAATCAAAGGGTTCCTTAGAAAACCCAACGTTTTTCTATATTGCATCAATCCAAAGAACCCCTGCTGTACCATTATTTTAAGGGTATCCAGGATTAATGAAGGGGATGTGCTTCAGAAGGTAACATGAAAATAATGTCACTGTGGGGCGTTAACTGAAGCCCTCATTAAAGTGATAGTTCTGCAAAAACTATTAGCCTGGTCTATTTAAGTTTACTTTTAATTGACACTGTAAGAAAGTGTGTGATTTAGGCTTTGCAAAACCTCAGACGCACTACAGATGTCTTGGCTGGTTAAGTTCTGGAATAAATTGGACTCTGCTGAACTATTGCTTTAACTCTGTTTTCCTTATTGTCTTTTACAAAAGCAGGACTGTACAGTGCAATGGACGATACAGGTTACTCCACACACAACCTTCTCCTTGAGCCACTACAGGGATGCTGAGGAGAGATCTCTCTTATGGAGCAGAGGTATAGTGGTTGTTTTGCTCATGGCTGTGTTTGCTAGACTGTGTCTGAAGTGGGCGATACCTGCAGCAGATGGCAATGGCAGCAGCTCCATTGCCCCCTCCGGACCCCCGCACGACACAGGTGTTGCCTCTGGCATATGCCCCGTGAGTGACTGTGCCATGTGAGACCGAGCTGCATCCCGTCAGCGTCCACGAGTCCTCACACGACACCTCTGCCTGAGAACGAGAGGAGGAAGTTTGTCATCATAGAAACACTAACGGAGGTATGTGTATTTCTGCTTAAGGTAAAAACATTCACAGTAGGATGGATTTTTGCAGGAACGGCAAAAAAATGGAACTAAGAAAAGCGGAGTTACAGGTAGTAAAAAGCTTTTAAATCTTGGAAGTGTATTAGTCACGCTTGTATCTCTGCAGTCTCAGCAGAAGCTGGTCAGTTAGTGCTACCCAGGTGTGAATCAAAACGGACTGAAGTAAAAATGAGTCATAATGCTGCTCACTGCTGGAGCCATCAACCCCAATGGACCCCCCCCATGGAGATCAGATCTGCCTCAATTGCTGGCAATTAAAAACAATAAAGCCAAAACCTGTTTTCAGTTGCATTCAGTCAATCATTAAGACTCGAAATCATGTTGCCTGTCATCTGTATTCTTTCATCTGTACTTTTAACTATTCTATTTTATCTTAAATTTGACTTTTATTCTATATGGATTAAGAGGCCTTAGAACAGGCTTGCTTTACCATTTTCTAATGCTACTAGTTATAGTCAGAATTTTATAGTACAAATGTCTACCTGTGACCTGTCTACCACTGAATATAACAGTATAAAGTAAGTTTAAATGGTATTATTAGCAAACTGTGTTGTACCAGTAGGATATCCATGAATTTAATAAAATTATGTTTAACTGTAAGGTGAGTTGGTATGAAACGACCCCATCATTATCATCCTACATTAGCTGAATAATTCCAGTGTAAAACTGAAGCAGCAAACATCACACACCTTTGCTGTTGGCCAAGTTAGGGTAGTAAATGTAATGTTTTATGCTTCTTTTTTTTCTTTGTTCAAATTATTATCCCAAGACTGCTGGTGGCACCTCTGAGGTTCCCTTGAGCAAAGTACCCTTCCCACACACTGCACCCCGGGCTCTGTGTTCCTGGCTGTGTCACTGAGTGAATGGGTTCAATGCAGAGGAATAATTTAATGCTCTTCACACTGTGTGCTGATGTGTGTTCATGCATGACAGTATGGTCACTTTACACGTTACACTTATTCTGTATAGGACACTCACTCTAGTGATAAAAAGTAAATTCTGCGTTTTTGTTGTGATCATGTGTTGTATATAATGGTATTGAGGCTTGATCTCACCTGCTCCATAAAGCTAGAGGGCTGGTGCTCATTTAACCTGCACTCTAGACTGGGGGCGTGACAACAGGAAGCATGTGATATTGCACCTGCTCTGGCAGGACACGCCTTTCGGTTACCATGGAGAGGCTGTGTGGGGTCAGCCACGCCTCTGGACTCCATGTGAGAACTGCAGCCTACAGGAAGAAATGACAGCTGTTACACAGCATGCAGACCCCCACACAAGCGCAGAAGGATGGACAGACAGATGCAGGTACACACATGGGCAGCTATAGTTCTGGCTTCCAGTCAAGTTAACGTGGACTTTTTGGCAACGTGGACTAGTTGTTGATAGATACTATGGGTACTTATGATGCAAGTACATCATTGAGAGTCCTTGGCTCAATACAGGTAGTCTTATGTATTATCACTGTTTGAACAAAAGAGGTTTTATTCCAAGTAATTCTGGCCAATTTATATCGGGCAATCCATGATTGGATGTTTACACACTGCAGAGGGCAGCTGCTGGTGTTAAAACAAGGTTCTGTTGCATTTATGACCTTGCAGGAGAGACTAAAGCAGTAAAATCCCAGACCTGTAGCTATATCTATAGGGGCAGCTGGTAGCCTAGTGGTTAGGGCATTTGCCTTGTGATCAAGAAGTTACGGGTTTGATTCCCAAGACCGCTAGGCACCTCTGAGGTACCCTGAGCAAGGTACCGTCCCCACACACTGCTCCCCGGGTCCCGTGTTCCTGGCTGTCTACTGCTTCACTTGGTGAATGGGTTAAATGCAGAGGTTGAATTTCGTACTGTGTGCTGTGGTGTGTTCACATGTTCACTTTCACTTTTTTCACTTTCATATCTCTTACCTGTGAGCTGATGCTCTGGACTGGGGCATTCTGCACGCATGCCTGTTTGAGGACTGGCACTGGCCTGGCACTGCACACTGTTCCCTGTGCAGCAGCGGGCCACAGCATACACACCCTGTCCTCCCACACCATTATGGGCTACGCACTGCTTCTGCCCGTCTTGCACCTGGCAACAGACAAACACCAGTTAGGCAATAATCTAATTTGCCTAATGTTCACCGTTTTCGTCTTTCAGTCTTACACTCTTAAATATGAAGGTGACAAACAAGGGCTCCATGTGTGATGCCATAGAAAAACAGGAAGGAGGAATGGGAAAAAATATAAAAATTAGCATCAAAAATCCAATCAAAAATCATGAATTTTATTCAACATTTCACACACTAGTAAAGCATCAATAATTACACTCTGTGATGAACCACGCAGTTGGTTCTTTAAATACTGACGATATTGTGATGTCAATTATGATCAATTTTGTTATTTTCCTTAGCTCTACTGTCAATTCATACTTACAGAGAAGCATTTTCGTGTAGAAGTGTTAAAAACATTTTTAATTTTTAAAGAATCTCCATTAACTGTAAAGGCTTTAGAAAGAACCCTTATGATACAGAACTGCTACAGTTCTTGAACCCTTCAAAAGTTTTTTTACACTCCTTTTCTTGCACTTGCACAGAGGACCAAAACTCTGACATTGCTCAGCAAACCGTTTGTGGCACCTATGCTGTATGTAGGGGTCTTGAAAGTAACAAAATGACCTACACATCAGGAGTCTCTGATGAAGGACCAAAAATGGATATTTGTTATGAAATTCAGAACCGTCTTTCTTTCCTAAAATGGATTTCTGGTGTGTTATCTCTCTATACAAATTGACCGAAGTGTGTCACATAGTTCAGTGGTCCCGAAACCCCAGGCCATGTGGTACCGGTCCGCGGGCTGCACAGAAGAAAAAAAACGTGGATGTGACCCGTGTTCTGTTGTCGGCTCGTTGTTATGAAAATGCTGTTAATAAAGCTGCGAGTCCACACTGGATTTACGCTTATTATATTTTAAAGATACCCCATTATTATATTTTTTAAATATCCCCTTTTTATGCGTATCATTTATTTGTATAAATACGTATACGTATATTTATCTGCCACCATGTCACCATGCCACTATGATTAACTATGTCAGTTGGGGACAACTGACATAGTTAATCATAGACACCATGTTAAATCTGAATTATTTCCATACTTCCATGCTGTCTATGTGTATAACACTATTTCTGTTGCTGCATTACAAGTCGGTCTGGCTTGGAATCAGGGAAGAAATATTGATTTCTTCATTTTCATTTCACATTTTTAGTATAGCTCAAATGAACAAGAACCTGGCATAGTGATATCTTCAGAGGGCCTATAAAGGCTGTTATGGCCAAGGGACTTTCAAGATCATGAAATATCCCTGGCTATACAGTGCATTTATAGCCATTATAAGTGAACTGGATATGAGGGCATGATTGGTGTTGGATGGAAATCTCAACAGTCAACCCAGCAAACCAAGTAACTCATATCAGTCTAATTCAAAGAGTCTGTACCACCTCCTGAGCTCTGCAAAGTACTGCTTTGTTGTTTAATGGCACATTTCCTGCCTCTTTCTCAGCCTACAGTCTTTCTCGCCGCTCATGCAAATCCATCAACGTCAATCATATTGTGGCTCCAGACAATTTGTAACCTATTATTGTTGTTCTTGAGTGGTTTTGGGGTTACAGAGTGGAAGCATAAAGGCACAAGCTTTTATCATCTCTGAATGAAGAAATATGCCTCACGTTTGAAATCAACAGGTCTGTATAAAAACACCAAAACCATATAATAAAAGTTCAATTGGTTTCTTATTAGTGCAACTGGTTTCTTTTATGTGCAATTTCTCCAGTACAATATTATTGTGTGCAATTTATCTGATGTATTATTAGTGTTTCATTCAGTGTCTGTGGTTACTAGGCACCTGAGGATACTCTAGTGCAGGGTTTACCAACCTTTTCGAAACTGAAAGCTGCTTCACAGGTACTGACCATACAAAGGGCTACCAGTTTGATAGACTAGAACAGAGTTTAATCTAAACGTATAATAAACATGTTTTAAGTTCTTTTTTCCGATATAGTCATTTTCAAATCTACATGAACGCGAACATGATTAAAGAACAAACAGGAGAAAATAAAATGCTATTTTAGAACAGGTCCACGGGCTGTCGGTGACCTCTGCTCTAGTGTATACGCACATATAACCACTGTGTACATTCATAATATACTGAGTGCATATATAACACTACCATACAATATATTCACATACATACACAGAATATAGATTAGTGTAATATTTGTATGTGTATACTGTACAGTTCTGTTCTATTGGTAATGCTGCTTCTACTTTCTTCTTTTATTCTGTCCACGTTTCTGCTGTAACAGTGCAAATTTCACACCCGTGGGACTAATAAAGGTTTCTATTATCTCATCCTAAAATGAGTCGAGTGTGAGGCTCTCTTAGATTAATCTAGTACTGCTCAAATGGACAAGAACCTGGCAGAGTGAGGTCTGCAGAGGGGATATAAAGGCTGTTGTGGCTTTCTCTCTTACCTCTATTCTCTCTCCAGCCTGAGCTCCGTTTGGTGAATAGCTGGAGCAGCTGAACATCTCTTCACCCTGGCGACAGCGAGCCGCTGCAGTGTCGAGGCTTCCAGCCCCTGACCTCTCAGACCAAACGGAGCGACACAGCAGAGTGTCTCCTAGGGCAACGCAATCAGATTCAGGACCTCAAAATATGGCCCGGCCAAGAAATGTCTAAGACATGATTACATAATGGAACAGAATACACAGCAGCCATTGACCTGAGAGTGTGGAGGTTGTGTCGGGCAATGCAGCCACCATGTTGGGGGTGATGAGGCGCTGTTCTGGAGGGAGAGAATCCGGATTCATCACCTGCTGAACCGAGTGATGAAGGAGCAGCTGCAGCACTTCAGCAGAGCTGGCTTTGGGGTTAGCATTCAAAAGCACTGCAGCTATACCTGGTCACACACAGGTTAAAAATTAGTTTAAAAAATCTAACAGCAATAGGATTCAGCTGCCATATTACAACCAGGAGTACATTATATTAATATTTTTTTAATTAACTTCTAAACTAATATGATACACGTACACACACACACGCACATATATATATATATATATATATATATGAAAATATATATATATTTTATGTGTGTACATATATTTTGTACATATACATAACTTTATGCGTACCAGCAACATGCGCAGCTGCTTGTGAAGTGCCACTCTTGGTGGTGAAGCAGGTGGGGCAATCGCTGGAGGCACTGATGATGTCATCTCCAGGGGCAAACAGATCCACACAGCGGCCCACGTTGGTGCCTGTGGTTCCTGCACTCAGCGGCTGGTCAGCAGCATTGGTGGCTCCCACTGTTATCACCTACACACAATCATGATAAAATGACTGGACACAATGTCCTTCCTCAAAAATGTAGATTGTCTGAATTACAGCTCCCATTTATAGACATCTACATCTTAAGTGTCACTACTGTACTGTAATAATGGAACACAATTCTTTCAAATTACATTTTATCAGATGTCAGCCTGAAATCTACCGTAGGTGTCAAAGCAAATGATCTACATCTTACATACATGAATCCATTCCCTACTACATGGAGCAACTTGGGGTAACGGGTCTTGCTCAGGAACCAAATCAGTTCATAGTGACACCAGACAGTCCTGTTTCCATGTGTTGGGAGATGGGATTGAGAGTCCCTGAGATGCAGTTTGATAGCCGCTGATTTGAAATTTCATGTAAGTAATTAAAGCCAATCCATCTAAATCTGAAGTTGCAGACCAATCTGTGGGGTACCTCTGGTTCTGAGGCTGGTGAGTAAAGGCAGGCATCATCCTGGTAGTTCCCAGCTGCAGCTATAACCACTGCACCAGATTGCACCATTGCACGACAAGCAGTGTTCAGAGTGCGGCTGTAACCCCCCGCCAGTGGTAGCAGGAGGATCACAGGGCTGATGGGCTGGGCCTGCAGAGATGCGTGAATGTACTCAAGACCTGCGGGATACAGAAAAAGGTTAGAGTTACACAATATATTGTATGTTATTGTCATTTTCCTGTTTGTTTAGGAAAAGACTGAGGAAATTAAGGCTGAATCGTGTGATACAGACAAAATGAGAGCAGTCAGCACCTTTCTTTTTAAGAGATATTATTTTTTGCTTAACTTTACATACACTAGCAATCATGTTTTTGCACACGACTGGTTTTACCACTTATGCATTTATTTCATACACCGCAGATGAAGCACTAGAAAGTTGAACAACAATTAATGAATCTCAAGTAAAACACATATCCGTTATAAAGTGTAAACAATATGTAATAGTGCAAGTCAGACATCCTATTAACTGGTTGGGTTATCATTTGGGTGATCCACACTATAATTAGAATTTGGTGACTTTTTGTAGGTCAGCAGTGATGACACATGGTCACATGGTGAACATACCGTACAAGAATTTGTTAGCAAAGAATACTGAGTGTATTTTTAGTTCAGGACTGATTTGTTTTTGTTTTAGTTTTACTTTGACTGGTTGTGTATAAGTAACTGTAGACATTCACTGAAATAACCATACTGCAAAGCTACTGAACCTTCAGGTTTATATTAGGGCTGTAACAGTATATGTATTCGTACATGATGTCTTTTGAAGAATACACGGTACGACGGAGAAGACGTGACTGAAGTAATACAGAATCACAGAGGGACCAAAAAGCGCAAGTAAATC
>JBBPDE010000155.1:9518861-9529090 GCA_037974605.1 Nannopetersius ansorgii | reverse complement strand
TATATATGTGTGTGTGTGTGTGTGTGTGAATGAGTGTATAAACACACCTTATCTCTACACAAATTGTCAATTTTAACTGCTCCACTTACCACATAGGTGCAGTTCATTATTACTGTAGATTTTCTGCATCTGTTGTGGTGGAGAGAAACTCATTACCTGCTTTTGGTATTACACATATTCTACTGGAAATGTGGAGCTGGAGGATGCATAGTTAAGTCCAATAAGACCGAGCTGCTGCCTTTGCTGAAGATATGAACAGAAAGAAGGCGTAGACATTTTCCTCCTGAAGAGGTGTTTGTTCATTAACAGGCGTGTCTTTGGCAGTTCTGCAGTGGCGCACTCTCACCACTAGAGGCTCCGTCACTGCAACGCTCGGCTCGGTTTTGTTGTGTTTGCATCGTGCAGGAGCAGCTGGTGTAAGAAATGACTGTTTCAAGTGTCAACCAAATGATGAGTTTGTATCCCACGGAAAGGATTAAATAAGGGAACTGAGACGGTAAGGCCTGATAATATCGTATGCATTTTTAAAACTGGTTGACATGTAGTGTTAAGCAGCGTCAGGCTGATCTCGTAGCTGCCGCACATGTCGAATCGGCGGATGTGTTTGAAGGTGTCTGGTAGGTTGTTTTGGTTACAGTCCAGAGCTGCAGACTTTACAAGGTGAAAAGCTGTTCGTCCAGTTTAGGCTTCAGCACAGGAGGTCTTCCCTCTCAGTTACCTGTAAAAGTCTTGCGGAGGGGCAGTGAAAGGGTTATATAGAGTGGGAAAGTGCCCGTAAGGTATTTCTGTTTCCTTAAAGGTGAGTTTATTCCCCCCAGGTGTCATGTCAGTTCTTCTTCACACACAGACACTGCATTACCCTCCCTGCCCGTGAACAAACAATGAGCTCAGTCTGTTAGTGAATCTGTGAATCAGATTCCCAATTCCAGGTTTGCGAATCCCACAATATGCCTTTTTGTGCTGTCCATTGTCTGGCACGCCTGCCTTAGCTCTCCCAGTTCACAAGCCCCTTGTGTACTGAGACAAGTGCCTTAATATATGGCCAAAACTATTAGGACACGCCTGTGTTTCCGGCTTTGCACTAGGCCCCTGACTTCCAGTGAAGAGCAGTCTTATTTTTTTTTCAGCATACTAAGCCATTTTGGATGACCCCATTTTTCCAACTTTGTGGACATGGTTTGGGTAGGCCATTTCTATTCCAGAATGACTGCCCCAGTGCCCAAAGCAAGGTCCAGAAAGACGTGGTTGGTCCTGAACTCAACTCCAGCCAATACCTTTGGAATTAACTGGAACAAAAGCCTGGCCTTCTCATCCAATATCAGTGCCTGCACTCATAAATGCTCTACAGAGTGATTGCCCCCAAATTTCCACAGAAACACTCCCAACATCTTGAGGAAAGTCTTCCAAGAAGAGTGGAAGCTGTTATAGCTACCAAGGAATACCAACTCCATACTGAAGTCTATGCATTTGAATGCAGTGTCATTAAATTCCTTGTTGGTGTAGTGTTCAGTTGTATACAGAAAGTCCAAAGTGGATCCTAGAACTGAGATTGGCATGTCCTAATTTAAATAATAGTTATAATAATAATAATAATAATAATAATAATAATAATAATAATAATATGCGTTTTTGTATCTTCTTATTTATTTATTACCATAATTTAATATTATTTTTGATTAGCTTGATATCCTTCTTTGTAACAACATTGTTTAAAATGTGTTTTCAGTCCCATGTTCTTCTCTACAGTGCCCTTGTTTCTGTTTTATCAATAGAATGTTTTGGGTCAAGTGATACAATTTATAAGCACCCGGATAACAAAACAATCCCTTCACGGAACAAGGAACAAGGAACAACGCCGGGAGATAAGTTCTCGAAGTTGATTGTAATTTGGGTGTGTCTGTGTTCACAGCTGTGAGGTGTGACCCTAATGATTGTGCGGAGGTTGACCCACTGGGCTTTGAAATCTCACCTGTGTGCCGGTGTCAGAATCACCTGTAGGGTACCTGAGATGGCCAGACCAAGCTCAAGTAGGACATCCAGATACATGAACACTACACCTGGAATTTTTGCCAGTAGGTTGTCTACCGCTGTTTCACTGTGCCACTTTTCCTGGAAAATGGTTTGTGTTTGTGTTTGTTTGGACAGATTTAACAACGTTTCGCGACGAGTTTGCTAAAGCAAAGCACATAGCGATAATCACCGGGGCTGGAGTGAGTGCAGAGAGTGGTGTGCCAACCTTCAGGGGAGCTGGGGGCTACTGGAGGAAATGGCAGGCTCAGGTAACATACATGCTTTATATTTCTTGATTTCAATATATTTCAACCTGTTATTGTTGTACACACTTTTTCAAACAACTGTATCTTTCAATATCTACACAGGACTTGGCCTCTCCTGGTGCCTTCTCCCGTGACCCTTCCCTGGTGTGGGAGTTTTATCACTATAGACGAGAGGTAACCTAGTGGGTGTTTTAGACATTTTTATGGCATTTAGCAGACACTTTTATAAGCTCAGGGAGGTGGTCAAAAGTGTTTGTAGGTGCGTAATATTATTGTATGACATTGTGATGGAGCAACTTAGGGTTAAGGGTCTTGCTCAGTGTGGTATGCTGAAGGTAGGATTCGAACCCATGACCTCTTGGTCCAAGTATCCTACCCACTGAGCTACCTCCACCCATTTGTAATACCAGTCAAAAGTATTTGTACAGTTTTTAAATGCGTACTATTATTGTATGACATTGTGATGAACGCTACTTCTGTGACTTTCCTGACAGTCTGCATAAAGTTGATAATTTGACAATTTAAAATTACACACATTTCTTGGTGCAGGTCATGCGTAGTAAGGAGCCGAACGCAGCTCATCTGGCTATAGCCGAATGCGAGGCTCGTCTCAGCCAGCAGGGCCGGTCTGTGGTAGTCATCACCCAGAACATTGACGAACTGCACCGTAGAGCCGGCTCTCAACACATACTGGAGATCCACGGTGAAGCAGCTTGCTTTACACTTTTGCTCATTTTTTCAGTTCAACTAGAATCCTGTTTTTGATTTCCTCTCATTCTTATTCCCTCTAAGGCAGCCTGTTTAAAACTCGCTGCATGAGCTGTGGGGAGGTCAAAGACAATCACAAGAGCCCTATTTGTCCTGCTCTGAATGGGAAAGGGTAAGTACAGATGCAAACTCTGACAGGCCAGAGAAAACATATGAACTTGCAGCACTAATTTACACTTCCATTATTATTTATCCCCATTAGAGCACCTGACCCTGAAGCCAAAGATGCTCGAATTCCAGTGAAAGAACTGCCCAGGTGTGTGTGTTTGGGAAATATTGTGAACTACACAGAGGAATGAGTTACCATATAACTTGCCTGGCTTATCTGAATTAGTTGAAAACATATACAGTATGTAGAAACTGCACACTCTGGAGAGGTTTGTTATTGAACTTTCTAATCAGTTTCTCACACATTGGACAACAGAACACATGAGAATGTAGGAGCCAGATAATGTATTTTAGTTGCACGTTGCTACATCGTCAGCTATTTGTGTAAAATATATTGTAGGATTAAAGAAAGCAATAACAATAAGTTGTGGTTATGCTACATTTTTACAGTATTATGCTTCAGTAATACTGAAATAAAAAAGAAATAAACACAAAGCAATATTAGTAATATAAATATATTAATTTACTTATAATGTAACCTCTCAGTTTTACAATAATGCGTAAACTGCAAATATGCTTTTTTGTGGCAATAAATATATTTTTTCTGGATGCTTTCAGCCGACCTGTTAGCCCTTTTTTCAAATTCCACACCACGAGTTTACCGTTACATTTTCTTTAAGGGTAATGCATTAAACTGAGTTTAAAATGAAATTAAAGTGTTCTGGGAGCATTTTTGGGGGCATATTCAGGGTTTACTATAAAAATAGGCATTTTTAGGCTTTACCAAAACACAACAATGCGGTTACTGTATTTTAATTGAAATAATCAATCTTTATTTTAATCATTATTTTTTTATATGATGCAAACTCAAATTGATTGACATGAGGTTAAACAACAGAGACAATAGATATATGAAATTACACAAATATCACTGCAACAACAACAACAGCAGCAACAACAACAACAACAATAATAATGATAAAAATAATAAAACAGAACATATTTAACAGAACAACAAAAAAAAGTAGTTATTTCCAACCAAAAACTGCTCCAGTAGAGGGCGGCAGATCCTTATACATGAGGTGAACTGAGGCATATAATGTGTTCAGTGAGGTCTGCATCGTCTAAATGTACTGATTTCACCTGTGTACCTCAATACCTGATTATGTGCCCATATTTCCCTTCTTTAACAAATAGAAAAGTTGTGCTTTTCAGTGTTGGAGCTAATATGTCATTTTGGCACATAAAAAGAAGCGAGTATTTACAGCATATGTGTAAAAAAGCATGTAACGTGTGTATGTATGTCTGTCTGTAGATGTGAGAGGCAGGGCTGCCATGGTCTTTTAAGGCCTCATGTAGTCTGGTTTGGAGAAACACTGGATGCTGACATTCTGACCAGTGTGGAAGAGGAATTGGAAAAATGTGATCTCTGTTTAGTGGTGAGTTTATGAACCCTGTTTTGAAGGTGCTGTGGAACAACTTGCATGGGCATTATATAATGACGGCCAATGTAGCAAACGACACCGGATATGAAGTTCCATTCTTAATATCCATAATTAAGTTTGAGTTTCATTATTTTGTATCTTTGGGAGCTTTACCAGCCCTTATGATAATGATTGTGTAATTAAGGTTGCATGCTCAGTTGAATTTAGACCACTTTGCCCTTTGAAGCTTTGATTTTGGATCTTGGCTTTGAGGCTTTGATTTTGGTCGTGCTTGATGAAGATCACAGGCTTCAAAGGTTTCATGAGATTTCGTTATAAGCACAGAGCTATAAGAAAGGTCAGTGTAAGCCTGGCTAAAACAGTATGATTCAGAAATAATAACAACATTTTACTTTCAGACAGTGACATATTCCCAAATGAGACACTGTTCAAGGGACAGCCTCAGAGCTAGCTAGGCATTTCCTAGGTAGCTCTGAGGTAGAAGATGGTAGAATTAAAGCATGATGATATTCATTCCTTATATTGGTGTTTTTGAAGAAAGGAAGTGTTATTAACCTGATGATGAGAATGCTACAATAACCTACATTCATCTTGTTGCTTTATACCCTGAAATGAAGGCACAAAGGCGCAAAAACACATTTTCCAGCTGTATTTACTCAAAGCAACCACAAAGCAACAAATTAAGAAAATGAAAATATGTGAAAATGTATGACCATAATAAAACAGAATCACTAAGATGCATTAAGGATAATAATCCCCCTAAAAATACTTGAAACTTGTCAGAGAGGCTGTCAAGAGACGTAAGACAAATTTTACAGTAATTTATGGCAAAGAGTCTTTGGAGTTCATGTAACAATAATATCATAAGGGCTGGTTTGGGATCATAAGTGTGGCTTGTATGGGAGGGTTGGTGCTAAGACTACATGAGACCACAATCAAACTATTTGGCTTCAACACCAAACAGTATATCTGACAGAAAGCCAGTACAGCTCAACATCCAAAGAACACCATGACTATAGTAAAGCATGGCGGTGGCAGCATCCTGTTATGGGGGAGTTTCTTTTCAGCACTACGGTTGACGGAGTTTAAACATAAATGTCCTTGCATGGTCTGGTCAGACCCCAGACTTAAGTGATATTGAAAATCTGTTGAAAGACTTCCAGTTTGTAAAAAAGAGTGGGGAATATTGTACAGTCTAGTTGTAAAAAAGTTGGTAGAGAAATATCCTAATGGATACAAGGCAGTTATTAAAGCGAAAGATGGTTCTTCACTTGAATGTTAAAACAAAGTTTCGACTTTGTGCCCCATTGTGGTAACTGTGGTTAATAGCTGCAGCACTTTGTGTGCGCATGTGTGTTTTGTCTCCAGGTGGGTACCTCTTCCGTAGTTTACCCAGCAGCCATGTTCGCTCCTCAGGTGGCAGCTAGAGGAGTGCCTGTGGCCGAATTTAACACGGAGTGCACTCCTGCCACCACACGCTTTATGTGAGTCATACCAACGTGCACACCTCTGTCACCCTGCACATTATCCATGTTTCTCTGACAGGCCAGAGTTTCAATGAGTCATACAATCCCTGGCTTACTAAAAATGTAAACCTCCAGCATGTGAGACCAGTACATTCTGTAAACATGCTATTTCACATTTTGTGTATGTAAGATATGCCCCCAGTGAGTTTTTTTGATGGTTGTGATCCCTGTCTAACACATCCGGAGAGGTTCAATTATGTCCAGATCTGGTGCAAAGGCTATGGCATATGATTTGCATAATTTTACTTCTCATCAAACCCATCAGTGACCATCTTGGGTCCAGTTAATGGGGGTATTGTCATTCCGGAAGAGACCACCCCTATCAGGTTAAAAATGTTTCGTAGGTTAAGCCGATCGGTCATAATAACTTTGTGTTGATTTGCAGTGACCCTTCCCACTTAGAGTAGAAGTGGCCTCAAATCATGTCAGAAAAATCTCCCGCACAGCACAACAGACTGAGCAGTGCATTGAGGCCTTTAATATTATCTACACATGCCTGCTACTAGAGAGGTCGTTAATCTGACCATGTCACTTTTTTGCCCTCATAGACCAGTATGGTGGTTGATTCATGGCAGCTGTATTTCAAAATTCCTTTCTATGTGGTTGTGAGCAGAAGAGCATTGTGGTCATTTGTTTTTGACGACAATTTCCAAACTTATTTACTAATATGTTTCCATAGATTCAAATGCACACACCATTTCATTCACTGTTGTTGAGGCACCAGCCAGTTGAGCGGATTATGTGACTGAAGCTCACTAACACCGACACAACACAGATATAGTATTGGCATGTTGGGGTATGAATGTGTGTGTGCTGCACAGGGAGAATCACACACAGCAGTGCTGCTGTAGTATTTCAACACCTCAGTGTCACTGCTGTGCTGAGAATAGTCCAAATATTCAACAGGGTCCTGGGGCCAGCAGTTGACCACTGATGAAGGACTACAGGAAGAGATGAACCATCATTAATAACTTTACATCTCCAAGGTGGACTAACGTGTTACTTGTGTCATGTTTAGATTCTTCAGCAGCACTACTGTGAGCGATCTACTCTGTGCAGTACAAACACATTTGCTGACAATGTGGCACTATCCAAACAAAACCTGCTCCCTGGTGGTCCGGGGGGTCCTGACCATTTGTCAATGTGGGCAAGAAGGTTAACAGTGACACAGAGTAATGGATGGACTATAGTAATCATGTGTTCAGTGGAGCTATTAAAATGAGTACATAGAGTAGAAACAAAGTCAGTGTGCCTAATGAAGGGCCTAGTTGTCAAAGTAGGTTTATTGCCATTTCAGCCGTATACACACAGTACACAGTAAACGAAAGAGTGTGATCTCCTGGTCATGGTGCAACACTAGAACAGAAACAGAACACCACAAGACCACAAGGGTAGGACCAAAGAGGTTACACGAAAAACCCAAGAGCAGTAAATCAACCAGACAAGGCAGCATTTAGTGCAGTCGACGGTAGCTATCGTACCAGCTGGTGTATATATGGGGTGAATTTAATCCTTTAAGTGGTGGGAATTTATGTTCTTCAAAAACGGTGACACAATTATTAGCACTTTCCCAAAATAGCACCACGTATTCTTCTTTAATCCCGAATATGTTAGAGAAACATAAAGCGATCTTAGACCATCCCTCTCAACAAAATCTCTCCAGATCAGTGGTCTTCAAACCCATCCTCAGGACCACTGTAATCTGTTCTTGTCAGATCAGCCTGCTGATTTTCACTGGGGTTATTTCAGGGGTCTGAGCTGTGGATTTGTGTGGATTTAAGGGTATGGCTTAGGTTCTTGTGTTTCTGATAGATCTGACCACGATCTTGTCTTAGCCTCCTGGTACATGCTGCCAGGTTTTATATAAAGTCTCTTGGTAGTTGATGGAACCCGTCATATGTATCGTATTGAAACAGTCCACAGCATCCACCAATATCGTATTGCATTGCATTGCATTTTTCAAACTTCACTGTAGAACCAGTCAATGTCATATTTTGAACACCATTTTTGATACCAACTCCTGGTCCAATTCCTGATTTGCCATCCTAAATACACTTTTGTCGTCTTTCAAATAGGTTCATCATAACTTCTTTTGTTTAAAACCTATGTTTAAATCTATTGTTTGTGTGGCAGTCATGCAAAACCCTCTAGGTGTGACTTAATAGTATCTGAACAGCTATTTTGTTGATTTAAGAAGGTCTGTGTATTTTTTTTTCATATCATGTGTTTTTCATTAAGCATTTTTTCCATAGTGAAAATAAAACCCTAATTTTTGTTACAAGGTCAAGCTACAGACAAAAAGATATTTTTTATAAATCTTCTTTTTTACCAAGATTGCTGAATAAAACTGTCTGAATGGATGCATACTCCATAATAAAGTGTCTGGTGCCATATGTTTAACTACATATTAATTTAACAGTAATTAGAGTAGCTAATTGTAGGAGCCCTCTGATGTGTTAGATATGATGAGCCTACAGAGGTTAAACAAATCTCTCTTTTCTTCAGGTATCATTTTGAGGGTCCTTGTGGCACCATGCTGCCCCCTGCACTGGCACGCCATGAGAGTGAGCCCATCTGACAGCCCACACACTGAGCCCTGTATAGAGCACTTTCTAATAGAGGACACATGTCCATTCTGTACTGTTGCTTGTGTTACTTCAAATGCTGACCTTGTCTTATTGACATGAATGCAGAACTAAAAGATATGGACAAAAATAAACACCCTATTCTTGCCTGGTTTTCAGTGTGGATTTTGTGTGGTTTTGGTGCTGCCTTGGAGTGTGAACAGTTTGTGTGTTTGTGTGTTTGTGTGTGTGTGTGTGTGTGTGTTACCCTGTGGCATGGGGTCACCTGGTGAACTGTCACAATTTATATAGAGATGTGGGAGGCAGGCTCTACTGTGTTTGACACTTCCTGCAATGAATGGTGCCTTCACCTGCACGCACACACACACACACACACACACACACACACACACACACACACACACAGCATATTAACCATCCATGTGCTGACTGATTCTGTACTGAAAGCTGGACAGCTGTGGGAAAATATTCACAGGACGCCAGAAGTGCTTTAATATCCGGTAATGGCTGACATGATTAGACCTTAATCTTAATTTTTGCTATGATCTGGGTTAGGGAGCAGCTGAATTATGTAGATAATGGCTAATAAGTGTGTTGAGTTAAAATTGGAGATGCAGAGAGTCAAGATCAGTGTGTTGATATTATATTGCTTATCCAAATAGCAGGGTCCTGCATCAGGAAAGGAATGCTGATCTAGAATCAGTTTTTGAGGTAACAATCGTTATAACAACAGAGTAGTCTGATCCAACAGCAGACATCTCCAGTCTTGGTGTTGCCTATTCATTTGTATAGCTCACAATAAGTCATGCTATGTACTAAACCACACCCAGAAAGAACATTTAGAGATAATTTGAGAGGCGTTTTGTATGCGTTTATGAGCAGTGTTTCCTCATTACATTATAAAACTGATTTCTGATTACTGGCGCATTTCATTTGAACCCATACTAATAAATTCATGAGTCGCCAAACACTGGCTGACATTATCTGTACAATCAGTACAGGCTTTAGCTTGATGTCTAATACTTTGAACAAAGCTCATATTCAGTCTTTAAACAAGGAGTAGAAAAGGGAGTGTTTGTTGATCGGGCAGTAGGTGCAGTGTGTGATTGTAAACGGGCATTGTATAGATGTGTGTGCGAGTGTGTCTGGTCTCCTGGTGAGACTGTGGCTCATTAGCTTCTGAGGCGATGAGAGAGGTGTTTCAGAGGCGACTCTGCTCTGCTCCAAAAATAACACACACCATTTCCTGTCCATTAAACCATGATTTCACACCAATCTGAGCTTAACGGCGCGCACACACACAATGCGAATCTCCTCTGACACACAAAGGCCCAAAATCCTTTGAGACACACAACACCAGTCCTGCACACACACACTCCCATTAAATGTCGATTTCACACCAATCTGAGCAGCACCTCAGCCTGGGCTTGCTGGAGAAGAGAAGTGTGTGTGTGTGTGTGTGTGTGTGTGTGTGTGTGTGTGTGTGTGTGTGTTTTGTGGGTGGGTGTGGGAGCTCGCAAA
>JBBPDE010000155.1:9427888-9439611 GCA_037974605.1 Nannopetersius ansorgii | reverse complement strand
CACACACACACACACACACACACACACACACACACACACACACACACACACACACAC
Source organism: Nannopetersius ansorgii (assembly GCA_037974605.1). Taxonomy (NCBI): domain Eukaryota; kingdom Metazoa; phylum Chordata; class Actinopteri; order Characiformes; family Alestidae; genus Nannopetersius; species Nannopetersius ansorgii. Next base: position 9,439,554 of record JBBPDE010000155.1, on the reverse strand, counting down.
ACACACACACATACATATATTCTGGGGTTCACAAATATGTATTCCCTGTGGTATGCAGATGGAGGAAGACATAAGAGGAAGACACAAGAGGAGGAAAAGGAAAGAGAGAGAAAGAAAGAGAGCGAGAGAGAGAAAATGATAGAAAGAGGGAGATCAAAAGAACTTTTATGGAGAGAGGACCAAATTAAAATACCTCAATCAGAACAAGAGTGGTCTGGGGCAAAAACAGAGCACTCATTCTAGGCTCCACAAGATTGTCCTCTAGCCTCTTCCTTTTAACTAGCTCTTTATTTTCTGCTCCCTCCTTTCTGCACACATATTTAGCCTTTCCACTTCATTTCATCACAGCTGATCTTTCACAAGACATAGATACAGGGCTGTGAATTCCTGTGCGTATTCGTTACACATGTTTTTGCTTTGATTCTCATACAAAATGTAATAAAGGTAAGATAAAGACAGCACGAGGAAACATGAAGCTGTTTTCATATCATCATTTCATGTATGGAAGGAAAAGTATATTTGAATATATATATATTGAATATATATATTCAAAAAAGCCACAACTGCAACTAAACTCCTCCTATACCTGCTAGTCTATCACATACCTGTGGAGGAATTTTGGTTCTATCTTCTTTGTAGAATTGCTTTAATTTGGAAACACTGGATAGTTTCCCAACTGCTTGTTTGGGAAGGTCCTGTCACAAGCTCCTACAATATCATCTCAAGGGACTTCAGACTCTTGAATAGTAACTACACCAATTCAAAACGTTTTTAGCCATTTAGAGGTGGACTTGCTCTTATTGGGATGTTTGTACCTACACGTAACCTGCACATCACAGCACTGTAAGTTTACCAACATATTGAGATCATACATCAAAAAACAAGACTTCTATGTTTCATACGTTTCTTAAGAGTCCATTTTCCTCTCAATCTTCTTTCTTAATACTTAGAGTACTAAAAAACGAAATTGCCTGGTTTAGTGTGGACGTTCCACCGTGTCCTTTTTAGGATCCCCCCAGAAATACTTGAATATGCCTTAATATTTTACATGACACCAGAAGTAGGTTGTGTTTAGCTATATTTACACACTGCTATCAGTGTTTGCATCAGTGTTTACTATTGAAAGTAATTCTGCTCAAATAAATGAATGTGGAAATTGCTCAGTGTGTGTATCCTTGTGCAGATGCATCTATGCATCTATGCATATGTGTGCGCATGCATGTTCATGTCAGTATGTGTGTACGCGCAGCATGTGTGTGTGTGTGTCAGTATGAAAGAAAGCAACAGTGAGACATATTTTGGGCAGTTGAGTATACGCCTGTCAATGTGGCGATGGCCGGAGGCTGCAACACAACGGACCTGTGTGTATGCTAAGTTTGTGTGTGTATGTGAATATATGACTGTGTGTGTGTGTGCGTGTGAGTGCGTGTGTGTGTGTGTGTCACAAAGCAAGCCTCAGTCATCGCTGGCCCATAATGATGCCCTTATGGGCAGCAGGAAGACGGAAGGGCATTAAAAGCAGCCACAGGGTAAACACAGACTCATAAAACACACATACACTCACACACACATACACAAACACATACATACACACACAATATGTGAGGGTAACAACTTCATGAGGATAGGAAAAGCAGCTGGTTTCTCTCCCAGACACTGAGCTAGTCATTGTGTGTGTGTGTGTGTGTGTATCTGATTGTCCATCGGCTCAGTCTGTAAAGTAATTGTTTCTGCAGGACATGGATATTAAAAGTATGCTGAGGTCAAGCAACAACAGCAGAAAGGGTGTGGGGGTTAAATACTCATTAGAGAGAGAAATAGCGATGGGTGAAAAAAGGAATCTTAGTAACTGATGAGTATTGCTATCAATTATTGGCATATTAGAGATGCACGGATATTGAATTTTAAAGCTATTGCAGTTTCTCAGTTGAAGAAAAAATATTCGATTGTTATAAACTAATCAAGGTCAAGGTCATCTGTGTGTGACTACATTGTTACAATCACATATTTGCAGTCATATTATAAACCTAGATAAGATATAGACAAGACAAGAAAATATTTTGTATTTGTATTAGCACAGATACCTGCAGTGTTCTGTTATCGGTAAGAGCGAATGCCTATCCCATGATGAACTTTCTGAAATGCATGTCACTGAGGGAAGGCACATGTCTGAAGTGCGGAATTATTTACTGAGATTAGCAGTAGTAAAAATGCTCATTGCAAAATTTCTTAATATAGTGCGTGAAACGCCAGCTGAACTTCTAATTCAACCTCTACCCCAGTATGCCTCAAATAAGAGCAGATATACAACAAACAAACAAACAGTTAATGTTAGTGTCTTGAGCTAAATGGCTAATTTAGGCATCTTTCAGCTGTTCTCGTGTCTCAGCTGAGTTATTTGTTGCAAAGAAGTATATGGAAATATTTTAAAGAATATATATCAGTCTTTTGGGGTAACGATAGCATTTAGCTTAGGTTTAACCTAGCAGGCTATGCTTTTACCCTCTAAATGCGATGCTGCTGCCTCTGTTAGCTGCTGCACCAGACGATGTCTTGACCTCATTGTCCGGTTTTCACATCAAGCTAAGAGTGATAGATTAAACACAGCAGTGTCTAATGGCTGAAGATGTATCTATGGGGCATATATGAGAAATGAATTCAAGAGTGGTATCAGGATATCAGGATTTATAAGCACCTTTTGAGTACTAGGTGTGATGGAGTTAGTATCGGTAGTACTTAGTAGTAAGATGGTACTTGACAATCTGGTATTGAAATCAGAAAAAGCGGTTTTAGTGATTCCTTAATTGTATTTTTTGTCTAATTTTTGGGGTGAATATTTCATAACGAGTGGACCGATAAAACGACACTGTAATGATTTATTTACAGCTTTGTTGCAGCTTTCACAGAACTCTGCGCTTTATTCAAAATTTTGAACTAAAATTTAGATCTCAAATTTCTAATTATCTGTCTAATGAATTCCCAGCACATTTCCAGCATGGCTTGCCGTTCACACTGGTATTTCTCTCCTTATCTTCCATCACTGAGATCTCATTCAGAGCGGTAGAGAAGTGGCTGTAGTGGATCTGCAGGCTGTGGCCGAGGCAGCGGGTCAGAGGGGCAGAGCGTGCCTCTGGCACACAGAAAGGACTCCCAGCCTAGGGAAGAGATGAGCCCGGCCTGGGGGTGGGGGTGGGGGTGGTGGTGGGGGTAGGGTGCAGCATGCCTGGCCTCCACTCGCACACTAAGCCAATTCATATAATCAGAGCTAAAATTAGCCAGCAGTGGACGACTGTGCCCTCCACGGGAATGGCCTCCAACACACACACACACACACACACACACACACACACACACACACACACACACGTACACACACACACACGTACACACACAGACACACACACACACTCACATTACATATCTCATTCGGGGGGTGCAAAGGAGCCCTAGGCACCCAGGATATCTGCAGTTGCGCTTGTATGAGAGAACTTGTGTACGCTTGTGTGCCTTTTCGCAGCCGGTTGAATGTTTATCGAGACTGAAAGGTTTATGAGGAGAAAAGCCAGTCTCCCCTGACTACACTTTTTTCCAAACCATGCCTCTACACTCACTCCCTACATTCACTCTCTCTCTCTCTCTCTCTCTCTCTCTCTCTCCCTCGTCCATCTCCTTTCTCTCATTAATCAACTTGTCATTGCAGTCATATTTTTTTCAGTTCTTGTTTGTCCCTCTCTCATTTCTTTCTTCTCATGTTTAATCAGAGGAGCAGAGCCCTGTTTGACCCTTCAAAGGAGCGCTCTGACACTTTTCAATCTGCTGTATCTGCGGCACACCATCAGTTACTAAGAATGGTGCTTACTTAGCATCCAAGAAGAAAGCCAGCTGACTCAGAATAGAAGCCAATGGGTCAATGGTAAAACATCTTCCCATTAAAGATGAGTTGATGGGTTCCATTCTTAGAACAGGGAAATTATTGTCTGTAGTAACTGACCATATGCATCAGTTCTATCTGACATATTAGTTTCATAAACTCCCTGAAGTTTGGGAGAAGCTTCTCTTACTTCCATTCTAATGTCCTGTACATGAATAAAAGTGATATTATTCCGTTCTTCTTTAACTGTGTCTTTCTGGTGCAAGCTTGTGACACATGCTTTCCCTTGTTAGTCTTCCGGTCATAAATTCTCAGGTTGCACAGAGACTCCTCCAGTTGCCTGCTTTGCCGGGATACCAGGAGGGTCATGCCAGGGATTCTGTGTGTGTGTGTGTGTGTGTGTATGTGTGTGTGTGTGTGTATGTGTGCGTATGTAGTTGCATATAGAGCTGAGTAGAGCAGCCCAAACCCATTGATCTACTCAAATTAAAAGTGCTTATTCAATGAAACTCCCTAAAAAAAAGCAGTAAAAGTAGCTTCGCAATAGACAACAGGAACCGGAGGAAAAAACTGTATGAGGATCAAAAAGTACTGGTTAACACACAGGACTGCTGTCAAATGTCTTAGTACATCCAGCATCAATCAGTATAGGAAACTGACATTTTGGTGAAAATTAAAAAGCTGAAGCCCTAAAACAGCCCTGGTGCTGAACCAATAGAATGAAAAGAAATGAAATACTGGCTAGAATGGGACTGGGTAAAAAGCAGTGTGCACCTTCAACCCCCTTGAAAGTCATACTTTTATGGGTTTTAAAATACATATATACACAGTTTTTCGCAAAAAGCATGTATGATCTCTTTTGTTCCAGTATAATTTCAATACCAAAACAGCTTATTTATCTACCATCATAAGTTTGCATAAGTAGGCTAAAAGATTACACAATTGACTAATGAATCACTAACAAAACAAAGTTGACACTTTGACTGTAATTAAACATAATTAGAGGCTATCTGTGAGTCCTTAAGTAAGGTTGTCCCTCTGGATATAAAGAGCACCCTTTCAAAGGGCAATTTATTTGGTTAGAAAAGCACTGTAAAGGTGGAATCATCAGAAAATCGAAGGTTCATCACAGCAAGCAGACCCTTACTAGAACAAACTGTCATTCAAAACTCAAGACATTAACTGGTGAGAGAAGTTACTAAAAATCCAATAGTCACATGCAGAAGTCTGCAATTCTCTTTGAGTTAAGCTGGAGAAAAGGTGCATAGGTGCAAACGTGCAAAGGTGCAAAAATCTGTGAAATATGGTGGTGGCAGCATCATTCTATGCTTCTCATCTGCAGGGATCTTATCAGATATGAAGGGGAAATGGGTGGCCACAAATATGCCACAATATTGCAGGAGAACTTGTTCTATTCTCCTATAAATCTACATGAGAAAATTCATCTTTCAACATGACATAAGCATAAGGCCAAAGCGACACTAGAATGGCTCAAAAGGTGAATGTTTTGGAAAGGCCATGTCAAAACATCACCCCTGGATAAGTAACAACACTGGTTTATCCTTACTTCACAATAATTATGGCTGTTACTGCAACAGAAGCTTTGTCCACAAAGTAATAATATGCAGTGTTTGAAAACTTGTGCGAAACTTATATTTCACATTTTCTTTTTGGGGTTAAAAATCTGCTGAAACAAATAAATTATGATTTTCAAAACACTTTTGCATGTAAAAAAATTATTACAGAATCGTCTGACCTCAATTATTTTAGCCGGCCACATTAGATTTCCACAGATGTTAGTTTTTGCAATAATGGTTTCGTTGCTACAAACTGGGTTTCTGTGAAGTGGGTTTTTGTGTCATGCTTTGAATTGAAACAAATGCATGCAAATACAAGAAAGTTCATTTACTGAGAAACATCATATGTCTTATGAAAAGCCTTTGGCTGGTGCTGTAAGATCTCGTTATACTTTCAGTGAAACAAAGCTTGCACAGTTTGAGCAAAAACACTGTTCTGTTTTTGCTATTACTTATTACTGAGCCTTTTTTAATACAACCACTCACAGTCTATGTTGTGAAGTGTGTTCATCTGTGGCCAGCTGCACTGCGTGCGACACGGCGAGCGAAAACGTCATGTGACATCTGCATCCCTTTGTTTTCTCTGCAGTCATGTCTTATTGTTCACTGCAGCCAGACGTATTGAGACCTTTCCAAGGGTGTCTCCGCAAGTTTGCCGAGACCTTTAGAGAGTGGTGGAGTGATGTTTGCTTCTTTGAGCTCTAGTTATCAGTTGAAACTTACTTCAAAAAGCTAATCAGTCAGTTTGGTCTGTGTTGTGAACTGTTGACCACGACCGTGAACTGTTGACTGTTATTCAGGCTACGACACGTGTTCTAAGCAGTGATGGCTTAGAAAACACTTTTGGTTCTCTAAAAAAGCTTTTTAAAGATTCTTTAGGGAATCAAGTCTTTTGACTATGGCTTTGCTCTCTATAATCTTTTTAGCACCTTTAGGACTGTAGATAAATATCTTCTACCCACGCATGTGTGAATGAACATTACAGTACAGAGATTATCTAATCCCATATCCGTCCAGCGCACAATACTGATTCTGCTCTTTCCCCTGCTCTCTTTCCTCCCCTTGCTCTGCGCATGGGTCAGAAAGGAAATGCTGTAGAGCCAGTTAATTATAAATGAATATCAATGGCCAGCGTTGGTGTCCCAGTGACTAAGCCTCAGTTCAACGAGTTCAGAAACCGTGCCCCTATCAGTAATGGCAGGAGCTTCCTGTTCGGAAAGCCACTGAATAATCGTGTTTGCCCAAATTCACCCGAACTCATTAAACAAGCTCAGACCTTGGGTCTGACTCATCCTCTTAATGGAAAAGGTTCGGAGGGGGGTCACTGACTCATACATTTCCCAAACCCCCTAATTCCAGCCCCAGCCCACACCACCAACGTCGTTCTCTTATTCAGAAGCGTCCATGCAGGCCACTCGATACAGGCCATTTAAACATAAAGTCGTTTGTGATATTGCTTGAGTGGGATGCCGTGGTAACACTCACCTGTTTTTTCTTGTAGAATCCCTTCCTGTCACAGTTTGGAATGCTGAAACCTCTGGGGTTTAACACGTTGGATTTCTTAAGACTCTTCAAAACACTCTCCATCTCCCTGCGACAAGGGCCCTTCAAAACACACAAACACACACAAATATAAACACAATCAGTCCAAAGTTTACTACTGAAGCACGGCAAAATTATACAAACTCTGTCTTTTTCCTCTTTTTTCCATAACAGACAGGGTCAGAGAGAACACAGAGGCCCCTGATAACTACCTTAAATAAACCACATATAGAGATGCAAAATATACATTTGTTGGCTAGCTTGGAAGATGCCATTTGTTCATCCAGTGTATCTTCAAAAATGTTGTGCGTCAATGCAAAATGATTTTATATGTTATTATTTTAATTCATGTTTTTTTGTGTTCAGTTTTTGCTAGTTTTCCTGGTTTATGCACACTGTCAACACAGTACACTCCAGCTTCAGCCACAAAACAACACATCTTGCTGTTTTGTTCCTGACCAGCACTGACCTGTCGCCAGGAACCAAAAGAACACTTACATACTCAGTCTCTCTCTTGGGCTCCAGGCTGCAATTGTGGATGTCATTGTGGATGCTGCTGGCCACTGACTCCACCTTGTAGCTCTGGCTGTTCTTCGACAGCTCCTTCTGAATCATGCCCAGCTTGGGGTGCAGCAGAGACACTTTAGGCTCCAGCACTGTTCTCTGGCCGCCCAAACCAAACCCTGAATCTGATGAGGTGCGTTCGGTGATCGTTGCCACAGTAGCGTCGGACAGATGTCCCTGTACTCGAACCTCTCGGCTATCTGAAACATAGAAAAGGCCAGAGGTCAAGGTCGGGAATGTGTATGCAAACACAAACCAAAACAAGCTCGTACGTCATTCATATCTGCTCTGGCTGTTTAAGAAGCTTTGGGGCCACAAGCCCATTATAGCTTTAGAGGTACTTTTAAAAAGAAGGTTTTATCACTTATACACAATGTGTAACTTCCCAACACTGACTCAGCAAGTCAGTTGCTCAAAGACATTTGGTGAGAGGAAATACAAGGAAGAAAAGAAAGAAAAAAGAGGCAGAAAAAAGCTGGGAGATGGCAAATATTGGCGGGGGGGGATGGGTCAGAGTTGGTGGTATTTTTAGTCCTGTGGGCTGAAACCATTAAGGATGATGGGAAGGCCACCTGACCGGAAACCTAGGCAACAAAAACGGATACGTCCAGAATGAATGCCAGGGGAATCACGCTATTTCAAACACACACTTGTGCAGAGCAGCACTTTAGACTCTAATAAAGTCTATATATAAAGCATTCCGTTTGCTTCAAAGTCAAGATGATGGTAGAAACACATGTATTATCCATAAAATACTCAAGACACAATAAAAACTTCTTGTATCTTCTCTTTAACACTCTTCAGGGCAGCAAATAGAGTGGTTTAGGCTTTTAGTCTATGCTTGCTCTAGAATGCAGATACAGCATGTACTCAGGTTCAGTTTCCTAATAGAGTTTTACTGCAAGTAATTAAGAGCGACTGAAAACTCAAACAAAGCAGGGCAACTGCATCCAGTAAAACAAGGGTCCACAAAGCCAAACAGATATGAGGACAATGCGAGTGATGCATCTGGTAAAATAGAAAAACAGTCTCGGCTCATGGAGTGGAAAAACTAAGTAAAACCAGATTTTAGTCCAAACTGTGTGTGTGCATGAGTGTGGCTCTACCAGGACTGTAGCCAACAGTAGCACAACACAGCACAGATAAACCATGCCTTCATTAACCATGACATAAGGACAAAAAACAACTTCCACAACAGCATCAACAGCAACATAAACAGCCTTGTGTACGTCTAACAAAATAACTGATTTTGACGACAACGTGTAATCAGTGACAAGAGCGGTGAAATCATGGCATTAGCCTGCTTCTTCTGCTTGACCCACTATAATTTCCCTACAATACAGAGAAGAAAGTCACATCCAGGGTAGAGGAGGAGAAATAGAGCACCATCTAATTCAGGAACCTGCAAAACATCAATATTTATATCCAATGTAAACTTTTATAACTTTTTATGGACTTTCCCAGCAACACGTTGGCCTTTTTAAAAACACTCAACCTCATGTATTTGTTTAATCCTGAGCAGGTAAACAGTTTAACATACAACACACACACACACACACACACACACACACACACGCAGTGACTCACACATTGAAAAAACACACGCATTTGGAAATGTGTGTTACACACACTCATGCCCACGCAGACAAAATGGACATGAAGGAAAGATGCAGGATCAAAGGTAGTAGAGGATAAGACAATATGAGTATCTGAATGTCTTACTATTATTGTATAGTGTTTGTGTGCATGCTGATTTGGTATGGTATGTTAATAGATAATGTGTATGTGTATATGCATATGTGTGTGTGTGTGTGTGTGTGTGTGTGTGTGTATGTGTGTGCGTGTGTGGTGGAATCGTAATTCTGCTTGTGCACCAGTAGGGGCTTTACCAAATGAACAAAGGTACTGACAGATTATGCAAAATACATATGAAACATGTTAATGCATTTGATCAGGTCAACCTTTCCTGCACAGCATCAAGCAGCTTCCCACTAAAAAGTTACTGTTGCCATACTGCTGCCAACCCTGAAGCACAAGCAAAAGCTCATGAGTGGCAGGGATGTGGGGTGGGAGCAATGAGCGGCATAGCAATGCGGCCCTGCTCGCTGGTTGGCCGAGGCGTGTAATTACCATAAAGTGTGGTATGATGGGAAAGGAGCACTGGAGAGACTAAAATTAAAGGCCAGAAGAAGGAGAGAATATGAGGTAAGGCAGTACAGTAAAACGCTTGGCGCCTCTAAACTGCTTCTTAAAAGTGACTCTGTAGCCTAACAATAGCTGTTGTGTGTTTTACATTGTCATGGTTGATTGCTTCGACACACTACTGTGGCCTCATCTAATGAGTGCAGAGAGGCAAAGGCACGCTTGAGGTGGGGGGTAGGCATACAGTAACTGATGTCACTTGTATCTGTAAAGAACCATTTGCTAGTTTTAGACTGTTTACACCTGGTCTATCCATGGGACTTGTAGCTGGAGGGTATCCTAATAAGATTTGAATCACATGCATTTACACTCAAATGCCATCACAGTACTTTGAGTAATATGCAAATCAGCTCTAATGCAAGAACCAATCGCTTGTGCTGCTCTTCATTGTTCTGTTCTATTCAAAAGAATATGACAACATTTGTCAGCGTTTACCAGACACAACTATAACCATCTGGAATAAAGTGTGATCTAAGGAGACTATCAAAAGTTGTGCTTTATTTGAGCTGTTTCATCCAAAGTGATCTATGGGATTACAATTAAACATGAAGTGAAAGTGACCATTCGATCATACGTGAACACACAGTGTGAACAGCACGAAATTCACCCTCTGCATTTAACCCATTCACCAAGCGAAGCAGGGGGCAGCCATGAACACGGCGCCCGGGGAGCAGTGTCTGGGGACGGTACCTTGCTCAGGGTACCTCAGCGCTGCCTAGCGGTCTTGGGAATTGAACCTGGACTTTCTGATCGCATGGGCAAATGCCTTAACCACTAGTCTACCAGCTGCCCGGAGAGCAGTGATGCCCTCATTATATATGCCCTCCTGGGTGGAGGTAGCTCAGCTGGTAGGATACTTGCCTCCGGACCAAGAGGTCATGGTTCGAATCCTACCTTCAACACCACCACTGGGTCCCTGAGCAAGACCGTTAACCCTAAGTTGCTCCAGGGAGACTGCCCCCTGTAGTTAGGGAATGGAACTTGCTTTGGATGAAAGTGTCTGCTAAATGCTGTAAATGTAAATAGTACCAGTCTGAAGGGCAACCTCTTCTATTAGAAGAACTACAGGGGGAGGCACCATCCCAGTAGTGGGATAACATACCACCTTCCTGGGAATTAGCTAGCTAAGCTAGCTAACAATTTTCAGCTTGCTTGAAGCTTACATTACCTGTTAACACAACTTATGTTTTAAACGTAACTATTACCTAGTTAACTAGTTAGCAATTTAAAAAAATTGTCGACTGGGCACAAAACCAGCAGATAACTGTTTACAGCAGATAACTGTCAAATCAGTAGGTGCATGTAAACCATTAGTTTGTACCTAAGCCATTAACCAATCACAAACTATGATGAAAGTCACACATATGTCCTGTCTATGCAAACACAATAGCTAAAATAATATAAAATTTGGTCCAACTTCAATAACAATTAAATTTGGTCCAACTTCAGCAAAGCTGCACTAGTGCGACTAAGCAATAATCCCAACTATCAAAACCCCAGCAGCTTAACAAAAGAGGGCAAATAGGCTCTCGCCCAGGCATCAGTAGCATGAAGGTGTATACATCCCTGGGTCTATGTGCAAGTGACTGCATGTCTCCAGAATAGAAAGCAGGAGTGTGAAACAACATCTAAGTATGTGGATGTTAATGCATTAGTTATTTGGCCTCAGAAAGCCAACCTGCCTATCAGTGCTTAATGCATGTTCACTATGCTTCTTATTTAAATCTATCTTCACTATCAGATGCCAGTGCCATGCCATGTCAGTGGGGACCACTGTAGTGTGAGCATGACCCATATACAAGTAATAAGCAGACCCCTGTGCAGTTAGTTCGGGAAACTGTGCAGTGTGTGTGTGTGTGTGTGTGTGTGTGTGTGTGTGTGTGTGTGTGTGTGTGTGTGTGTGTGTGTGT
>JBBPDE010000155.1:9379659-9394563 GCA_037974605.1 Nannopetersius ansorgii | reverse complement strand
TGTGTAGGAAGGGCGTTCCATAGTCATGGGACAGCGCAGGAGAAGGCCCTATACTGGAGATAGTGCTGGAAGGGAGGAGAAGGTGGGTGTTGTTGGAGTGGAGGTCATGAGTGGCTTTGGGGGGTGAGGAGTTCCTTTAAGTATGAAGGCGCAATACCATGCAGACATTGGAAGGTGAGCAGGGAAATTTTGCAGGTTATCCGGGCAGAAACAGGGAGCCAGTGAAGTGAGCGGAACACAGGGGTATGGGGAAAGTTTTTCTATTCCAGACTGTATCCTTGTCACAAGTAAGGTCCATATAGACACCGTTGAATGAGTTCAGTGTGGCAGAACTTGACTGACCCTGCCCTCAACCCCATCCAACAGCTTTGGGATGAACTGGAACAGAGATTGTGAGTCAGGCCTTCTCATCTATCACCAGTGCCTGACCTCATAAATGCTCTACAGAATAAATGGGCACAATTTTCTGCGTATATGGGTCATGGGTCAGTTTAAACACCTTTGTTCAAAGCTAGTAAATGAAACAGTAAGCAATAAGGAACATGATGAGCAATAAATATAGACATGATAAACTCCATGTGGCCTTCTTTGTACCCTCAGTTCTTAAAAACATTCACCCCTTTCTTCAGCAAATGTGACTCATGCTCTTTATCTGAAAGCCCATTTCTTGTGTGCTTGGAATGCCTGGATGAACTTCTATATCCATTCAAGGTGGAACAAAATAGGTTATTTAAATGGAATTCATAATAATATTACAGATATTCTAACATTTAATTTCAGTTTGCTTCTGTGCTCACTTCTGTGTAACACGTTCATTCAGGCTCACTTCTTTCTTCATATATAGGGCATGGAGTCATTTGTAGTTCAGGAATGGTTTATGTGGTCTATCTCTTATTGCAAACGCGACTGATCAGTCAATATCTGCATTTCCTCTGATGTTTGCTGTAGTTGCATTGGAGCTACAAGGCTTTTACGTAAAGGAAGCTTGGGGAACTTGTATACCCTTTATTCTACACAGAACTGTCCCTTTAACTGACTAATTACTAATTGCTTCCCAGCCCTGCAAACTCTCTGATCTAAAACAGTGTCTCTCGGATTAATGAGGAACTGTCAAAGCATGTGCTAAGAAAGCTGCACTCACAGTTGTTCTTATCCATTTTGCTTGCGTTTGAATTTCGGACTTATGTTCTGGCAGTGGGTGAAAGGTGAGTGTGATTTAAGTTTTCCATAATGCAGGCAAAAGACATCATTTGATGTTTGTTGAAGCCAGAGGTATGTTATGTAGCCCAAAGCCTTACTTGAGTAAATGTATGGTTACCTCAATGAAATTCTAATTGAAATGTGAATTGTTTGTATTAAAAAAATAAGCTTGCAGAGGAGCAAGAACGTTTTGAAATACTGAGTTTCCTATCAAATTTCAATGATATTTCTATGCACCCAGTATCTGGTAAAAGAGCTGAAGTTTTTAGGTGCTCTTCTTAAAATACTGTTTGTCTAAAATGCTAAAAGAGCTGAAGAATCTAAAGCATCCAAACCCTGTCTTACCAAGTGAAACAGAACTCTATACAAATTGGATGAATGTACACTCATTGAAAAGGTACTAAACTTTCACTGGGGTGATATTTTCAAGGGTGTTACTACATAACCTCTAATTAGGGGACATAATTATACCATAATTCATTGCACCTACCCTGAGATTTTATACTTGTTTTTTTAAAAACATTATGAAAAGGTACCAACAGCGACATCTGGTGGCCAGGGAGTTGCCCCAGTGATTGTAAGGCCATAGGTTTGAATCCCAGTTGCACCAATGAGTTATGGCTATCTAGCTCAAGATGAAACACTTTACATTCTCTTCTTTTAATTATGCATAGTGTGTACTTCTGGACTGGCTAAGTGTGTTCTGTTGAACATCTACATAGTTGTAGTATTGTAAGAAGATGGATGGTGGTTTTGAGGACCTTGAGCTGCGAGCAGCTCAGCGAGAATACCTGGACTTTCTGGATGATGATGTGAGTACCCTCCTGTACCTTTGCTAATATTTAATGGTTTAGAACTCGAACACAAGCCAATGCTGGATCAAAACGGCAGCAATAAAGTTCTTTTTGTGCTTCCTACATCTGTCTAACAGTGAGAGTAATGACTGTTTGTTGTGGTCTTCTACATAGTTTAATCATGTCACACTGTCATGATCCTGCTTGAACATCATTTGTGTTTTTGACAGCAAGACCAGGGAGTGTATAATGAGAAGGTCAGAAACATGGTGTCTGAAGGCCAGTCTCGCCTCATCATCAATATAAATGACCTGCGACGGAGGAATGAAAAACGAGCCAAAGAGTTAGTAGCCCTGTCTGAATTGCTGTAAAAGTGTTTGTCTAAATGCAGAATCCTACTGTGTGTTCCAAATGGAGAGGTTCAGGGAACATAGGATGCTGTCAAACCTTTTGGAACTAGCAAACAATCTAGCTAGGATCTAATGATGGCAAAATTATTACCTAGATAGTAAAGCGAGTTTTGGTATTTGCCTTCTCCCCAATAGACTGCTGACGAATGCCTTTAGTGAGCTGATTGCATTCCAGCAAGCTCTAAAGGACCTGGTGTCTTCCGTTGATGCAACCTATGCCAAACAATTTGATGAGTTCCATGTTGGGTTCGAGGGAAGCTTTGGGAACAAGCATGTGTCGCCACGTACCCTCAGTGCAAGGTTTTTAGGAAATCTGGTCTGTGTTGAGGGCATTGTGACAAAGTGTAAGTAATGCTTTCCTAAGTATGTGTTTAACTACAAGGTAAGTCAAGAACCACCCTGTATCTTTAGGACACTTTAAAATTGGATCTAATTTCCATTATGTATTTATATGTAGCGGTGATGTTTGCTAATTTACTACCCTGCCATCTCGATGGCCGTCATTTGGAGCAGTGGTCCCCAACCTTTATTTCTTCACAGACCGGTTTAATATCAGAAACTATTTTCATGGCCTGGCCTTTAAGGAGTGGCAGATAAATATACGTATACACATTTATACAAATAAATGATACGCATAAAAAATGGGGATATTTTAAAAATATAATAATTCGGTATCTTTTAAAATATAATAATAAACGTAAATCCAATGTGTACTCGCAGCTTTATTAATAGAATTTTCATACAAGTTTTTTTTTTTTTCTTTTCTGTGCAGCCCAGTACCGGTCCGCAGCACGGGGGTTGGGGGCCACTGATTTAGAGTACAACACTGAGCGTCTTATTTGGGACGTTCCCACCCATAACTACCCCTGAAATTTTATAGGAAAACTGATAACATCTGTAAACATTACTTGCAGTGGTAGGTGTCCAAATCTGGTCCTGGACGACTAATTGACAGACACACCTGGGGGGTGTCCCATTAAACAGGATTAAGGGTAGGTCTGGCTTATTTCAAAGTAAAGTAAGGGAAAATAAGTCAGACTTTCCCTTAATCCTGTTTCATGGAATACCCCCAAAGTTGAACTCCTCTGTTAACCCTCATTTTTACGCACTGACTTGGCTGGACACTGGTCCTTCAGGACCCTTTACCAGAGTGAGATTTTTTTTCAACTGTCAAATTGTCACTGGCATTTCGAATCATTGTCCCATTGATTTTGTTTGATGACCAGTGTAAGTTATTTTGATGTCATTGTTTAGGTCAGTAACTGTCAAGATTGATACTAAAAGATTTATCCAATGATTGTGTTTGCTTTGTGCATACTGTGTATTGTAGAGAGAGAATATTGATGCACCAAAACATGAAGCATTGTACTGTTCCAGGTTCACTGGTCAGACCAAAGATCATGCGTAGTGTTCACTACTGTCCAACCACAAAGAAAACCCTGGAGAGGAAATACACTGATCTCACTTCACTGGATGCTTTCCCATCTAGTGCTATCTATCCCACTAAGGTATTCCTAACTCTTTGGCTTTTAAAGTTTATTCATCCTGGATTTGATATTCACAGATTGGTGTGTATGCAGGATGAAGAGAATAATCCATTAGAAACAGAGTTTGGGCTGTGCTGCTATAAGGATCACCAGACTCTCACCATCCAGGAGATGCCTGAGAAGGCTCCTGCAGGTCAGCTGCCCAGATCAGTTGACATCATTGCTAATGACGACCTTGTAGACAAAGTGAAGCCAGGAGATCGCGTGCAGCTTGTTGGAGTATACCGTTGTTTGCCTGCCAAACAAGGGGGCTTCACCTCAGGCACTTTCAGGTAAGACATATCAACCCATTGTCTGACTGTTACATTGAGCACAGAACATTGCATTTACAGACTTTAACTGGAGTTTTTTTTGTTCAGAACTATCCTGCTGGCCAATAACGTGAAGCTAATGAGTAAAGAAATTGTTCCCACATTTTCTGCTGATGATGTAGCAAAGATCAAGAAATTCTGCAAAACCCACTCTAAAGTACGTAGGCACGAACAGTCAAATTGACTTGTTTGCTTGAACTTACTAAAATAATCCTGGCAGTTGCTCTTCCTTCAGTGAAGTGTCTATATGTGCCTCAGGATGTTTTTGAGCACCTGAGCCGATCACTAGCTCCCAGTATCCATGGCCATGAGTACATAAAGAAAGCCATTCTCTGTCTGCTCCTGGGAGGCAATGAGACCAACCTAGAGAATGGCACCCGCATCAGAGGAGACATCAACATCCTACTCATAGGTCTGATATAAGTGAAAGAATTATGGTCACATAAACATAGGCTCTAACCAGCACTGTGACCTTTAATTGCAAGACATGACCCAATATCCATTAGCTTCTGGAGCGCTACCTTTTGAAGTGTTTGTCTTCTGCTTTGTAGGTGACCCATCGGTGGCCAAATCTCAGCTGCTGAGGTACGTTCTGTTCACAGCACCGAGGGCCATCCCAACCACCGGACGTGGCTCGTCTGGGGTGGGACTTACTGCTGCGGTTACCACTGATCAAGAAACAGGTGACTGAGGTTCAGTATAATACAAGATCTATATAAAAAAGTGCTTAAAATACTTTGTTCTTTAAGAGGTAAGTTGGATGGATTTTGTATGTATAGTGTATTCAGTACAGAATATTTTCTATTGGATTTGTGTGTCTATGCAGTCATAGCATGAGCAATTTCCTCTGGGACCAATAAAACAGATACTGATATGAACTCTGCAGAAGGATCTCCAGGAGAAGGAATGATGTACTGTTGTTTGATTCTCATTCCTTTCTCTCAGGGGAGAGGAGGCTGGAGGCAGGTGCTATGGTTCTTGCAGACAGAGGGGTGGTGTGTATCGATGAGTTTGACAAGATGTCTGACATGGATCGTACAGCCATCCATGAAGTGATGGAGCAGGGGAGAGTTACCATTGCTAAAGCTGGGATCCAGGCCAGGCTGAACGCTCGCTGCAGTGTGTTGGCTGCTGCTAACCCAGTCTATGGAAGGGTAAAATATGCTAACTAGAAAATGTTGTGCCTTATAGGTATCATATCTATGCTTTACAAATAGGGCTTGGCATATGACAACAGTGGTTCTTGGTCTTTGATCTTCCACTTCAGTATGACCAGTATAAGACCCCTATGGAGAACATTGGTCTACAAGATTCCCTACTCTCCCGATTTGACCTGCTGTTCATCGTTCTGGATCAGATGGATGCAGACAGTGACCGGGAGATTTCAGAGCATGTGTTGCGAATGCACAGATACAGACCACCTGGGGAGCAAGAGGGAACAGGTGGGAGGCTGCCACCTAGTGGCAGGAGTAAACAAAAGCAAATATGTGAAACAAGAAAGAAAGGGGTGTTAATATTCCAGATGCAGATTTAGTGTGGTACTATAACTACAAGATGCGTTATCCCAGTGTTATTTATTCCTGACCTTAAGCAATATATTGAAATCTAGCACATGTCTACATGTTTTTCCAATTTCAGCTTCACAATCTACTTAAATGACCATGTCAGTGTCTTAAAATTGACTGGTTTGTCTGTGCCATTAGCAATGCCTCTGGGCAGCACAGTGGATATATTTGCCACAGAAGATCCAAACGTCACTGAGGCAGCGGAACAGGAACTGCAGATCTATGAGAAAAAGGACAACATTCTCCATGGCCACAAGAAGAAAAAGTGGGTCTAAAGTACTCGTTACTCCGTCACTTCCACTACTTTTAGATATTTTCTGGGTTTACAGAACCTGCTGAGCATTTTTGTCCTTTCATTAGATCATTGTAATTTTTTTTCTCAAAATTAAATGAATGTAATGGTACTGATTTGGATTGCAGGGAAAAGATAGTTACCATGGAGTTCATTAGAAAGTACATCCATGTGGCTAAGCTGGTGAAACCTGTTCTGACCCAGGAGGCTTCAGACTATATAGCAGAAGAGTATTCTAAACTCCGAAGCCATGACCAGGTCAACAGCGACTCAGCGAGGGTGTGTACAAAAAGCCCAATTCTGCATCTAAACTCCCTTGCTAGATCATTTTTCAGCAACCTATGAAAAATGGGGGGGGGGAAAAGTTGCTATGATTAGTGATGGCATTACCCTCCTACAGACGATGCCCGTGACTGCTCGTGCTCTAGAGACCATGATCAGGTTGGCGACGGCCCATGCTAAAGCCCGCATGAGTAAAACGATCGACTTGGGAGATGCAGAGAGCGCTCTAGAGCTCATGCAGTTTGCCTACTTCAAAAAGGTAAACATGAGAATTTCCTTAATTCTGAAAATCTGGATTAGGAGCAGGGTGACATGAATGTTATGGGTTTACTTTTCGTGTAGATTCTGGAGAAGAACAAAAAGAGGAAGCTTCCTGAGGACAATGTGGACTCTGAAATGAATGGTTCTCAGACTGAGGAGACACAAAGCCAGAGAAGTGTCCGGTGAGACTTTGGAAATGCATACAGTATGTGGAAAATGTATTGAATACATCAGCTGACATTTTGGTATCCTCGACAGGAAACGTTCCCGTGTCGCTAAAGATGGCATGGATACAACAATGGCAGAAGACTCTGAAGACCCATATGACTTCACAGAGACTGAAGAGAGTGAGTTATTTTGTATGTGGAGTGCTGTCATTCAGTAGCATCCACCTATCCTAAAAAAAATCTGCAGTCTGTTCATGAACTCTGATTCTGTGAAAAAAATGAGATGTATGAATGTGACTGACTTAAGTTTGAATAATCTCTACATAATGTACAGGTTCAACACCAGTTAAATGTTTTTCCTAGAACTGTATGTCCCACACCAAGAACCCTTTAAGAATCCTTAACTATGTGCTTTTCTCTGCGATCAGCTCAAGCTAGTCAGATGAGCAAACCAGCATCTCAGAGGAGCAGTCAGAGGAAAAAGACTGATATCAGCCAGGACAGGTAAAGTGTTTTAATGGTCTTACTCCACTATCCAGGGTGTAGATATGGTTATATCCACATCGCTGGTCAAGTACTTGTGTCCCTTCATACAACAGAACTGTAGGGAGACAAATATAGGTAGGCTTGTCTGGCAATTGTGTGGTAGCTCAGTGGGTAGGATACTTGCCTCCAGACCAAGATGGGTCATGGGTTCGAATCCTACCTTCAGCATATCACCACTGGTTCCCTGAGCAAGACCCTTAACCCCAAGTTGCTCCAGGGAAAGACTGCCCTTTGTAGGTAGGGAATGGAAGTCGCTTTGGATAAAAATGTCTGATAAATGCCATAAATGTAGTCACATGACTTCTCAGATGGTGACTGTGACAGTAAACACAAACAGCAGCAATCAAGTTCTGAATTGCTTTTCACTCAGGAATCATGTTTTTTAGAATGCCAGGCATTCAGTTCAGGTGACTTTTGCATTTGACCGATTTGCTTTTGCACTAGTGCTAGCTCGATCTGGGTGTTCAGGTGAGAGTTTCAGTACTTTGGGGTTACTTGCCATTGGAAACTGTGTCATCAGTTTAACTATAAATTAAATGAGTGGTGTATTGCTGTATGACATTTATGTTGAATTGTCTTTGATGACCTCTTACAGAATGAAGGTTTTCAAGGCTGCCCTGCTGAAAGCCTTCAAAGTGACCAGGTCTCAGTCTGTGGCTGTCCCAGAGCTTCTCACCCATGTTAACAAAGGCCAGGCAGAGGAGTTCGACCAGCAGGAGGTGAACTTATTGCTGGAGCGCATGCAGGAGGATAACCAGGTCATGGTGTCTGAGGATGTGGTTTTCCTTATCTGACATTGTGAAAGATGATGGCATTGTTGTTTGCTTTGATGTGTTGCTATGTCTTGAAAGACTATCTATAGTGTTTGTTACTAATAAATTGCTTGAGCACTTATTTTGTGTGTTTTTTTGTTATCAGGAAGGCAGGGGGAAACTGTTCAAAACATGACATAGATTTTTATTTCACTTAAATTGGATATTCAGCAGGATTCAGTTTAATATAAAACTCAATTACTCAATATGAGACACGATTACATGGTGCAGACTGGTCATCATTCCATTGTAGAGTGAACTGAGTGAAAGGTTCTGTAAAGGAGGGAAAGTGTTGATGTTCAATTCTTCACATATTTAGTTGCCAAACACAGCTTTACATTTTTGTAAGTACGGGGGGGTCATTGAGTTACTACAGTCTCATCATATGACGTTTAGAGTTTACAACGCCCACTTTCACTCGACCCGGTTGTGTCTTACGTATGGAGTATGTTGGCAAACTGGTTTGGATGTGCAAGGTGGAAGAATACACAGTAACACGGCGTTTTTCCTTTTTCTGTGGCTTAGTTTTGTTTTTATGATGTGAAGATAGGGTGTGTTTTGACTAACACTGAAATTCGAGTTAAAGGAAAGGAACATACCTATGGCGTAACTCAAGGACCACCTGTATTTAATACCGGATACATACAGCCATCAAATCTCTCAGGCTCTGTCCCCTCTTCGCTGTCCCCTTCTCCTCTTCGTCTTTTCATCTTGTATAACACACTAGCAACCACAAGCAACAACATGACAGCTACTGCAAAAGCACACACCACTGCCACTGCAGTGAGGTTAGTGGTGAAGGTTGCTGTGGTGTCACCAGGCGATGAGCTTCTCTTTAGGCAATTCTCACCACAAGCAACAGGCTGAGTCTTCAGAAGGCCGCTGATATCTAGAGAAAACCGATAAGCGAATAAATATTATATTGATTGGAAATCATTCTTGAAACTTTTTGTTCATTTAAAGTGCATTTAAATCCACATAATATTAATAAAGTCTTGGCCAAAGACATTCATTGGTGTAGCAATTGTGTGCTTGCCCAGATGGGGAAACCTATTTTGTGAAGGGCAGCTGTGTTATCCATTGTGCTACACCAACACAAATTATCCTATCACATCCCCACCAACGTCTTGCAAATTGCATATCTATCTCACAATCTTGCATCAATCCATTTAAAATTGCCAGCTGGTCATAGCCAAATAAGGCATGGTGTGAAATTAGCTTCTCTTACTTGTTAGCACACCAAATATCTTCCCTACTCAGAGGTTAACAGGAGAATCATAAAATACATTTTTGGCCATTTATAATATCCCCTTAAATGCCTGCTTCAAAGTTACCTTCTAGATTGAATAGAAAAATTGCATCGTCTCCTTTGATGAAGTCACGACTTTTCAGTCGGTTGTGCGCAATGAAAGAGCTGGTGCCGTAGCCGGGCCCTCTGTAGTATGTAGTACCATCTTGATTCTTTACCAGGCTGCCTACCTTCCGTGGATCATCCCAGAAATATTCCACCTTTCCCTGAGCTTTAGGAGCAACAAAAAAAAGAGAAATCAAAAAAAATATATATAGTGTGAACACCATCTCAAACAACATGTTACTACTACAATCGCAGATTGTTTAATATATAATCTATTATAATCAATTATATAATTTTTTAATTCCATTTCCTGTGTGCGGTCTTACTCTTTTTATGTAGTGTGCTTGAGCTTACAGTTGGTGGAAGTCTTGCTGGGGTCAGTAGTGATCATCCTTTGGTTGTCCATGCGGTGTTGAATATTTGGGTTCTGGTCCATCAGCGCCATTGTTGCTTGTCGCCATGGACAGGGCCATGTCAACTGGCTGTCATGTGGTCCCGAGGTCAGGTGAAAATAGACGGCCATGTTGCCAGGGTTGCTAGTAGCCCCATTGACATAGATGCCAATCTGGAAAGAGTAGCCTTCACGAGATACGAACGTAGGGCTGTAGATCTTGGAACCAACAGCCGCTGAGGCGAGGAGGCCACTGAAGTTCCGAATGTGCCAGGTATGGTGAGGGCATTGTGTCTCTGAGAGGTTGATGTCGTCCAGAGATAGACCTCCTTTTGATGTGCCCAGGCCCTTCACCCCTTCAAACACCACTCGGAACTTCTGAGACACATCCAGAGTCACATGGTAAAGCTCCCAGGAGTTTCTTAAGCCACCTGTCCCAGAAAACCATGTTAACCATAGTATAACAGTGAACAGGCTTGTGCTCAGACATTTTGTGGAGCAGGAGCACAAGATAAATAGAAAGACTGACCAAAGGACCCATGTGTAATCTGAAGGTAAGGGGGTCCATTTATACAGGTGCCCAATTATAACATTTTTTAGCAGATACTAGTTGTAGAATGTCTGTGTGTATTATATTTCAAATATTAAAAAATCTGATAAGACTTTTAAATTACCACTGATTGTCTGAATGAGTCTCAGCACTCCTTTGGGGTTTGCGGTGTTATACTCGCGCACCCACACTTTCAGCTGGTCATCCTCGCCCCCACTGTTGAACAGGTAGAACTGCAGACACTGGAATCCTCTTTTGGGGTAAAAGAAACGACTTTCCAGGTAAGCCTTGTCTCCACGACTCCCTGTGGCTGTGCTAAAATGCATAAAGAACCCTACACCTGCAAGAGAAAAGTGAAAGGAAGATTATTGTAATAAAATCATTTCTGCTGTACAATCATACCTCATTAGTCAATAAAATTCGGGCAGTAAAAAAAGCAAAGTGCTGGGATTACAACTTCATAAAAAACAGTAATGAGGGCATGTTTTTGCTTAGCTCTTATGAGGGCAGAAACGATCAGGAATGGGCTGGATAATACAGTTCAAGGACTACAGAAATGTATATTATAGAAGTGTATTAACCTCTTTTCTATTTTCTTGCTTTATTGATCAGTGTTTCAGTTTACCTTATAATTTTAACTGTTTCACTGTTATTATTTCATTGCTTGTTATTCAGAGGGCTGTTCATACCGTTGCACTGGCCCATGTTGGTGTAATCAGTGTTTGGGCCTCCCTCCACACTCCTCACCCGCACCCACTTGCCATTTGCATCTTCTCCCTGGATCATACCACAGATATTGGCTTCCTCAAAGCTGCAGGAATCCATGAAGGTGGTGAAGGTTGCTAGAAGAGATCATACACAATTGAGAAAAAGAACGAGATATTTTGCAACCAATTTGGCAGGGGACCAACAGGACATGAATTTTTCGTCAGACATAGGACACTTCATAGCTTTTCACAATGGTTGAACCAAAGGTCACGCTCTTACCAAAGGTAAAAGATAAAGTGTGTTATCTAATGATACAGTATCATAAACAGTGAATTATGATGCCGGGAACTAAACTCACTGCAGTTGTAAAGTGTGTTTAGCTTGAGCACATCACTAGAACTGAACTCCATGCGTTGGCCGATCACATCCATGAACTCCGGGATCTTTGTGACGATGGTCGGCTCAGAGCCCTTGTTGAAGGAGGTCTTGCTGTAGTGCATAACAGAACTGTAGTCGTAGGGTATGCCAAGAGCACTGGACACTGTGTCATCATACGTGTTAAAGTTGTGCTCTTTTCCTAGGAGCAAATCATGGAACAGGACCTTTCTTACCAAAATGAATGCAATGCAGTGTAATAATACAGAGCACACTGAAATATCCTAAAAGCAAATTAAAATGAGGGATGTCATGAAGTAAAGCAAAGTATTGCAGAGTCTGATTATTGAATTGATTGATGGTGTGGATACTGTACCTTCTTCAATCTGGTTCCAAATGATTTTGACATAGTCGTCTCGGTCAGCTCGGGACTGCTCATGCCAGAAGCCCAGAGCGTGCAGGAACTCATGCTCCACTGTAGCCAGACGGTCACAGTTTTTGCCAATTGATAACCTCTGCTTCCCCACCCGACGATTCCCCACAGAGGAAGAACACCTGGCAACGCAGAAAGTGGCACCGTTCAAGATTATCCACATTTGTGTTGCCAGAATGCACCAGAAATGTAACTATGAAAATCGGAGTTTACACTTTCCCATAAGTGTAATTGAACCAGTATATGTTTGATATCCGAACTATGAGAATAACATGGCTAGCAAGTAATGGAAGCTTGTGTACACTGTTCAGCATCATCATAGCAGACTTGCTAACACTTGCACATGACGCTATTTGAAATAGCATTCCCCCCTCTTCTACACATTTTCTAGGTTGAGGAGGCTGAGTATGAGCAGAGTATACACTAAACACTAAAATGTGCAGGGCAGGGGGATCAGGGGCAGGGTTGGGAGCCTATGAGCTATAAAAATGGACCAAAATCAATTTATAGTAGCAGAAAGCTTCTCAAGGCTTCATTCTTCTTCAAACTTTGGCCTATTTTGTGCTGGTTGATCGGCTGTATTTTGGGTAGGGGGGAAATGAAATGTCCCATTAAGATCTTCTTACCCAGAACCTTTGTATACTGAGATGTAGTTCGGCTCTCCACTCCAGGGTTTGAAGTCAAAGCAAGTCTTAAGTCTGTACTGCTCAAACGCCTTCAGTATCAATCCTTTAGCATTGATTTCTGCATGTATGAAGTTGGAATAAACACAAAGCAAATATGTGAAAGTAAAGTAAGGTCTCTCCTAACAGTCACACAGCATGAACAATGTGAAATTCTTTCTCTGCATTCAACACATTTACCAAGTGAAGCAGTGGGCTGCCACTAATGGGAGACAACCAAGGCACAGTGGTGCCACTAGTGTTCTTAGGATGCAAACCCACAACCTTCTGATCACAGGGTTAACCACTGGGTCACAAGCTGCCCCAACCAATGAGGTTGCTTGTGTGATACTGATCCTTAGGCATATCACAGCGTATTAGTGTGTGATCTGTTTTTGCCTTTCTTGATGAATACATTCACTCAGGGCTTCTTTGTAGAGTGAAATTACTCTCTTACCCAAGCTGTCCTCAAGATAATATGGCACAGTGGTCGGCCACCGATACTTTTCACCCAGAATAGAGTTAAGGCTCTCCACCTGTTAACCACAAACATTCCACAGCAGTACTCTCAGCACATTGTCTCTCAGTATTATCAATCATTTATTGACGTAGACTAATGTGCACAAAAGACTCCAGTAAGGACAAACTGAAGCATATGAAGCTCATCATGAATCTCATCAATTACTATTGTGTATATTCTGTTTGCTTGTGTTATCAGCCTGTAAGGAGCTTAAAAAGTGAAAAAGTAAAACATTTTTCATAAAAATATAATGACAAAGAGGAAGATAAATAAAGTAAAAACTTTGTAACATATATAAAAAAATGGATAAACAGGAGACAAATGGACCTTGTCAATGACTATGTCTCCCTCTACCAGATCAAGTCCTGCTTCTGTAACACAGTAATCGAGGACGAGCTGTTAGTGTGCGTGTTAATGAAAAAAGATAACTGTGGAAAGCATGCACTGGGACATAGTAATATATCGCACAGACCTTCATTTATGTCAAATATATCCCAGTCTTTCCCATGATCCACATCCACTTCTGTAAAGCCTAATGAAGCACATCACAAAAGGTCGAAAATCAAGATGGTATTTTCCTATCATGGCCAAAATCATTTATGAACAATTATCTATATATTGCAATATATGGATGAATCGTCTTACCTGTGAGGGAGGAAGCTAACTGTAAGAGAAAAACATTTTTTTAGGTTTTTTTTTGGTTTGTTTACAAAAGGCAGCTCTGTTAACGTGAACATAAATGTATGAATAACGTTAGCACTGTGGACAATTCGGAATATTTTTTAGCAAATTTCATTTGAAAAGATCCTACCAGAAACACTAAATCGGGTTAAAAAAAAAAAGCATAATAATGCATTGATTTAATGTGGTTACAAATCCACAGAAATATTGCAAAAAATGTGTTGATGCAATACAGTGCATCCATGTGTAAAAAGTGAACACATTTAAATCAAGATAATTCAATGCATCTTTTCACTGTATAGAAATATAAGCTTTTTTTCATTCACTTTATAAATAACTATTAAATAATATTCATTTAGGTGTCACTTCTGTTCATAGTTTACATTACATGTCCATTCAGGTGATGTCTTGTGCCGCTGTCCTTCACTGGTGAACAAAATTACGACAAATAAAAGAACGGGACTGAAACTCACCAAAAACAGTTCCTCGGTGCAAAAAAGGCAGAAAAGCAGAAACGTCCCATAAGAAGTCATAATTGCAGCCTCTAACCTTCAGCATTCAACTGACTATTCTGAGGCTGAGCTGGCGGTGATAAGAAGAAAATCCTGATAAGCGGTGTGATGACTGATAAAGCTGCAATTGATTAAGCGGTGCAGTAAATGTGGTTAATAATAATGACACTGTTGACTTCTTCAGATATTTATGTAGTTGACATTATACATACACTCTCACCCCAGCACTTTTGACCTCCTTTATTGCACAACAGTTCAATAACAGAAAATCATTTCTTGAGCATGCTTAAAAGTACAGTAAGCACTAGTACAAATATTTTCATCACCCAGGATAATAAAAATCGAAGCATGACAACAAGTATATAAAAACATAAAATACAGTTTTTCAGAAGACTGATTTCAAATATCAAATATTATTTTCAGCCCATATATATAATATATATCATATATATATATCAGAATCAGAATCAGAATCGCGTTTATTGGCCAAGTATGTGCGTGAGCACATACAAGGAATTTGATTCTGGCAGA
>JBBPDE010000155.1:9343689-9355310 GCA_037974605.1 Nannopetersius ansorgii | reverse complement strand
GGGGTTAAGGGTCTTGCTCAGGGACCCAGTGGTGGTGCTGGAGGTAGGATTCGAACCTGTGACCTCTTGGTCCCGAGACAAGTATCCTACCCACTGAGCCACCGCCACCCCATAATAACATTATAATAACACTATGTTGATTCCACACAAGGAGATAGACGGGAAGGTGCAGCTCTTTAGAGAGTTTGCACTGGAGAAAGAGTGAAGCCAAGGCAACCAACTAAAAGCTGCAATCTTTTGCAATGCAACAGAAGGACAGGCGTTAGGGTATCCCCTATCCGGCAGAGTGGAAGTGGTGACTGATTGGAACAGACGGAGCTCATTTCCTAGCATAATGACAGCAGCGCCTGTAGTCGCCTGGGATGAAGATTTCAGTAACATCTTAGCAGCCATCATATTTGGGTTTGAAAAAGGAGAGATAGTGACTGATCATCACTGTTGACACCCCAAGAGTGTACCAAGTATGGGGGGAAATATGTGATCTCCCATTTGAGATGTGTGGTGGAATCTTTAAATCAGCATATCACAAATGCTAATCTGTGGAGTAAATGCGTGGTAATTTGCATGTGTTAACCGTAATGTTTGGCAGAGATTGAAAATATGAAATGATGAGGGCAGATGGATATTCAGCACATTTGGCCAAAAAGACCAGTCTTCCAGACAGTGAAACTGCCTCAGAGTGGGGTGAGAGAGGTGGGAGAGGGCAGCAGACAGACGAGGTGAATCTAGTCAGGGTCAGAATGGGGCAGCTCCAACCTGTGTTCGGCAGAGCAGAAATCATTCAGGCACAACAAGATAATGTCAACAGGTAAAAATAAATATGCATCAGTACATATACACCCCTCTGTGCAAAATGTGGCCCCTGATCCAAGATCTGCCTCTGTTTAAATGCATACCAATTTGCAAAGCATTAACAAACACATTAGCATTAACACATTAACAAAGTGAGCGAAAATGTTATTCTTATATTACAACTCTTTTGAAAATTCCACTTCAATGCACAAGATGCCATAAACATACTTAACCAGACAGGCTTCTGCATAGATTGAAAAAATCAATAGGACTGAACATTTACACAAGGCTTTATTGTATACGGTGTGCTTTAATGAAAAGAAAAGTAAAATGTTGTGTGTTTGTTTCTTATAGACTTAAAAGTCTGTGCCATTATAGTTTTGGTATTTTGGTATTTTGTAGATTTTTTTAGCCTAGTAAATGTGTTACACTAGCCAGAAATTATGAATTGTTAATAATTAATAAGAAATAATTAATAATTGTGCACATTTGTCCAATTTTAAAAGAAAGCATATGTACATATTAAAAATATCCATAATTTATTACAATGAAATGATCTAAAAGGTAAAGAAAGAAAATGACATAATTATTTTGTTGTTTTTAATCTGCCTGTGGTTACATTAATAAATATTTAACATGATAATCTAATATTCTCTGCTTTGATGAAGGGCGCAGCAACTGAGCTTTTGCATTTCTTTCAAAAATGCACAGAAACGAGTACATGGCAGTCCAGGCGTTGTTATTGCAGGTAGTTTGATTAAAGCACATTTTGCCAAACCTCAGGGCCAGATGTACATTTCAGTGCAGGTGCAGCAAAAATATGATGTGCTGCAACTGCAGTGCACCTGAATCTGACAAGATTACAGCTTGTCATGCAGACTCTGCATAGCCCCACACACTACCTGTGAGGTGTAGGTGTAATGGTGACTAAGACAAGAACGCAAGATGCAAGTGCAGGATGCAAGTCTTTGATCCGGATCCAGGTTGACAGTACTGGTAAAGTGATCTGCTGAGGCAAGCAAGGCTCAGACATTAATGATGGCAAACGTGTACAAACAAGAAAAACAAAAGGAGGCAAGTAAAGGAATCCATGATGCACAACAGAAAGGGTACACTCAGTTCTCTCTAATGCATGCTCCTTTGCATAGAATACAAAAAAAATTTATTAAGTTTCTAGTTTCATGCAACAGCAGACCTTATACTACAGACCATATACACACAAACAGCTGGTCATGATTACACATGTAACAAGCTGTAACCAGATAAGGGTGTGGTTACTGGGTGGAGCTAAGAGGGAGCATAAACATTAAAAACAAAAGTACATGGCAAGTCAAAACAAAACAAGGGAAGCAAAACAAGGATGCTACTGCAATTTAGGTTGTTTACAGCACAGTGAACAAACTATTTTCTTAGCCAGAGTAAAAAATAATAACTTATTTGTTAACACCACTCTCTCACCTTCACTGAACTTTCTTTTTTTTTTTTATGTGGAGCTGGTATAATGATATTTTGCAGCACCTTTTAAACTCTGCATCTCCTGAATGAGCAATTAGGAGGTGGAGCCGTTGTCTCGGTTCGGCCAGTGGCCGGTAGGGGCCACTGTTTTGATTTAGTTTTGGGACTTTTATTTTTGATGTTCATGTCTGTTTAGTTCATTTGTCACGTGTTTTGGTTTTCACCTGTTTGTGATTTGTTCTTTGATTACCGGTTGTATTTAAGTTCTGTTTGTGTAGCCCACACTTGTCTGTCCATCGCCTCACATTCCCTGGTTCGTTTCCTGGTTTTCATGTTTCCTGTTTGGTAGCGGCCATAGTGCCAGGTTTTCTTTATTTCTGTTTCATGTTCACGTTTAATAAAGAGGACGCCTGCCTGCCTTGTCCCTGCTGCCCCCGAGATAAATCACGGGAGCCGGTTAGACCCGCCCCCCCATGACAGCCGTGCAGAGTTTGCATGACAAACTGTAAAGTGTCGCCTTATAGTCACAAGTGAACCTACTACAACGCACAGTGTGAATGACGTGAAATTCTTTCTCTGCATTTAACCCATTCACCAAGTGAAGCAGTGGGCTGCCATCAACATGGGGCACCCGGGAAGCAATGTGTGGGGATGGCACCTTGCTCAAGGTACTGTCCCCACACACTGTTGCCACTGCTAGTCCTGAGATTCAAACCCATGACCTGATTACAGGAACAATGCCCAAACCAGAAAGCCACCAGTCGTCCAGTAACTTGAGCATTACTCAGAAGCATTGTGAGTGCAAGTTGCAGTTTCATTGAGACACATTTTGCGCTCCATCTACACTTCTTGTACTTTTACTCCACAGTCTTCAGTGACCTAAAACTTTGTTTTGATGGAAGGCCAAAATGCAGAGAACCATGTAGGAACATTAACCATGACTACTTAATTTCAGTGTGTTTAATTTTAGAGGATCTTGTTGGAGTTCTAACTTTAAATCCTTTGCTAGCAGCTCTTAATTTAAGTCTGGATATACTAGTGTGAGGGATATGTTTTCTTTATAGACTACAAAGCACCCGTGTAGGTCCCACCTGTCTCTGCCAAATGCTGTAAATGTAAAACTTAAATGCATGAAAAAGCATAATTTAGCTCCACAGTTCAGCCATTGCTGAACCCCTGCTACACATGGAATGTCTTCTCTCAGCTGTGCTGTTGTGCTAGGTGAACTCGATTTTACACATCTTAAAAGAAACAGTCTTTGTGTGTGATGTTAAAGCAAAGCTATTTAAGAAATAAAGCAAAGCACTAAACCTGCATCAGTCTTTCTGAGAAGTGTGTGTTATCTACTTTAATGCCAGGTGTGTCTGTGATGATACTATATTACTAAGTCAGAAAAAACTATTATTCTGTCCTTTTTGTTTTCTCTTTGTTTTCTCACAAAAATCCAGTGAAAGGATTTTTCATCTTGTTTTTACTACTGACAACATTATGAAAAACCTTGAGAATTTTTGTCAGTAATTTCACTGATGTAATTAACACTGGCTACTGTTACGTCCCCCTACTCTTTCCCAAAGAGAGCAGGCAGACAGGCAGGTTTCCATGCTTCGTTTCTCTTTTATTTTAAAGAACAGAAACTGGCACGAGGGCCAACATACACTTTTAAACAAAACGGAACAAGCATATAAACAAACACCCAGCCCTTGGATAACGGTGGACCGACATCTCAGGTCCACCTAAACAAAACTTATATACAATACTCTAAACATATTCCCACCAATCATCAAACACCCAGTGCTTAACCCCAAACTACACACAGGTGTTTCCCACAAGCAAATCCCCAACACATTAACAGAACTAAGGACGACTGCTTCCGTTCACCCAGCACATAACCCCCCACACCCTTACAGCTACATTCAAATCATAGCCAACACTAGTCATGATGATGGACAAATCATGAATGTCCTTAGAAATAAAGATAGATATAGAATGGTTTTATACTGTAATCATACACTATATTGACAAAAGTATTGGGGCACAGTTTTTCAGGGTTTTGGCTTGGCGTCTTACTACCAGTAAAGAACAATCTTATTGCTTCTGCATACCAACAACAACGCCATGCTTCCAACTTTTGGACACTGTTTTGAGAAGGCCCTTTTCTATTCCAGCATTACTGTGCCCCAGTGCACAAAGCAAGGTCCATAAAGACCTGTGGGATGAACTGGAATGGAGATTTCTCGACGTCTGTGCCTGACCTCATAAATGCTCTACAGAATGAATGGGCACAAATTCCCCAAAATCTTGTGGAAATACTTCCAAGAAAACTGGAAGCTGTTAGAGGAACAACTCCATATTAAAGTCTATGTATTTGAATGCTTTGAAATTAAAATCCCTGTTGGTGTACTGGTCAGTTGTCCCAATACTTTAGTCCATATAGTGTATATTAGAATAGAATAGAAATTAGATTGTAAAGCAAAGTACCTAGTGTTCCTCATGTTCCCTGTTCATTAGTATGTGATAGCATATCTCTGTCTCATTCTTAAATCAGTCCCCAGACAACCCTACAATCAGCACAAACTGAGCAAATTTATAACTGAAAGTGGTACTTAAGTCAGGATTACGTGGCTGAACTCATGTTTCTGTGTGTGTGTTTCAGGTGTGTGTTCTCTGTGTGGGAACACCATGCTGCTCTATGTGTCCCACAGGAGGAAGCATCTGCTGAAGCCAGCCGAGTTCTTCATTGTTAACTTGGCCGTCAGTGATCTATGCATGACCATCAGCCTCTACCCGCTCGCTGTAGCCTCTAGCTTTCAGCACAGGTAGGAGAGAGAGAGTATTTTGCTAAATTAAGATGCTAAATCATTCCATACTTTTGCCCAAAATCACAACATAACACAACAAAATACTTTTTAATGTTTTCTTCAGAATCAGAATCAGACTAATTTACTGATGCCAAAGTAATGCCAAGTCTCCCTTTACAATTTCAATCCATCATGGACCAATTCTGAACCAAAAATGACTCTTGTTCTATGACTAAGAACTTGGGCTCAACAGTTTGGGAAAAACTGCAGTTTTTCGGTCCAAAATTACCCTAATGATTCAAAAAGTAGCTTTTTTCCCCACCCAGAACAGCACATGCAGTTTTGTTCAGACTAGAATCTTGGATCCTGAACGTAGTGTATCTCTGTGTTATTAGGTTAAATTCCCCACTTAAAACGCACGGCAAAATTGGATAATGTAGGATATAATTATAGTTGCAGCATTTGAAAACAGCACTCATTCAAATCGCTATTTCTGTATAAAAATGAATAATCATCCCACGACCAACATCACACCTCACTCATGCTCCTGTGTGTGAATGCAATCAAATCCCTATTCACATGCACACAATGTAAAGGGTGGCTACTGAGTGTGAATGATGACAAGAAACAAAAACAGAGGCATGGTTTTCTATGGGTAGCGTATATGGGGACGTATGGATTACAGCTGTTCGTTTCACTTGAATAAATACGTTAGTGTTGATTGGAAGCACATGAGTGCAGTACACAAACCTACCATCATAACGTTAAAGCAACTGAGAAAATGTGTTTTTGCAATCTGTGTTTTCTCCTTGTTCTGTTAACTGACATATTTGAGGTATTAGAACCTGTATTTGATTCTCAGTCAGCATTTGATTTTCTACTCTTTTCCCTTTCTTTATCGTACATGACTGGAAAATCAAAGTTGTCTCAACAGGAGAAGAAAACATGGATGATATTTCGCTGGTCCAGTTTAAGCATGCTTTCTGTGCTCGCCATATCAAACAGTCTGGTTAAGCCGTCTTTCTTGCTTTCACTTCTGCCCTCATTTGTTCATGGCCAGCCACCGATGCTGATTCAACATGTTCAATAGACCAAAAAAGCGACAAGCAATGACGAGAGGGAACTCGAGCCACTAAAGCGCTGCACTGACTACATGCAATGATCAGCCACCTAAGTCTGACCGCACCTGATAGCTGACAGCCGACTTGGTGTGTCCCAGGCTTTACATCAATATTCACAAGAGCACGTGTTCATTCATTACAGGAAAAAGATTAAATGTCTGAGAGCTCCTCTAGTTCATGATATCCCTGCCCTTCACCTAGAGCTACTCTTTCAAGGTGCTAATCCTCAAGTTGTAATGGAATGATATGGCATACGCATCCTCTTTCTCTGGGACTGCTAATAGAAGTGCCAAGCAGAACCTCGATGGCCCATTTTTACATCCAGTGCTTTTATTTTAAGTACATTATAATGCCATAAAGGCACACACACATGTTCATATTTTCACTTCCTCCTATGATGTTGCCAGTAAATAATTCTGTAATGAACAAGCTTCAGAAAGCAGAGAGGCAGAGAGGCGGAAGCACCCACACATACACACACGCATGCAATTGAGCTTTCATCTGAGACGTCAGCGCTTTAACTACCCGGCAGTGAGGCAGGGGCTGCACGTGAGATGAACCCCGCAGACTCTCCTGGAGCCTTAATGTCTAAACCTTGACTGTAATCTCAAAGCATCCTTTCACATCTGTGAACATCATGACTGGACTTTTCCCATCTCAACTGATCTGATACCTTCTTCTTAGTGTCTATGCCTGTTTTTCTCTTCACCTGCGTGTGTGTGAGTGTGTAGGTGGCTGTATGGAGGGACTTTGTGTATAGTTTATGCCTTCTGCGGCGTTCTCTTTGGCATCTGCTCTCTCACCACTCTAACTATTCTCAGTATCGTCTGCTGCCTCAAAGTGTGCTACCCTCTCTACGGTAAACACACACACACATACACACACACACACACACACACACACACACACACACACACACACACATGCACACACATCTTTTGGCTGTTTTGTTTGTGAGAATTACCCACTACATACAAAAATACAAAGAGTCAAACGTCTGCCAACAGGTTCTGTTAAGTTTGTTATAAGGCAGTTAATTACTATTTTCCCTACACCATGTTGATGTTTGGCACCTTTAAACAAACGCATAACAGGTTCCTTCTCCTCTTCATCCACCGTAATATAGATCTTAGATTGCTATCACTCGGCTGGTGTCCCTGGTATAGAGTGGTTAGTACCTACCAGAAGTATGTCCCTTACCTAGGGAAGAATGCACTTTGGGATGAGGGCAAGCTGAGGGAGACACTGCGATGTTCTGAGGAAAGTTCTGATGTTAATTTGACATCTAGCAAAACCATGTTGCAGATCAAGCGCACCCATTGGCAGTGGTCTCTTTTTGAAACAAATAATACCACACAACAAAGATTGTTCAGGAATGGTTTGAGAGACCTGACAAAGAGTTGGCTTGGCCTGTGACTTCCTCAGATCTCAATCTAATCAAGCATCTTCAAGGTTGGCTGGACAAACTAACAAATTAAAGGAGCAATGTCTACTGCCTTGGTTGCAGTCTTGTGGAGTCCACGATAGATCCGAACTGATTTGGTGGAAGGAGGGGGGCCTACACAATATGTTAGGTCGCAAGAGATTATGGAATATGACTTTGGCGACACTTCAGATGTATCTTCCAAACAATAGCAAGACTGTTTCCTAGGGCTGACTAGCTAGCTGTAAGAATAGGGTTTCAAGCCTTTACATATTTGGCACACTCTCTTAACCAAGGTGATTTACATTGACTCGAGTTATAGAGATAGGCATTGGTGTAACACACACACAGTTAAACTCCAGTCTGCTACATTGGAAGATGCCAGTATCACTCTATACTACACCAACAAGGCAGCATGTTTGCATGTTTAAAATGTTTTCCCATCATCACTGGCAGGCAGTATTATAATTTGTCTATGTTATGTGCTGTAAAATACACTCACTTGAAATGTTGAAATAGTTTTTTTATGTATTTGCAATATGTGTGTAACAGGCAACCGGCTTGGCCATGAGCATTGCTGTGTGCTGATAGTGTGCGCGTGGGCATATGCACTGGTGTTCGCTTGTTCTCCACTGGTCCACTGGGGGCAGTATGGTCCAGAGCCCTATGGGACAGCCTGCTGCATTGACTGGACCTCATCCAACAGAGACCCCATCGCTCGCTCCTATACCACTGCACTCTTCATCTGCTGCTACCTGCTACCCTGCACTATCATCATCTTCTCCTACACACACATCCTGCTCACTGTGCGAGATTCCCGCCGAGCCGTTGAGCAGCACGTCTCCCAGGCACGCATGGGCAATATTCAGACCATCATAGTGAAGGTAGGACCCTCCACACGCATTCATATAAGTTTTATGCAGTTGCTACAAAGGGACACATATAAATATTGCATGAGCAACAGAGCACAGAGGGTAACCACGGTTTTTCAGTCCCAGTCCCAATGAACCCAATGATTCAAGCCATTAACTGATTAATAAGCCCTGTGTTGGCTGGATCAAATGTGTAAAAAAGAAACACCATACGGCCATCAGACCCACATCCCATTCTAATCTCCACTGTTCTGGGTAGGCTTCCCACAAGAATCTGAAGAGTGTCTGTGGGAATTTGCGGCCATTGTGTGAAAAGAGGTGTTGGATGCTGTCAACTTTCCAGTTCATCACAAAGTTGTTCAGTTGCATTGAGGTCAGCGCTCTGTGCAGGCCACTAGAGTTCTTCCACACCAAACCAATCAAAACACGTCTAATGGACCATGCTTTGTGAACAGGAACTGCTGTCACAAAATTGGAAGCATGGAAGGAACATCTAATCTAGGTCATCAAAGTTAAAGGAAGGCAGCTTACAGAAATAATTAGGAGAAAGACAAAGTTGTTGTTTATTTTTCTCCTTCACTTCTTTGCCCTCTTTCTTTTTTTTCTTACAGTTTTCAGTTTACTGAAGCCGTTTTGACCACATTGTCATGATAACAATTTGCTAAATCTTTCTTCGTCTTTCTAGCTCAGTGTGGCAGTGTGCATAGGCTTCTTTACAGCATGGAGCCCATACGCATTTGTCTCCATATGGGCTGCGTTTGGAGACATAGACGTCATCCCACCACTGGCCTTCGCTGTCCCGGCCATGTTCTCCAAGTCCTCCACAATCTACAACCCGCTCATCTACCTTCTGCTGAAGCCCAACTTCCGCCATCTCCTCTGCAAGGACATGCTCACACTGCGGCAGGTGTGTGTTCGTGGCTGCCTGGCTGTGTGTGTGCCACAGGACAGCTGCCGACCTGCTCTAGCCCTGGGGCAACACTCAGTGAGGCCACGGGGCCACTTAACAACTGTGAGTCTGGCCCACTGCCCCTGTGAGAAGTGCAATGACCCCTTTGAGCAGTTCAGGAACTACCCCCGCCGCTGCCCCATCAGTGTCAGTACAGTACAGTTCTCCATGCAGGACAGTGAAGAGCCTGAGGCCGAACTGGAGCTGGATCCAGAAGCAGAAGCAGGAATAAGGCATGAGAGCTCAGCAGAGGCCAAGAAGCCAGTGCGAGTACTTGTTAAACGCAGGAAGAGCTCAGAGATTGACAGTCTGGAGATCACTCTGGAAATGGTCTCTGCTCATGCTAAAGTAGCCAAAGGAGCCAGGAAGTCCTGAGCTGGGCTCCGAGTTGGAGCCTTCAGTTTGTGTTTGTGTTAATGTTTATATAAAATTGGGCATATTGCCTTGAAGGAGCATGGTAATGAATTTTCTTGCCCAAACTAGACACTACCTTTTGTGAGATTACAAGTATTGCATGCTTTGTGTTACTCTGTTTCTGACTGAAAAAATGCTATTTTACCTTTGGTACAATGGTTTTTATAAAGCTAAAGAATTTAAAGGAGAATACTGTGAGAATATGTGCATGTGTGAACCTTTAAATTTACATACTGTATAGATCACTGAACCATTCAAAATTGAATAACTGGTATTTTTACCAATGTGCTTCATGTGCTTTCAAATTAACATCAGTTTAATTGCTTTTGAAAATGACTTGCCTATAACTTGTAGTTTACCAAAGAGGTATTACTTTGCTAGTAGCTATGCTCTTATGTATTCAAACACTACAAGTCTCTGCAAAGAGATTTTTGTGCAGCTATTTATTCTAGAATTTTGACGTTTATTTATTAATACTATTATTTATTCATTTGTCCAATTTTAATCGGACCGTTGTAAGGCTTGTGTATAAGTAGGTGTGTGTGTGTGGGTGTGTGTATACATACATATAGCCAAAAGAGTAGTTTGGTGCAGCAACCAGTCCAAACCTTTCTAAATGAACCAAGCTGGTAACTATAGGGGTGAATAATTTTATGCAACATAACTTTCTAACTGTATCTGGTAATGCATTTAAGCCATAAATGATACGTTCTCAGTTGTCCTTAGATTGTCCAGAAAAAAGAACTGACAAACCAAACGAACCGGAGTGAATAAGACAGAACATTCTAAATTATCTCAGCAGGTTTGGTACACAATCCAGACATTTGTGCTTGTTCATGTTCCACCACCCTATGAACTTGTTCGAATGATGCAGTTTATTTTCGATTTTATATGAAAAACATTTTCTGGTCCCACTATATGGTGCTGTCAGTATAAATGTACATAATTTGTAATTTGTATTGTCCATTGTTTTCTATATGCACATTGTTTTGTGCACATGAAATGTTCTTTTCTATGGTCCTGTGATACACAACAAAGGAAAAAGGAATGCAAATGAAGGAGAAATAAAGTACAGTCTTTGTGTCTGAGTAGTCTGTGAGCTCTCTTACTTGTCATAAGTCACTGTACTTATAATAGCAAGGACTGTTTCAGCACAGCTGTGATAGTTCCTACATATGTGTGTGTTTCCGTTTTGCTCTGTCAGCATTTTGTGTTTTCCCTGTTGTAGATGCAAGATGGTCAGGCCTCATTGTGGAACATCCAGTGACGTAATCTATTCTTGATTACATATCTTGATTCATGTCACTTTCTCAATAAGGGGCTTAATCTGTATGTTAAGGGCTTGATGAATAGAGAGACCTTGATATGGAAGTCATTTTCAGAAGTAAAAGTGAGCCAGTTCCAGTAGATCATATGCCATAATAATGTACTGTTTCCACCAGTTCTCTGAAATTGCTGTTCATAAACGCATAGAATAACTCTTCATTTTCAGTTACCTTAAAGTAGTTTTCAGTAGTTGTGAGGATGTTTAATCTTGCAGTAATGAGTTAGATGAGCAGTCAGAACTTTATGAATGAGTAGCTCATTAGTATCTGTCTTTTCCTGGGCTTTAACTCTAGTCTGCTTTATTTACTGCACTTCAGCCCGAAGTGCAATCCCACCAATTTTTCAATACATAATTGAATCATTTACATGTAAGACATTAAGGGCCGGTTTCCCAGACAGGGATTAAGCCTAGTCCTGGATTAAGTAGTTCTGTGAATGGAGATTTTCCATTGAAAAGGAAAGGGTAGTCTA
>JBBPDE010000155.1:9203746-9216946 GCA_037974605.1 Nannopetersius ansorgii | reverse complement strand
TATACAGACACACACATTATTTTTATATACAGTAAAACCCTGATAATCGCGGGGGTTACATTCCAAGAGTGTATAGTTAAAAAACACAAATTTGTGATGGGGTAAAAAGTAAAGAATGTAGATTGTTATGGTATAAATAAGTCCCTAAATATCCTCCCAAAACACTTTAATTTCATTTTAAGCATTTTAAGCTTAATACTTTACCCTTAAAGAAAATGTGAAGGTAAACCTGTATACATGCTGTACAGGTTACACTGAACTGTTGTCTCCGGCAGTGCTAGAAACACACTAGTCTAAGTCACTTACCGATCCTAACACAGTTGTAAAATCATAAAAACACAATTAAGCCACAGAAAAGAGAAAAGGGAAATTCCCTCACTCATACACCGCATAACTGCGTATTCCTCCGCCGCACGCAACCAACCAGTTCACCCACATAGTCTGTATTTTTACGATGCTAATGACGTAAGTCGAGTGGGTGGGGTAGTGAGCACTTGAAACATCAAGACGGTTGTAACTCGAGGACCCCCCATATATAAAAGAATTAAACATCTAAACAGCTGGTGGTTAGGAATTTGCCCCTGTAATCAGAAAGTCGAATCCAGTCAAAGCCAGTGACTCCACTGAGGTACTCTTGCAAGCTACTGTCCTCACACTCTGCTCCCCGGCTCTGTGTTCCTGGCTGGCCATGACTTCACTTGGTGAATGGGTTAAACACAGAAAAAGTTTTGTGCTGTTCACATTGTGTACTGTGGTGTGGTGTGTTCATACATGACAAATGTACACTTTACTCACATTAAATACTTATACCTGGTCTGTGTCAGTATTAAAGGCAAAGAAAAAACAGTCTTTTTAAATCAGTAAAATCAAGCTGGTCATGTAAAATAGTGATTATTTGGTTGTTGGTGCTCCATAACTAGACTTCAGGGGAAAATGACAATACAAGAACATGACATTGAGAAGATCATAGGTTTTTCTGCAGTAATACCTGATTCTACTACAGAATTCATGTTCTTTATATTTTGTTATGTTTATGAGAAGTTATAAATCAGATAGCAAGTCCTGGAGCTGTTTGGAGTTATTTTAAAGCTGCTGATTTAGACTGTGACTCAAGGAGAACCCTCATGTGTTTGATGCCTACCCTTACTCACAGATAACATCAAATACGTACTTTCACTGGAAGCAAAATTATTCCCATTATTGCTCGATACAACACACACACACACACACACACACACACACTATAAAAGGCCTTGTGGTGAACCCAGAAAATATTCTAGTCTGCAGAGCGTTTTGTCATTTCGAAACACACTCTTGAAACATTGAATGATCATAAATTGTCATAAATTCTACTACACACTGCTTTTCTAGATTTACATGTGCATACTCCTAGGCTCAGCTCAACAAATCAACTCCGCCGAAGATGAACCCCAAGTCACTTTTTAAGTGAGTACCAAACTTTCCACTTAGGCATCATAGATCAGTTCAGAAGAAAAAAGAGACACTGAGCCCATTAACCCTGACATGCTCACACACTAATACACCATATACAAGCACTGGTTTTACCAGAGGCTAGCACAGATGTCAAAAAAGAATGTAGAGGATTCTGCATGAATGTAGAAAAATGTAGCCAAAGTCTCGTGAGGTAACTTCTGATGTCATCAACTATTTAGAAGTTTAATTAATCTAAATAATTCATAAACACTCTTCACTTATGGCAGGCAGCATGAAATATTTAGTTCTGTGTGTGTGTGTGTGTGTGTGTGTGTGTGTGTGTGTGTGTGTGTGTGTGTGTGTGTGTGTGTGTGTGTGTGTGTTATATTAATTCCCTTAATATTTTGCATAATCTGAAGTTTGAAAACCTGAGGGTTGTTTCATTCACACATACTTTATCTCTTTATAAAGCTTGTTTATGTTAAATCTGTTTATTGTCCTTTTTGTTTCTGCTGTGCTGCTGTTTTGCCATCCCTTAAAGCAGTGCTTCTCAAAGTGTGGGGCGCAGAGTCATGACAGGTGGGTCGAAAACGATCTGGTGGAAATTCAAGCGAAACTAATGTTTAACATTGGAGTCATTTTCACAGCGGAACAAAGAATCCACATCAGTTGCATTAGCAGCCTGCTTATTCACGGCTCTCAGAGCCTTAGAGGTTCAAAATGGACCGATATTTAACAGGTACTGAAAGAAAAACAGGTGGTGCTTCTGAGAGAAATGAGGCAAGTGCCGATAACCGGCAAACAATATGCCTAAAAGCAAATATGATGAAGCATATCTTGCTTTGAAAGGGAAAACGCTTTGTAAAATCTGCACCAGTAAACAGCAAAGAGCTAATGGCAACATACAGAGTCACATACAGACTTGCCCAGTGTAAGAAACCACACACATACTCCCTGCAACTATAGATATGGTGTCATACAGAAGAAATTAATGTTAATGATGTTGATGTTATCTAAATAAAGTTATATCTAGGCTTTTCTGTCATTGTTTTGTTGAGGTGAGGTGTGAAAATATTTCTTTCTTCCAAGAGGGGAATGATAGAAAAAGTTTGAGAATCACTGCCTTTAGACTATGTTGTGTCTTGCATTTGCATTTATTCGTGTTTTTATTTATTGCAGATCCCTCCTTTTAGATCCCGCAATCACATTGCTAAAGTAAATAATTAAAAGAAAGCAAATCTCACTCATTCATTATTTGTGCTGCTTATCGTTGATCGGGGTTGTAGGAGATGCTGAAGACTGTCCCAGCGGTCATAGGGTGAAAGACAGGATGCCAGTCCTTATTAGACCAGACACACAGTCATGCACAACTAAGGACAGTTTAGCATCTCCAATTTACCTGATATGTACGACTGTGGACTGTGGGAGGAAACCAGAGCACCTGGTTGAAAACCCCACGGATACAATGAGAACATGAAAACAGAAAAGATGCTCTGCTGTACTGGCTGGGGATCATACCCAAGACCTTTGTGCTGTGAAGCAGCAACATAAACTACTGTACACCTTATGGCAAATCTCAACAGTGAAAAACATCCATCCATCCATCCATCCATCATCAACCCCTTATTCCTGCATTCAGGGTCGGGGTTGGGGGGTGAGGGGGGTGAAGGGGGCTGGAATGGGCGAAGGCGGGGTAAACCCTGGACAGTCGCCAGCACGT
Source organism: Nannopetersius ansorgii (assembly GCA_037974605.1). NCBI lineage: Eukaryota > Metazoa > Chordata > Actinopteri > Characiformes > Alestidae > Nannopetersius > Nannopetersius ansorgii. The sequence goes on along the minus strand of JBBPDE010000155.1, from coordinate 9,213,792 downwards.
TGCAGGGCCACATATAGGGACAGACAACCATTCACGCTCACATTCACACCTATGGGCAATTTAGAGTGTCCAATTCACCTACTCCCCAAAGCACGCATGTTTTTGGTGGTGGGAGGAAACTGGAGTCAGTGAAAAACAAAATACTATAAATGGTATTAGTTCGCAGTCTTTAAAAAGACAACACACTGCCACATACTCTGGAAACAGAGATGAATTTCTCTATACAAGTAGGAACATTACTGCCATAAGTTACCAATAAAAGTGACTGAGCACAGCTCCTTACACTCCACTTGCCTACTGTTGTAAATCTCTATGGATAAGACTTGCGTTCAGATATAGTTCATGACAAAAGACTACAATACATTTGTGACTAGCTCCTGAATTCCGTACACTTGAAAAGGCTTCTTTCTGAAAAAGAAATAAAAATGCAGATGAAGACCTTGCTGAATAATAGTGTGTTTTTTCAATATTTGAGTATCTGAAACACTGTTCACACAAGATTAAAATGACTAGCTTCCTCCGTAATTATTACTGACATCGTTAAGTAGTGCAGACATTGGGAGATATTAGTCGTCTGTGACAGCACAAATCATTTTTACAGACATAAGGAGACTATACATCACAGGACAGAAAACCTACCGCTAATAGATATTATTCACATTTTTATGCCGTGTGAACTATATGAATGCTACAAATTTATAAAGAGGACTTCTGTAGCACTTTGTGCATTGGGTTTATGTGAAATGATTAAAGGCATATTCCATTCATTCCTGCTAAAAAGCCCCGGGAGCAAATGATTGAAGATCATTAGTGCTGCTGTGGCTGTGTAAGTACTGTATCCACTTGAAAACTCACGTATACAATATTTAGAACTACTAATACTTTAGCAAAACTACAGAAGGTGCCTTTATACAGGCCTAGAAACCCCACTGATGCTTAGTTAAGTGTTTTCTCTGCTCTAATGCCTCATCAGCAAATGATACTACCCAGTACCACACACGGAGAGTGTCGACTTAGATCAGGGCTAAGGCTAGCAATGCTTACATGTCAGTAACAACTACTGGGAGCGTGTAATTTTAATCCTGCATGAAGAGGACTTAAGGAACTTTGCTAGCAGCAATATGACTTTACAAAATATTTTGTGCTGGACCACCTTGTTTGTGAGTCACATGCAAATGGCAAATCAGCGCAAATGGTCCCAAAGAATCTAATCTTTTTTCAGTGAATCTAAAAATCATTTTCAGATTACACAACATCTTTCAAAACTACTGCGCTAAAATGAGGTTGAAAATGGAGACAGCAAATGGAGTCTCGAGTTTTCCATCAGTCTGGCCAAAAGCCATGCACTTCGGACCGAGGGGCTCAACTGTGTCCTTCAGCTGGCCTACCGCCGAGATGGGATTGATGTGTTACTTTGAAATGTTTAAAGTATACCTGCAGCTCAGCCATAAGTGCTGGGTAGGATTGGAATGTTCCTTTGAAAAAAGAAAAATCCTTCCATAACAGTTTGGTCTTTGTACGTTTCCATGTCAACTGAACTTTACACTTAAAGTAAAAGTTCTGAAATGTTTTTTTTTTTTCTTTACTGTGGTTTAGTGGTATAGTTTCAGAAGTTAATGCTTTTGGATGTATTCCTGTTGACATTTTGATGAATGCAAATTAAGCAGATGGATCTTTTTCATGTATGAGTGTTTATATGATGTTAAATATGGTGTTGTTCAATTAATTAAAGCAGCAGAAGCAACACAGGTTATGAGTTGAAGTTAGATGTCAGCCACTACCCAGCTGTCACAGAAACACACTCAGCAACAGAGTAGATGGTAATTCACTCTTACAATCAACAAGAATGAGGCAAGGCAACATGGGTAACAAGGATTTACACATGAAGGAGGTTGGACCAGAGGAAAAGACAACACACAGAGGGCAATATGTTTAAAACAACATGAAAATAGATGATGCCAGGAGCCAGTAGGGAGAAGTTTTATATAACATTTACTATTCAAATAAATCACTGTGTTCACTGAAACAACATAACATGACTCATTTTTGCACAGTTACATGCATTGATTAAGTAACATTAACAACCAAAAACCAACAACAGATCATTTTTTAAATGCATGCACACACTCACTTACCAACCTATTACTGCACATCCAACAATAAGGACAGCATTGTATTTCTTTAATAAAGCGATAGAAAGCTCCAGTCCCACATGCTCATTCGTTTCACTTTGATAAACGTCACTGCATCTCATATTCTTGAAGGAGATGATAAATAGTTAAAGGGATCTAAGACATGTCTGAATGTATTAACATACATGTTAGATTAATAGTGACAGAAACGTTAATTTATCTGCTGGTTCTTCAGAAAATTTGGAGAATGTTCTTCACGCTCAAACATCTTGTTCTTTAATGACCCATGCATTGAAAGTCTTTTAGTGACGGCTAAGTAATTTTATATTCTGCTCCTAAAAGACCTTTTTGACACCTTTATTTTTTAGAGTATAAGCTATCCTCCTAATTGGCTAAAGTATGAATGGAGGTATAGTCATATATACCAATAAATGCTGCTAAAAGATGACCATGGCTGCTGTATGCGGAGAAAAATCTAAAGACATCCCAAAGTTGTAACATTGAGAAGATACAGTTGTCTCCTTGAAAAGGTGTGTGGGGTTTGACAGAGAGAAAAGTATAATGGAATGTGAATGTAATGTTACTTTTTATACATTCATGAGGTTCCATTTTCCTGATATTGCTCCACACACGCTAGGCACTAGAGACTGTTTGACCTTCCTTTGTTGTGCTGGTGATGGTCTTGCACTTTTTCCAGACAATATTTGGGGCACTGTTCATCCATAATGCATTCGGTAACGTGCATCGCAGCCAGAGTCAGGGCCACAGCCTTTAATACATAGGCCTATCGGTGACATCAAGCAAACAAAGAGACAGAGCTTCATAACCAACAAGCAGCCAGTGTCACAGCATACTGTCATCAGCCAGCAGATGCATTATTCAGCTTTGGAATAAATGGGGTCACGCTGCATTTTTCATGCTTTTTCCTATACTCACTCTTTCTTCTCTCTTTCTCCCTGCCTGCCCCTCTTATTCTCTAACTGGCTCTTTCAAACTGATTTTATTCAGTGTGTGTATGTGGAGGCGTGTGTGCTCCTCTAACTGAAGCTCGACAGAGCTTGAAGGTGTGATCACGCCTGTGTGTATCACTGCAGAGTGTGATGTTCTGTTTATTCTCAGGCATCGCATCTGTCTGAAGATATGCAGCTTCACATGGGTGTGTGTGAGTGGGAAAAGTAGACAGCACTCGAGAGCTCTGCTGCTTAAAAAAGACAAAAAAAAAGGAAAAGAAGGCTCTGCGCGAAGAGAAAAAGGGCCTCCCGGTATCTGTTCGACAATTTCTCGAGAGTTTGGAGTTCAGAGTCTGTGTGCACACAAATGGGAATATTTCATAGAAACTGTCTGGCAGCTTCACCTTATCTTGGAGCTTCTTTGTGCATTTCTTCGATCTTCTTTAAGGCGTTCAGATATTGTCATGTTAAAGACGGTTTTGTATTTTTTAAATTTCAAGGTACAGCAGTGGAACAAAATCCTTCTTCTTTTAGAGTGTCATTTAAAACCTACCAGTGCATTCAACTTGCCTCGGTCTGCTCCTTTGAGGACATTGTTTAAAATGGTACTTTTATCAACAACAAAACAACCTGTTTTGCTTTTAGTACTAACCTGCTTTGGTTGTGATGTCACAAAAAACATTTTTACATAAACCCAGTTTAGCCCCTTAACTCATAAGGATAATTTCAGTATGGGACACTTTGTTCTAAGGGATACAGAGAGGTCAGAAAATGGTCATAAATAAGGAACACAACACAAACCATATACTATACAATGCAAAAAACTGTAATGTTCCCGCTAAACGACCATGGAACTAGCTAGTAAATATAATCTGGGTTCAAACTGATGGAATAAATGGAATAAGGTCTTCAAAATAGTATCCACTTTTGAATCAGAATCAGAATCAAAATCAGAAAACCTCATCAATACTAGATGAAATTGTTCATGATTTTACTTTTACTATGTAAACCAATTTTCCAAGTGCAGTATATTGCCCTCACAACCTAATGCTCACATCTGTTAGAGATTAGAAATAAAAACCCATAAAAACCCAGTCAACATCTCCACAAAGACACTGAGGACTAGGTCTGATTCACCAGTTTTGAACACATTACTCTGTTTCTCTGATATAAATACAGCCTGATGCGCCAGCAAACTTTGCAAAGTGTTGTCGGCTATTTTTCCCTGCACATCGAGTGTTTTGTTTATCTTCTGTTTTGATGTTCTGGTTTCTGATTATTCTTTTGACCATTTCTTTAGACCTCTATTCTAGCTTGTTTTGGATTCTAGCTTGTTTCTATTTCTGTTCTGTTTTCAGTCTTTTTTTATAAATATATATATTTATAAAAACATATTTATATATATATATATATATATATATATATATAAATATTTTTTTATAAATATATATATATATATTTTTTTTTTTCTACTTGTTCAGACCACTTAGTCATGGCCTAGCTTCTCTAAAAAGTGCTTGAGGGGAAGTGGCTGCTGAAGTGTTTGAGGTGTTCCATATAATGGAAACACTCATGTGCTTTTTTGCACTCATTTCTGATCATCTCCAGGCCGGATGGGTTCTCACTGTTAACCCGCGCTGGAGTCCTTGTATGAACAACAGTAAAGCTATACTGGCATTTCTGTGTCTTCTGATTATGGAGATCTGTAGCAGTCGTTTATTCTCTTTAGAGATGAAAATTAACTGTCAACATTGGGCATATTTAGCACTGAAGGGATTATGTTTAAAAGCAGTCTCTTCCTCAGTCCCCTTAACACAAAGAAAGAGAGAGACTTTAAAGCTCTTTGTTTCACTATTATTTAGGAAATGAGCATGTTAAAAATAGGAAATAAATAATAAAAAGGATCTGTCACTTTAATGCTGATGGATACAACCCCTCTCCATAGCTATCATCTTCGCAAAGCAACGGCTGTCCTTAATATATCCAGGGTTTTTCAAGAGCAGTCCAGGATCTTTGGGCTTCTTGACTGATTTGTTGGATCAGAAGTGTTAAAGACACGACCAGGATCAGGGCCTACTACACTAAAAACATTTAATTCACCAGTGAATCTGCATACCAGACACCATAATTATTTGACTTCAAATACATACCATAACAAGGGTTTCCAACCTGTAAAGATAATTTACTTGGACAAATGTATGACACCTGGGTCCATGTATGCTGTATATTTCATTCCGAAACTAAGGGCATTGCATTGGCAAGGTCAGCACTGATGGTGGGAGATAAGACATTCCAATTTGCTGTTTGATGCAGCTGAGGTCAGGGTTCTGTGCTGGTCAGACCATTTTTTCCACATTAAGCCTCTTCTTAATGGGCCACACTTTGTGCACAGCACCATTGTCAAGCAGAAAAGGGTCTAAACTCTTGACACAGTATTAAAAGCATGGCTTCATAACTCAGAAACAGTTTAACTTACAGATAATATATAAAAGTGTGCTTCCCTGCTGAGACTGTTACCAACCTTAGACCTGAGATTGTGCCATGGTCCGCATCACTCCAGCTTGTCAATATAATTGAACTCACTGTATGAGGATGCAGTGGAAGAGGCCTAAAAGCACAAGATGCTAAGGTACATCAAACTCGCAGCTGATACGGCCGGAAATCTAAGGTCGGGCCAGTCAAAGTAGGCTGCAGAGGGTTTATAGCAACCACAACTTAAACACTACTGAAGGAAGTTGATAGTGTGAGGACAAGCCCACCGGCAGGCGGTAAAGAACCTCTTTAAAGCTGCTAAAAAGGGCAGTCAAAGGCTCTGGCTCAAGCGAAAGAACTCTAGCTGGGTCCAAACTGGGTAGATGGCAACTGCGGGTTGAGCCCAGGATGCCAGGACTGCTGAACCCTCTGGAGACATTGTAAGCCTATCAGTGCAACGTTGATGAAGAGGGCAGCGTCCAATCAGGGGTTCAATCATCTCATCCTATGAGATGTTTACAGTATACCCCTAATATACCCCTTTTATACCCTTCTCCTCAAAATGTAGGCTCATAAGAGTCACAATAACTTTGATCTCAAAACAGTATGTGACACATTCATGGAAATGCTTTGAAATGATTATTGTGATTGACTGTAATACAAAATCGAAACAAGCAAACAACAATAACCCCTGAAAAAACTAGGCTATGGCTCAAAGGGTTAAAATAAAAGGGACCCCAGACCATTATTCTTCCTCCACCAAACAGTACAGCTGTCATTGTGCAATTAGGTAGGTTCTCCTAGCATCTGCCAAATCTGTCCGTTGGACTGCCAGATCGTGAAGTGTGATTCATCACTCAACAGAATGTGTTGCCACTGCCAAAGGTAGTGTGCTTTACACCCCTCTAGCTGATGCTTGGCCTTGCAACTGATCAAGCCACAGTGACCCAATCTATATAACTAATGGCACGCAGTTCTTCTTCTGCTGTTCGATTTTGTGTGGCATTCTGCTTTGCTGCTTCTAAATGTATCCACCCTACAATAACAACAGCCATGACATTTTATGAACATGAATGTGGATACTCCAATGTGTACATGTATATATCTGCTGTGTTCATCATATTTTTATATTAAACTGTTACGTTCTATAGCTTTTACTCTATTAGTTATACTGCTTCTACTTTCTTTGTTTTTACTGTCCATGTTGCTGCTGTAATTTCCCACTTGCGTGACTAATACAGGGTTATCTTATTTCATCTTGGAACGGAGACTTCATAGGTGTATGCTTGATTATATGCACACCCAGCTTAAATCGATGGGTGTGCATAAAATTTAACCACTCATTAGAAGGGTTGTCCACATACTATTGACCATGTTGGTGATATGAACGTCAAAGTCTTGAAAACCTTTGTGCAAAATAAAGCATAACCTTTGATGTAGAATATTGTTGCGAAAGATAAAACAACAATGCATTCGCTCAGAGGAAAGATCAAATTCTAGAGCTGAGTCAGCCTTTCTATTGCGTTACAGGGACAAAATGTATTTTTCAGCATGGGCTTTTATTCTAAAATTAGGCTGACTAATTTGCACTCAGCAGCATTCACATTCTGTCAGAGATGGAGGATGTGGAAAAGAACATGAGTATGTAAGGCTTTACAAGAGGAGCACACGAAACAAATGTGAAAGGCAATAGAAAGGAAACACTAAACAACGAAATAATGTGGCAATATAGAAGGCCCAGAAATAAGACTTCACAAGGACTGACTAAGACCAAAGGATGAGTCACGTAATGAGTGTAATGAGCCACAGGTGTTTCAAACCATGGGCATATGCCTGAATCACTGCTGCATCATTACTGATACAAGGGGCTGAATGGTAGGTAATTTACAAGAGGATGCACTATGTCTCAGTAGTATAGTCACTTTCAAGTTAACCTGACTGAAGCTTTTATTCTGGACATATTGTGAAGAGAACCAATTCACTGGAAAACGCAGATGTATTCTGAACAATTGAGGGTGAAAGAGGAAGCGGGTGGCCAGGAACAAGATGGATAGACAGAATCTGAAGACTTCAGCATGTAAACTGTTACATTTAAGTCTGAAGTGGAGTGTATTAAAACATTGAACTAACTATTCAATATTCATTCTGGTCATTTTATGGACAGTATCCTCCCAAACAGCAGTGTGAGGCAGAAAGAGAGGGTTTTTATATGAATGGATGATGCTGAAAATGTCAAAGACCCAAAAATAAATTCTGAAATCAATGACAAACTACATTTGGTGGCACCAAGCAACAGTCTACTCTCACAACAGTTCCAAAAAGGGTCCTAAATGCAATTTTATAGAAGAGCCACCTTTGATTCTTTGATTTTATGGTTCTTTTGAGAAAAAAATTATAATTGAAAAGCAAGCCCAGACTGCCCCAGACTACAGGGGAAAGTCTCTCTGGAGCAACTTGGGGTTAAGGGTCTTGCTCAGGAACCCAGTGGTGGTGCTGAAGGTAGGATTCGAACCCATGACATCTTGGTCCAGAGGCAAGTATCCTACCCACTAGGTCATATTAATACCCCCAACCTCTCTGCCCATAGTCTATTACACTACTGGTCTGAATTATGTTTTAAAACTCACACATTAATAAATTGCATAAAACTGGAATTGTGCAGTAGTACTACAGAACTGTACCAAATGGTGAGTTATTCAACAGCACAAAATGGTGGAATAAAGTGGGCTATGTTGGCTATTCCCCTTTGTCAGGAACATCTAATTAATTCACTGACCAAGATGATTTTCAAACTCAACATATTCATCAGCATGTTTCACATTTGCTTACAAAAATAGCCCTGTCATGCTTCCTAGCCCTGCCCTTGCAGCTGATTTGACCTAAAAGGAACCTGAAAGAGCTGGCAGTCTTTAATCATGAGGAACACCTCTGTGCATACGCTCGTGGTTTCTGCTCAGCTTGTTTTTAGATATGTGTTAACTTCACATATGTGCATATTAAGAAAGTATTCCGATTAGAGCATTTAGGAGCTTATTCAAAGTGAATATTATGTACTGTTAACAATTCATAACACAGGTCAACAATTTTTTTTGTAATCATCAAAAACTACAACACAGTTTTCTAAACCAGTTTTTCGTGCTGATTTCAGATCTTTTTTGATTTCCGTTTTCTTTCAGTCACATCAATTCATGAGTTTATTATGAGTAAAAAACTGTTTGAATATTTTCAGTGTGAAGTCAGACAGGCGACACTGTGGCATAGATATAATGATCAGTGTCAGTCAGCTACCACTGTTTCTTCAAAAACGCTAAACATATGATTATTATATGCTAATTATAACATCTATCTTCATCACAAACACTGTACGTGCAGGGAAAACTAAACACATATTTGAAATCAGCATGAAAAACACTACAAAAAATACATATTGGCAAAAAGTGGCAAAAAATACATATTGGCAAAAAGTGGCAAAAAATACATATTGCATATTTTTTCATTTTTTTGCTTTCAGATTTGATCATCACCTATTTTTAACATTAACTGAACATACATTCAGCATCACTATACTGTTTTTTGAAAATGCAATTCTCACTTTTTTCTCAGTTTGGCCTGGCTTTACACTTTCAGTCTGAAGAACGGTCCACCATCCAGGATTAAATCAAAATCAGAAAAATGTACTGATCCCGGATAAACTGATCCTGACGAAGGGAAACAGCCGACATGTAGCCTGCTTCACTCTATGATGAGATGCGTGACTCGGAAACACCTGTTGGAAATTTCAAGAACAACCACATAATGTTAGGTTTAACGTTGATAATGTTCAACGTTAAACTGCAACAACTTTAAAAAGGAGTCGAAATACTGTGTTCACAAAAAATAGTGCATTCTTGAGGGTACAATTCCAATGTGTTTGTACTGAAATCACTCATGCTTTCAGGAGAAAATCAACAGGACAGCCACATTCAAAGCAAATTACCCAAAGTCAACTTGTTTAGAAAATCTGTCTGCTGATGTGTTCTCCCACAATACACAGCACATGCCTGAAATGCAGCTGGCACCAAAGCACTGCCTGCAAACTCTCTGTTCTTTTACTGCAATTACTGCAGGCACGCAAAGCCCACTATAATCTTGTTTTTTGCCATTTACTGCTACAGTAGCATGTAAAAAGTTTGAGGGTTAATGAGGCATGATGATGAATACTGGCAGTGGCCGATCCAGTGGTACAGATGTCTTTGAAGAAGGTTTTTGAAGAATACCGTGGGATAAGATGATGAGATAACAAAACTATGTTACATATGGCATAAACATGTATATATCCTGGGCTAACAGCCTGCTACCCCACACAGACCCATTTTTCATGTGCAACATTGAGCTCGGGTTGGGCTTGTTTTGTTTACTAAGAAGTGACTTTCATGCTCTCTCTCTCTCTCTCTCTCTCTCTCTCTCTGTATCTCTCTCTCTCTCTCTCTCTCTCTGTATCTCTCTCTCTCTC
>JBBPDE010000155.1:9124062-9134355 GCA_037974605.1 Nannopetersius ansorgii | reverse complement strand
TCTCTCTCTCTCTCTCTCTCTCTCTCTCTCTCTCTCTCTCTCTCTCTCTCTCTCTCTCTCTCTCTCTCTCTCCTTGCAAGTCATCTGATAGTTAAATCTGCCCTATTCTGTTAAGAAAACTAGGCCAGACGACTGGCCTGCGGTCTGAGTGTATACCTCATGTAGCAGCTCTAAGAGGGTATGTGCCTGCGTGTGTCTGTCACAGCGCTGGGTTTCCTGAGCCAGGCATGGGTGGACAGAGGATTGGTTCAATTGCTTATGTAGGGCACCATAACCTCTGCTCCTTGACTTACTGTAATTAAAGTCGAGCAGATCTCACCAAGTGAATGACTTCCACACCCACGGGCCTGAAAAAAACCCAGAAACTTCTCGCTAATCAGCACATGTCTGTGCACAGGGTCAGGGACGGTGGAGGGAGCAGTCATTTATGAACAGAACTGGAAAAGTTTCAGTTAAAAAGTGTAGCGGTGAGAGCAGACCTAAAAGCTGTTTTTTAATTTATAAGCACTGCTCATGAAGAAATGATCCTCAACCAACTTTTTTCTATTTTGTACTTTCTTGTTGTCAGAAAACATTCCATTTTAAACTGTTGCTGCCATGTGTACGCGTGTGTTTGTGCGTGTATACTATTAATCTGTAACACTTTGAACCTCTCCCCCTTTATCCAGCAGATTCATGATGAGGGTCTCACTTCCCCATCACCCTCTGCTCCCAAAATAAATGCAAAACAAAAACAACAACAAGAACTCATACACTTTCCCGGCTGTATAGGAAGAGAAAAAAATCTAACCTAGAGCAACCGCATCAATATCAGCTGTAATACAATATTAATGTGTTGTTGAAGGCATTTGAACTTTTGGTTTTGCTCCAGTTTAAATTCTGTATGGCCTGTATATATGTGAGTGTGTGTGTGTGTGTCTGTGTGCGTGTGTGTGTGTGTGTGTGTGTGTGTTTGTGTGCATGAGGACGTAATTCTACCGCTTTACTTTAAATGGTACACTCTTGTTTATTGACATTTCTCTCAATTTCAATATTTTCCTCTCTCCTTTGCTTCCTGCTGTGCTATTCTTTTCCCTCCAAACCATTTCCACAGGGCATTCTGTGACACGATCTGGGCAGTGTGCGTGTGTGTGTTTGTGTGTGTGTGTGAGTGTGAGTTTGTTTGTGTGTGTGTGTGTGTGTGTGTGTGAGTGTGTGTGCGTGTATTTGTGTGCACGAAGAATAGAGACTGTGCCAAAAGTCCCCAAGCTGTCAGTGTGTCATGTTAAGAGTCCAAGGGTGACAGGCATGCATTTGCGTAAATAGCCACGCTTGCTTTGGCGTGTGTGTCGTCCAATGGCTGTGTATGTTTGTATGTGACTGAGTGGGCAAAACAGCCAAGCACTAACCGGGTCACATGCATGTATGTGTGCTTTACCCTCCTGCTGTTCTCTCTCTCTCTCTCCCTCTTTCTTTCTCCCTTTGAAGTTGCCCGAGGCTGCTCCAGGCTCACGAGTCTCGTCCACTGGTTGGCCATTTCACTTATTTATGTATTGTGTGGATTGAAGCGAGACTTGGTTGATGCCTTCTGACCTCAAAGTCGTGTGGCACTTTGTACTGAGCAGAGGTGCTTAAAATGGCCTAAATCTCTGACACTTCGCTCACATCAGAGAGCAGGAACACGCTCTCACTCTCTCCTTCATATTTCTCATTATATCTCCCGTTCTCCCCCACTCCCTTCCCCCCATAAGACCTTTGATATAGATAGCGTGTCTTAGGCCGAGCTATTATTGTGGCTAAGCCCCCAGCATGAATTATTAACTGAAGGAGACCTGCTATTAAGAACACTGAAGGCTTATAGAGGTCCTTCACTTTGCTGCCGATAATGGTGTGTTTCTAGTCCATGCGAGGGATAATGTCAATTGCATCCTCATGGCCAATAAAATGCCACTTGTCGTTAGTACTCAGAGCATTATTAACGAGCTGTTTCTCTCCAAAGCGCTGTGTAGACTGGCATTACATTTGTCTGGAATGGCTTCAAAGCCGCTAAACGATTTTAATGGCAAATATGGATAAAGGGATTTAATCACTAGTCATAATCCAGCATTTAACAAAATCATGATAGGATATTGGCCAAGATGTTTGTAATGGAAGGCATGGAGAGTGTCGCTGGATGTGTCGTCAGCAATTTAAAGACAGATATGGAGATTCTGGATACCACACAGACATTTGTGTTGCTTAAATCAACTGAAGGACTCTCCGCTGCATATACTCAGAAGCCGCTAAAGCACTGAGTGGCTAAATGTAAATAGTGGCTATATTTTCCCCTCAATTTCTATTGACTATCCATAAAATGACAATACTGCCATTTGTTCTTGTTGCCTGCACCCTGAAGCCTAGAACATATCAATAGGTTAGAAACTCATAAGTTTGCAAGTAGCACAAGAAGCTAGTTTTGGATGCTTATACTCCTGCTTTAATAACAAAAATGCTGAACAAAAGAAATGACCTTCGGAGACTGACTTCACAGAGCATGATGAGAACTTCATGAATTTGGCTCGCTGTTTTAACAAATGTAGCAATAAAATATTTGTTTCAAATGCAAGAAACGATGCAAGACATGCTATTTACATTACTACAGTTGTTTCAACAGGGTAGAAACCCATGCATTTACAAAGAGCAGATGTCGCTGGTTTTAGTCCTTTGTGCTCCTACTTTAATGCCCAAAACGCTGCACAATAGAGATGTCATTTGAAGAGAGACTAACTTCACAGAGCTAATATTTGTGACAATTTGTTCACATTCAATGAGAACTCAATGAGTTTGGCAGTAATAACCACTGTGGTAATATAAATTGAAATTTTTCTGCGTGAAAGTAATTTGCTATTTTCCACTTATAGTCATGTTACAAGTGAAAGCATTACATTTTAATTGTGCCTAATAATTAGCTGTAATAATTAGAATTTGCCTGCTTGAGGCAGCCAAATGCACAGCAGTGGTGCTTCATTCATGCAGCGCCTGTTTATATCATTCTAATGCATTTTAGGAGTTTAGTTAAGGGAATAGCTTCTGTTTTGGCTCACAAAGAAATGCAGTGTCACTGGGATGTGCCGGCATGTTATTGGTGATGTACGTACAGATGGTGTCACCTTCAGAATGATGATCAGGATGGATCTTCAAGAAGAAGAAAAAAACCTTGCTCAGGAAAACAGGCATTACTTCACCGTCCTTTTCGGCACAGTTCTCAGATTTCATGATTCCCATTTGCCTCCTTACTCCCGCGCTCGAATCACATTTAGTGGGTCCTTGCGACTGTCTCCTAAAAAAATGGCCACAATGGGCAAAATTCTTCCACGCTGACATCACCAGATCCATAAATATTAAAATATGCATCTCATATGTAATACTCCTTTAATACCACTTCTGGGAATGGCAAATCTATGCCTCCAGCCATATGTCTGCACTTCAGAAGTCCATAGAGAACTGGTGAGAGCTGCGGAAAAATGAGTGCACGGTGAAGGAATGAGACATACGAGGAAGAGGTAAAGCTAGCTCTGGCTGAGGTGAGAAACAAGGCCATCTGGAGAGAGAGGGGATGATCTTCGCGAGGAAACACTTCCGTTTTCGCCTGACGCTAATCATCGGTGACACCCTGAAGAGAAATTTCATAGCAGTGAATGAGAATGGAGCTCATCCTTCAAAATAAAAGGGGGAGTTTCAGTGCAGCGGTAGAAATACGCTGCTCAATAAGTCATAAGAGATATTTGTGGAGACTGTATGGCTGTCTGGCCCCAGGCCTGAGGGAGAGAGGTAGCTATATAGCTCTGTATGGTTTTCTGTGAGTGTCTGTGTGTGTCTATGTGTGTGTCTTGTTCTCTCCACTTTCTCTGAGCTTGATCCATTTTGACTTTTAGTTCCTGTCTGACTTAGAGAGCAAAAACATTTTTTTTTAAACTTTTTAATGGGTGTAGAAGGAACTCTTGTGCTGCTTTTCTTGCTTATTTGACTGGGAAGCGGCGAGTGACAGAAGCAGCCAATCAATTTGTGAGCAAAATGCAAACAGAGTCTAGCTACTGAACACGAGTGCGAGCAAATGAAGAGGCGAGTCAGACAGGCTACAGCTGAACAGGGCAGATACTGCCCCGTCTCAACTGCGAATTCGCATGTGTGTGTGTGTGTGCATGCGTGTGTGTGCATGTGTGTGTGTAATTTAAAGCCTGCATGAGTGTCTTCGCCGAGTTTGAGGAGTCAGAATGGCGTGCGGAGGATCACTGTGTTGTCTGCGTTAGCTAACGCGCGGGCTGTTGTCTTCTTCTTCTTTTTCTTCTTCTTTTTTTTTTCTTTTTGTCCTCCCCGCAGTGCAAAGATGACAACACAGCATGTGCGTGCGAGTCACTGTCACTCTCTCTCCGCTCTGATCAAAGCTCTCAGCACTCGTCTCTCTCTCCCTCTGCCACCTCCCCAAACACTGCTACACTTTTATCACGAGAGCAGCTTTCAGGAGGTGAGGAGTGTGTGTGTGTGTGTGTGTGTGTGTGTGTGTGTGTGTGTGTAAATGTGTATGTATGTGTGTGTGTGTGTGTTTGAGGGAGAGGGGATATCACATTCCCCACTGATAACCCCCAGAAGCGAAGGCTGAGGTGCAAGAGTGCAAATGAATTCAACACGAAAATCATCCGACAGGCCTCAAATTTAACTTCTAATAGGAAGATCAAACGTCTGCTCCTCTTTTTCTTATGCGCTCGTACTCTCCCCGCCTTCAGATATAGCTCATAAATTAAGATTAGCGCGCCTCACTTTTTAATTAACCCACTCCAAATTCCACACTTCTGTGCGAACTCACCCATTCCCAAGTAATACATCTGCATGAGCTTGAGAAATTGTAGGATGAATTATTCTCTCTCTCTCTCTCTTATCTCTCTCTCTCTCTCTCTCTCTCTCATTCTCTTGCACGCACTATCTATCTCATTGCATGAGTGATTGATTGACTCTTCTAGATGTCTGCCTACGAAGTGCGAAGACAGTTTAATGAAAGTAAAGTGCTTGCTAATATAAAGACCTCATGAGTTTGGGTAAGAATGATATGGCCATCACACGTGTCATTTTTTAATTGGTTCCCACATGCTTGGCAACAGAAACTTCAGAGAAATGTCCTTCAGAGGTGGAAGCAGATGAGAGAACCAGAAGATTAGCCCTCAGGTATAAAAAAGGAGATTTCAGAAACATCTGGATCAGGCCTCAGGAGCTCAGATCTCTGTCAGACGTGAATCATGTATTCCTGTCTACATGGACGTAAAATGATCTCATATATTGTATTTCTTCATCATAAGGCCATACAGGACTTGCCTCCATAGAGCAGTGATTTCCAGATCTCCAGTCCTGGCTTGTACATTTGAATGTCTTTCCTGTTTTAACACACACACACACACACACCCACACACACACACACACACACACTTCAAGCCAGAAAAGAGCTTATTAATTACATTTAGTTCAATCAGGTGTGTCGATAGCCTCCAACAGTATTACTATATCCAATTACATGTATCATCGGAAGCCTTTCTTGTCTGTAGGTGTTTTTTAGTTCTTATGGATTGGTACATAGCTGTATAGAGTCATGCTCTGGATTTTCTCAAGCTTCTTCATTGCTATTTGTAGTCTATCAGCGCCCAATATGAAGACATTTTTGTTTTGCAAAGTGAAAGCAACTATTCTGCATTATCCGATAGTCAGGCTAAAATTTCCACGTTATTACTAGACCCACAACTACAGCTTTGAGAAAAGTGAGTAATGACTGATTCGGATTCTAATCGTTTCTAATATTTCGACTTTAAAAACCTGCTTGTTTTTCTGGTGAACATTTTATTTTTATGGCAGAAAGCATTTTCCTCACCCCTTGTGCAGATGTGCCACCAACCCTGAATGACTGTATGATATCTAAACTTTTGCCCACTCTCTCAAATTAGTCCTCACCAATTCTCCATCACCTGTAAGGGTAGGGTCTACAAAGTTCTACTTCATTCTGTGTATCTTTTCAAAGTATGATTTGTGTCCTCCACTAAAAATAAGCTCCACAAATGTTCTGAATATGAACAAATTTGTTACCCAGCCATAACCGATGCATTCCACAGCTGGGAATCAAACCTCGTTAGCACCAGACCTGAAACAAAATAACAGATTTAGGCCTTTTTCCCTTAACAATAAATGAGCTTTTTTTCTTTCAGAGCCTTCAGAACCAGAACACAAAGACGTCAAGCGCTGTGATATCTTTCATCAGCTGTTTGTGAGCACATCTATTAATTTGCTGTTAATAAATCGCAGCGTAATGCTGATATGAAAAACAATTAGAATCCTATTATGACTGGCCCAGCAGGGTGCAGAGCATGTCTATCTTAGTGAAAGCCCATTGGTAAAGAGGCGCATGGAGACGTGATGAGCTGTTCCAGATAAACACACATACCTTTTGTCTCCGTTCTTTCTCCCTAAATATTGATAGAAAAATGCATTCATTTTTCAGTCCGATTTACACACTGCGATGTGTATAGGAAGGAAAAAGAAGGAACACATCCCTCCTCCCACATTCTCTCCTTCCTATATCTCATCTTCTGCTTTTCCAGCTGCTGGAAAATTTGCTGTCTCGCCGATTGTGTGTGAATGCTGGCTGAATGCACTGTGTGTCGCGCCGTGACAGGCTTTGTGCTTTCTGGGGCCATGTTTGCACACAACTTTATCTGTTTTCGCATTGTACGCAGCCAAATGGGCGGAAGGCGGGCTGCAGGGGAGACATAAGAGTAAGAGACAGTGAATGGGTCATTCATTTCCACAGTATTCCCTTTCTCAGGAAAAAATCCTTCCTTCCAATTGCTCAAACTTCAACAAGAAGCAGATTCAGCACAAATTTCCCCACAATCACTTTCAGCAACCGAATACTGAATAGACAGGCGGAGACTACAACGTGATGTGATTGCACAGTATGACTACTCAGAAAGGCCAGCGGAAGGATACAAAACATAAACCACAAGTGCATAGCTGTTGGTTTAAACTACTCTCATGGTTACATTCTTATAGCAGTCATGTAATGGGAAATCACAATGTCCTCACTTTTTACAATATAGATAGATGTAGCATGGAAACAATGTTAAAGTCTCAGGGCCTCCTGAGACCCGGTACTTCCTTTTTGTGCCCTGTAGTACACATTTAGTTTTTTCTTATATCTCTCATACTATACATGCCACTTTTCTAAGTCCTGGTGTGTCTTAGAGAGGACAACAGTAGTGTGTGGGGGTGTGATCGCTTTTCAAAATGGCTGGCATCTCCACACGTACATCTTATAGAAGAAAGGTAAGCATGATAATTATATCTAAAATGTTGTTTAATGTTATATTTGGATGTATCTCTCAAAATGAACATCTAATAAGTAATTTGAGCATGTTTTCAGAGCTGAACTCATTTAGATTCACAGTGCAGATGACTAATTTATTAATGTTTACTGTAGTGCATGTCAGGATTTGTGTTTATTTCACTTTTTTCTAGCAGACAGCTCTTCGACAGGAGCAGAGAGAACTCGTAGGTAGGTAGGCAGGTAGATCATCAATGAAATCCTGTAGTGCACTGAAGTGCACATGTTGTAAAATTGAAATAAAATTAGGAAAAAAACAAAATAGTCTTTGCAATTTGACACTTTTTTGGGCCTCAGGAGGATAAAGTATTGTCCACACCTTGAAGATGCAGTCAGTTTATGAGAGAATCCATACAAAATCAGTTTGGTTTTCAATTCACTGTGGTCATAATGAACCATGAACTCATTACCGAACTGATAAGCAGGTCGCTTCGATATGTACAGTAACAACAACCTCCCATTTTGAAGTTGACATCATGGTTATGAAGTCACAGCAGTGAACTTATTTTCTTATCAATCGTAGATAGACAAAAACATCACATAGAGATCCAAAAAGTCTGTAAATTAAAAATATAAATCAAAAAAATACAAATATTTCACAATATTCAATGGCCACAATGTGCCACCGTACATGTTTAGTTGCATATACAGACAACAGCTATAAAGCAATGCAAATGTTCAGTGGGTTGATATTGTTCAACTGATGTCTGGTGAAATATAGCCCGACTTCTCGAGCCTTCCCAGACACACAATATGCAAAGACATTCCTCTTAGGGCCGGTCTCTAATGCTGTAGGACTCTGTCTGAACTAATCATACAACTCTCGTTCAGTACACACACACACACACACACACACACACACACACACACACACACACACACAAACACACACACTCACAAATACAGATGCAACAGGACCATAGAGACAGTTTGGCTTTCTACACCAATCTTGTTTTTTCTTATTATTTATTTTTATAATCTTGTCAGGATGGATCTTTCTCTGAAAAAAAAGAGAAAAAAAACAGGAGAGAAAGACAAACAAGCCCATGGGCACCAGAAAAGAAAGTGTGACAAGACTTTCTCAACTCCCTGCTCTCAGCTCGTTGCTGTTGGTTACACCATCACCACATGTGTATAGAGAGTGTGTGCATGGCTATAACATAACTACACTGCTTGTGTTTAGTGTTTGTGAATCTGTGTGTGTGTGTGTGTGTGTGTGTGTGTGTGTGTGTGTGTGTGTGTGTGTGTGTGTGTGTGTGTGTTTGTGTGTGTGAGTGATTAAGATAAAGTAAGTTACAGAGGGTGACAGAGAGAGAGTCTGAGTGAGAGTCTATAAATATGTAGAATACTTTGAAAATTGTTTCCATGAATATGGAGAAGGCCATACGGCATCGTTGTAAGGTCTGGTGTGCTTCTCTGTAAGCGGAAGGCTTTCCGCCCTTGCTGCGGATGCTTCCACAGGGGCTCTGCTTCTTCGGCGTGATAAAATCCAGTAATAATCCACTCCATCACCGAGCATCAGAACGGGGTGCTTTTTTCTCTCTAATGGATTAAATAGGCCCATCGCAGCATCCTAATGACAATGTGGCAATGCATTTTCAACAGATAATGGAGACTTCTATCACAACAGGAATTAATAGCATCAGCTCCTCATATTGAGGGCCTATATGAACTCCTATGTGTTTGTTTGCTTGTTCAAAATGTAGGTTTGACACATAATTTAAAGGCAGTCTAACACAAACATGTACACATTCTCCGCTTGGTTACATCATATTCTTTCATACCATCAAGGATAAGTGTCTAGTAAAAGACAAAAACTGTTTCTTTGCCCTTACATTAAAGAGTTAAATACATTTGCAAGGTGTCATCCCATTCTCAGAATGAGCTTTCCTAAAGCGGACCTTCATTTTTCCATCCCAGCATTACAATTTATTCCCTCAATTACATTGTAATACTTGCTCACCCTGATTTTTTGACTTTAATGAAACACCTTTTGTTCTTATTAGATCCTAAAATCACTGTATGGGGTCGGCCTAGTGGATACTCCTATTACAGCATCCCAGAAGATAAAAAAGTTAACCCAATATCTGCATGCAGCAATATTTAATATAACATTATAGGTTACTACTGAAATATTATTTTTTATTTTTTCTTGCTCTTGTGTTTTTCTCCAACTCTCTCGTGTTCTGTCTGCACTTGGGGTCTCCCAGTCTTCTTTTTCTTGGTTGATGTGACAATAAACCTACTTAATTTGACTGGGTTTTATTCATTGAGAAAAAAATGAAATAAAATCTGCATGTGCAAATGAGCACCCTTTCAATGGATGCGATAGTGTTATTCTTTGCCAGCCTTCAGAGCTTAATTGACTTATTAGACTTTGAGCCAGGTCAGGTGTATACAATTCTTGAGTGTAATAAATTCTGTGACCCTTTCAACCCTTGGTGTTGTGCTTACACTCAACAGTCATGGGCTCATCCAAGCAACTGACTCGCAGAGAGTAAGAGAAAAGACTACAAAAGTTATCTGAGCACTTTCTGCTTGTAATTTTCACTGTCCAAAATACCAGTATGAGATGTTGTGGAAGTGATGCGATGGAGAACTGTTTAAATCAACAAAAGATCTGGAAGTTCCAGGAAAAAGCTGTTATCAAGTTTGCAAAGCAAAACCCCCACATTACTTCAAAGAACCTACATACAGTGGAGGAAATAAGTATTTGACCCTTCGCTGATTTTGTAAGTTTGTCCAATGACAAAGAAATGAAAAGTCTCAGAACAGTATCATTTTAACGGTAGGTTTATTTTAACAGTGACAGATAGCACATCAAAAGGAAACTTGAAAAAATAAAAGATAGAAACTAATTTGCATTTCATTGAGTGAAATAAGTATTTGAACCCCTACCAACCATTAAGAGTTCT
>JBBPDE010000155.1:9061336-9064338 GCA_037974605.1 Nannopetersius ansorgii | reverse complement strand
GTGTGTGTGTGTGTGTGTGTGTGTGTGTGTGTGTGTGTGTGTGTGTGTGTGTGTGTGTGTGTGTGTGTGTTTTGCCCGGCCAGTAATGATGAACAGATGGTGAAGCACGCCGATGACCGGACACTCTCTCAGAGCGCGCATGACATCTGCTCTGTGGACACACACCTACACACACACACACACACACACACACACACACACACACACACACACACACACACAAACACAAACACACTCCTCAAGCCAGTGGTCACTTCTCTAGCCTGTGCTGTTTAAACCAGTACCAAAAGCAGCCTGGTCTGTCCACTCTCACTAATAAACATTTCCATTATTAAGCTGTAATAACGCTGCTGTGTGAGCAATAATGCGAAGTGCAAATCGTTTTTTATTATTCTTGTTTTACTGCTGCACTCCTGATTTCACCTTAACTCCTGGGGAAGAGCCCCTGCATGTTGGAGACGCTTTACTACTCCAGAGCCTGCAAATCTCCCAGACGATTAAGGAAGCATTAAACAGAGGAGGAGAAGGTGGGGGGAGAAGAAGGGGTGTGTGTAGGGGGGCTGGGTGGGGTTTAAGAAAGATTTTTTTTCCTTTTGTTGCACTGAGGGTGGTGCCGTCTGTCACTCCTTCGCTCCTCCTCACTAACGGGGCTCAGGGGGTCCGGGACGGATCCGGCCGAGAGGAGAGGGGTGCTGTTTGAGCTTGTGTCCGCCAGGGAGCGACAGTGAGGCGGCTCTGCTCTTCCCAGGCGAGGTGATCGAGCAGCAGCAGTAGAGCCAGCAGCAGACCACGAGCAGAGAGCCAGTGAGAAGGAGAGAGAGAGAGAGGAGCAAACTCCCTGCATGCAGCCCCACGGATCGCAATAACCGTCGCTTTTTTTCCACCGAGCAGCTCGTTCGAGGAGGGCGGAATTTAAACCATGTCCCGGAGAGGAGGTGCGATGCTGCTGGCGCTCCTCGCCTCTTTGCAGGTAAAAGAAAACGTTTTGTGATGTTACTGCTCTGGACGAGGCTTGGAGACGATGCAAATGCACGTTGGATTGAGTTGGCTCCATATTCCCCTGCTTCCTAATCGATTTTAATTCCCTTTTCATCTCTAATGGCACAGCCGTGGCGCATGCACCGTTTGGAAACGATGGACAGGGGAAATGGAGCAACTTCAGCTCCGTGTCTGAATGTGATGGATGTTCTCGGTTGAATGCTGGGCTTGTGGAGCTCCTAGCCTGGCCTGTCGTGGTGCAAGTGAGGGTCCTCGGGCAGGGCGACGCAGCCTTGTGTCCTCACTGCCACTGGTGTGTTCTCACATGGGCTTTTAAAAAACACGCAGTCGCTCCGAGGCAAGCTGTGTTAATCTGTGCTGATGTTTTTGGTGCTTGTTTAAGCGATGCTTTAAGCGTCCAGCTTGGTGTCATCGTGCTGGAAATGTCCGAGCTTAGGGGGGTGCAGTGCTGTAACTGTCCCGTGCTGGAGGGGGGTTGGGGGGAAGTGGGGGTTGGCAGTTAGCGATGGATGCGGATTTTCAAACCTCAAGCTTTTTGGCACCTAAACGCCAAAGTTGCCCGATCAAACAACGAGGGGTTCATGAAGAGCCAAACAGAAAGAGGTTCGAGTCAAAGGTTTGAGTCAAGACTTGCCGTCCTACGCAGGACATATAATAAAATAGTAGTTATAACAGGAATCATGAATAAAAGAAAGCCTACAGGCAGTGTGCATAAGCCCTAAAGGTGAAAAATGAGAGAATCAGCAGGGGCTGTGTGCTGGGAGACTGACTAATGGGAAGTGTCCCTCAGAGATGAACCGGGGGCACAGAGAAACGAGGCGTGCCGCTGGGTCTGGGCTCCACTGCTCTCAGTTGGTGACATCTGCCCGTTACAGTAGTCTTGCCTCCTGATCCAAACGAGAAATCAACGGAGGACCAGCCAGAGATGAACAGGGAGCTGTGTGCATGTGGCCAAAAGTGTGTGTTCTGGCTTTGGGTGGGTTTACACAGCCAAGCCAGATGAGAATCTTTGAAATTCATTTGCCAATAAACCCAAAGGTTTCTATTGGTGACTGCTTGTTTTATGTATGTGTGTGTGTGTGTATATGTGCAGAAATATCCTTTATGCCTAGTGGTGGTGTTGGGGGAAGGGGCTGGCTGCCCCCTTGCTGGGGGTCGGGGCTCTTCCACACACAGATTTAGTGATTAGAACTGTGATTAAAGGCCATGGTAATGTGGGACACTTAATATGTGCTACTCTTTTCCAAGTTTCTTCTTCCTTCTTGTTTTCCCTCCTGGTGTCAGCAGGAGTGTGCACATGAAGCTTGTTCTAAGCCCGATCCCTCCATCTGCACGGATACTTGATACGCAGTGACAGCGTGCTGCTGAGCAACTGCTGACAGTACAATTTAAAAGCAGGTTTCTAACCAATGTATCCATTTGGGCTCTCTGGTGCGCTTAGCTTCAGCAGCGGGGTGTATGCAGCTGATATCATGAGGCTGGACAAGTTGTCAGCATCATAGAAAAAACAAACAAACACCAGAACACAATCAACGTCTGACCACCTGCAAGCTTGTGCTATTAATGCTTATGCCTGTGGAAATCAAAGCAAGTGGGCTCTATCATGTGGTTTTGTGTGTGAGAGAGTTAACAGGTCACTCAAGCACCCTTTGAGGTAACAAGTAATTAACATGTTTGGTGAATCGGCTGTCTCATTAACAAACAAGGCCAGTCGTCTCCTCTCCGCCTCTGATCTCGCTCCAAAAACAAAGAGGCCAGTTCACAGCGGACGTCAGGAACCCAATACTGGACGCCTTTGATCTTTTAATTCACCCCACGCAAGCCAAATCTACCCCGTTTACCCACACCAGGGGACAGAGGGTGTGTGTCACACAGCATCTGAGGTAGATCGTACAGCACGGCTTCAGCAGGTTCCGTTGGTGTGCTGTGTTATATGTGGGCTATCTGGGGTCGAGCATTGGCTGTCTCGATCAGGCCTTTGTTAAGAGGGGCAAGTCTGAGAG
>JBBPDE010000155.1:9051336-9058836 GCA_037974605.1 Nannopetersius ansorgii | reverse complement strand
GCTTCACACTGTTTCAGATTCAAGAAGGAGAGAAAATGTGTATATTGGTTCGATGAAAAGGTGATGAAGCCACACATTTTGTCTTTCAAACCGTGTGCATAATTCCGTCATCAAAAGTAAATGATGTCATTTATAGTGGTTTGATGTGCCACTGTAGAGGAACTCACCAAGTCGGAATTGTTCACAGCGGTGGTGGAAGGACGTTTGAAGTGTTTAATGCTTGTAAAAGTCCCTCACTGACAGTTACTACGTGAACTGGTTATAAGCATGCTGCCTTTTGCCTGCTTTCGGATAGTTTTGGGACAAGCCTTTGGCTTGAAATATATATATTTGTATTCATTCATTGTAGAGAGGTAGATGCAGTGTGTGGTGAGACTAAATAGTCCTCTAAAATTTGTTCCCCTCCCTTATCAACATACAGACTCAGAAAACACTAGGAAGACGTGTAGCTTCATCATTATATTTGCATTGCAAATGTCATGACCTCTGGTTCCTTTCAGCAGCATTGTGTAGAGTGAGTACGTTTCTCTACACTGTCATCTCAGTGACTGAAGTGCACAAAAAATGTTACAAATCGGTTGCGATTCTCCTTGAACTTACTTCTGGCAGTATCTATGTTGGATAATGTATTCATGTGGGACCAATCAGTGGAGTAAATTCAAGTAAAAGCAACATTTTTTCTGTGAAGTGTCCTAAATCTCGGTGTTTCTCCCTATTTGTTTTATTTATTTCTGAAACTTTGACCTATTTATGGGCTCCTCTCAGACTGTATGAAGAGTGCAGGCTTTTGAAAGCTGCTACTGGGCGTTCTCTGTACTGTGGGAATACACAGATAGATACACACCCACACATAGACGCGCACACACACTGACCTGAAGCAATTAAAACAAAAGAGGAAAACATGGCTTTAGACTTCACACAGGGAGTCTAGATTTCGCAGCCTGAGGGGAGTTTCCAGTTCTCATTGTATATGTGTGTGTGAGTGTATGCGTGTGTAAGAGAACACGGTAAGACAGTCACTCATAAATTAAACCTTGCCCACAAAAAGGAGTTACTTGATATCAGTGTTGACTCACACATTAGCTTCCTGTGTTGTTTGGAGCTAGAAGATGACCCACTGTGCCCCCCCCTCCCCTCCCCCCCACATGCACAGTGACTAAAGACCTTATTTTATTTGCATTCTCATCCCTTTCTTTCAGAGCCCTGTCTTGTGTTGAGTCACTGTTAATACTATTATTAACAGTCTTTTTTTTGGCTAATGGAGGCCAGGACATCTCATTCTTTTCATTCATCTCCTTCTCTTTCTCTCCGTGCCTTGGGGGGGTTGACCCGTGTATGTGGATTAGCGGGAGGCTCTTGTCTAACATGAGGAGGATGTTTTGTTTCGCTAACACTCATTCATCACCTCCTTTTTTAAGCAAATGACTCGAGGATGAAAACTTTCACCTCTCCCCCCCCTTTCCCGCTCCCTCCTCTTTCTCCTTCTTTCCCTTTTCTTTTCAGCTGTAAAGGAGTAGGTACAGTCAGTGTGGAAATCACCACAAGAATTTGCTCAAACTCCTAAAAAGGAGGATTGAAAAGATCTGGGATGGAGGGTAGGGCTGTTAGTAGGACCATGACTTTTCAAAGAAGAATTTGAATGTTTATATGGGCTTCGCAGGTCAAAAAGTGGTTCTTTTTATGTGGGCCATTTTGATTAAACCACAGATGCCACCACACGGTCGGTTATTATAGTCAGCCTCACATCAATTCTTCTTCTTTTTTCTTCTCCGTCTTCGTCCATCTCTTTGTCTTCTTCCTCCTCTTCTTTTTTCTTCTTATTCTTCTTTGTCTTTTTTTCCTTCTTCTTCTTTGTAGGTTTCCCCCTTTTTGTTATCTTTTTCTCATTATCCTTATTGTGTTATATGATTTTAACATTCTGTATGTAGTTTAAATTAACTAACTAAACTAAAGTGGGTTCTTCAGGGGTTCTTTAGCAATGAATATAAATACAGTTTTGTTTCTATTTGAAAGTAAGTGCACATCTTCCACATGTAACAAACTTCTAATTAGGGATGCACCGATTGCAATTTTCTTGGTCGATTCTGATTACCGATTTTTTTGTAAGTGTGATTGGCCGATACTGATTTTTCCGATACCGATTTTTTCCCCAGATAACAGAAAAATAGAGCTGCTGCATGTAGTCCACGATAACGACACAAAACAATGGGTTTCAACTTTTTGAATGTAACGTGGTAGTTACTTTCCCTGTTTACTTTTATAATATTGACAAATGGTAGTGGCGGCTCTACAGCAAATACAAACAATTTTCTTTAATATAAAGATTTTTTTAATTACAAATTTTCTTTACAAATTGAAATAAAATGTAATACATAAACAAATAAATAAACCCCCCAAAAAAAGATCGGTTTGAAATCGGCAATAAGTGTGAGTGATCAGCCGATCAGGCCAAAAATCGGCCGTTTCCGATCACTGGCGGATCAATCGGTGCATCCCTACTTCTAATGTGCTTTTGTCAAAGTGTTCAGCATTCATTTGCTGTATTTAAGCTATAAGAAATGGGTGGAGGTAAGGGTGGAGGTAGCTCAGTGGGTAGGATACTTGCCTCCGGACCAAAAGGTCATGGGTTCGAATCCTACCTTCAGAACCACCACTGGGTCCCTGAGCAAGACCCTTAACCCCAAGTTACTCCAGGGAGAGACTGTCCCTGTAGTTAGGGAATGGAAGTTGCTTTGGATAAAAGCGTCTGGTAAATGTAAATGAAGAAAACATAAAATTTAAATTGTGCCATACATTTCATGAACAGGTCATACTTTCCCCAAAATGATAAATAATCAGTAATCGTACAGTAAATGTGCGGAAGTGTGTCATCTATAAAAGATGTACACTTATTTACACATCAAGAGTCTCCTGCATGTGACGGGAAATGGATCTTTGCCTGGTTTAATGGTTCTACTCTACATTCTAAACCAGTTAATGGTTCTGTAATCAACATTTTTAGAACTGGTTATCTGTAGTACGAAAAGGGTTCCACTACTGTTATAATCTAAGGACCTTATTTGGTAATTCACAGAGGTGTTAAGAGGGTGTTTGTGTTAAGAGGGTAGTCATGTAACCTTTTAGCCACCCAGAGTGTTCACTGTGAAAACAGCAGCAGTCACAGAACTTCCAGTAAATCACCAGCACATCTCCTTATTAATGATCCCCATCCTTCCTTTCTGTTAAGCTATTGTTTTATTTTCTCTCTTTTTTCCCCTCTTATGTCATTTCCCTGTATTTGCCAGCAAGGTATAAAACTCGTTTAACATACAGTTTTGTCATTTGCTTTGATTTCCTCTTTTTTCTTCTCGGGGAAGTTGATAAAAGACTCTTTTGAGCATCCGATCCTTATATTGTATTTGCTTGTAGCTTTTGTATGCATGTGTGTGTGTGTGTGTGTGTGTGTGTGTGTGTGTGTGTTATCTTTTCTGCCTTAACGTTGGCTTGTTTGATCTGTGGCGAGTGAAAGAAAGAATGTGATCAGAAGGAGTTAGGGTGGGTGAAGGGTGATTACATCACTGCCGAGAACACACACACACACACTTCATTTGCGACTGTATACACACACACACTGTTCCAAAGAGGTGCATGATTGATCACTTCCAATCAAAGGACATAGAAGGGAACTTCAGGCTCTGCTGTTTTCATAAACGAGCGAAACGAGCACTAAAGTGCCTTCACAGAGGCAAGATAGAGAGAGAGAAGAGGGCCAGAGAGGGAGAGAAAGAGCAAGAGAGTGTAAGAGAGAGAGCGAGAGAGAGAGAGACAGAGCGTCTTTTTTTGTTTGCCTGGGACATGGGCACTGGCGGCCAGAGAGTTAGTCCAATCAGAACGCAGCGCTGAGGTCATCAGCGTGTGGTTCAGTGCTCCTCTATGGGCCGGCTGAACTGGAATTAAAGAATGGTTACGGGAACACAGACGACTGTGCGTGTGTGTGTGCATGCGAGTGTGTTGAGAGAAAAACAGAGGAGGGAATATTCTGGGAACTTTGTTGTCTTTGTTCTCTTCAATTTTTAAAAAAATGTTAATATGAACTCCTAAGTCCGACCCCTAATTAACATGTTTTGAATGAATGAACAAATGTGTAATTGTCTTTTTGAAGTCTGCACTTTAGAGCACGGCTGATTGTAAGTTGTGTCCTTTTTGCATAGTTGGTCTACTTAGTCACTGTAATAATTGGACTGACAAAAGCCCTTACCGGAATGAAGGATTAGCTCTAATGTAACACAGTTCTTTAGTTCTCTAGGCGGTTTTCTTTTAAGACAGCCTGAAATCTGTAAGCTTGAGCGAGTTCATAACTTACTGGACCGCTAAGAACAAAGTTTTATATCAGTCTCTAAGTTATAGCTGGAAAATAACACATAATTGGGAAATTACGTACACCACAATATTAGAGCCACTCAAAGGTGAAGTGAATAATGTTGCTTTTTTCCCCTCACAATGGCACCTGTCAAGGCATGAGATATATTAGACAGCAATGGAACAGTCCGTTCTTGAAGCTGTTAGAAGCAGGAAAAATGGACAAGCGTAACGGTTTGAGCCACTTTGACAAAGGTTGATTTTATGGTCGAAGACTGGGTCAGAACATCAGCAAAACAGTATTTCTTGTGTGTTCCTGGTGGTTAGTACCTACCAAAAGCGGTCCAAAGGAGACAACCAGTGGATTTAGGACAGTGTCATGGGTACCCAAGGCTCACTGATGTATAGGGGGAGCAAATTCTATCCTGTCCATACACACATTTCATCACAGCTTGCAGGATGTGCCGCTGCATAGCTGCAGACCAGTCAGAGGGCCCATACGTACCCCTGGCTACCACTGAGAGCACCTACTATGGGCATGTGAACTTCAGAACTGGACCATGGGGCAGAGATGTTCACAAGTCATTTTTACCAAGTCTCAAGTCTTTGAGTGAACGTTTAGAAGATATGCTAATTGGCCACGCCCCGTGGTTACAATTGGCTGTTGCTTAGCAGGGGGCAGAACTGAGTGCTGTGATCTGCCCTTACCAACATGGAGGATTGCCGTAAATGATCTTAAATCTAAATGTTAAATATGAAAATATATCTCTCACTCTAAATGTGAAACTCCATAGTTAGATGGGGCTCGGTGACCCCTTTCCATCTGGGACAAAAGTAATGGGACACCAGGGCGAGGTGAACAGTTTTTGGGTCGTCGGAAAGAGTGTGAGATATAAATAAATAATTCCATAAAATGAACATTGTTTACGAGTTTTGACTCATAAGTCACAGCACCCGAGTCCGAGTCAAGTCTCAAGTCATTGAGGGCAAGTCTAAAGTCAAGTCACAAGTCTTTGTTTGTGCGACTTGAGTCCGAGTCTCAGACTCGAGTCCCCATCTCTGCCATGGGGCAATAAAAGAAGGTCATATGGACAGCTGTGTGTGTGTGTGTGTGTGTTGTTTACCTGGTGAAGCGATAATGTGTCCTGCAACCCTGCGAAAATTATTTGAGGAATAATTTGAGGAACATGACAAAACGTTCTTCTGTGGAATGTGCTACACAAACAAGTCTTCTGTAGAGAAACTTAAAAGGACTTAAAGATCTGCCGCTAAAGTCTTAGTCCCAGATTCCTGTAAAGTCCATGCCTGTTTTGGTATCAAAAGGGTCACCTTTAAAGTTATGTCTGATTGTGTATATACTGAAGAAATATATATAAAAATAACAGTAATAACCATAAATCTACATTTTAATACGTTGCAGGCTCTATTCACTATAGTTTGTTTCTGCGGTTGTGAGCTGTGCTTCTAGCCAATGAGAATGAAACGGTGTCGTCATCAAGTCTTCTCTCAGTGTGCGCAGTCGGGAGGCGAGCAGCTGTAGTGGCTGGCTCTTGACAACTGACTTTATTAAACGTTTCACACACTGTGCTGCACTTCATCTCGCTAAACAGGACTAATAATGCTCTGTTTGTTCAGGAAATGAGCAGTTAATTAGTGTTCTTTGAATACTGACAAAATCCATGACATACTTAGAAAAGCATAATGTGACACAATATGATGCATGTTATCACAATAACAATAAATAACATCATATTCCTCAGCCCTTATTGATTCAAATGATTTTTCCCTGCCACAGTGAAGCAATGAAGTTTTCAAAGTGAACATGTTACAGTTCAGTGGCAGATTAGTGGAGAAAAAAGAAGAAATTATGGCTTTTAATGAGACGGTATGATAAATTGTGCTTAACGTGACCAGGAACATGAACTAACAAGGTCCAAAAAGGTTAGGTTGACCTGAAAAATTGGACTTATTTCAGCAGATTAAATCAACGTCAAAAGGGCTTTTGTTTCTGGATCATTCATTCGACCACGCTTCACAGGCCAATCAGAAACTCGTACGTACGAAAAGACAATGAGCTCGCTCTATATCAGTCGACGCCACGGAGTTCCTGCAGACTTTGCTTTTGTCTGGCGACTCTTTCTAAAGACTTTTACTGTAAGAAACTCCAGTCTTTAAAACAAAAAGGCAGACAAGCCGAAGCACATCTCCTTAATTATTTAATTGCTAGCAGGAAGAGTCATGCATAATTAAGACTTGTGTTGAAAGGAGGACTGTATTAAACTACAGAGGATACGGCAGCTGAAACAACAAAGCTGCGCGCGAGAGCTTTTATTCAGGCCTCTTCATATGGCAGAATCCTATGATGCACACTCAAACCCATACACACACACACACACACACACACACACACACACACACACAGAGTAATCGATGCTCCCAGGGTCTTTGTTTTGTCAGATCGATGTAGGGTAATGAAGTCTGTGTGGCTGAGCCTCTGTGGGAGTGTGTGTGTGTGTGTGTATGTTGGTGTGTGTGTGTGCGAGAGAGAGATAGAGAGACAGAGAGGGAGAGAGTGAAAGAGAGGTGGAGAAACAAAAAGGAAAGAGACATACATGGGAGGGTTTTCAGGATTGAAAATAAGAATCTTAACTCAGCTTGAGTGGGACCTATTGGCAGGTGTGTGCATGTGTGAGTGTGTGTATGTGTGTGTGTAGACGATACAATACAGTGCTCAGTACTCTACAATGGATGTGTAGATGCAAAAAATGCATTTTAATCAAAGCAAGACAAGTGAGAGAACATGTCTTATGTCAAGTACTGTATTGAAGTTAACAGAAAAAATACATTTACTGCAGGTGATGACACCAAAACAACAACACACTTTTCTAAACCAGTTTTTCATGCCGATTTCAGATTTGCTCTCCGTTTTTTTTCAGTCACATCAACCTTTTGAATTATGAGTTATATTAGATTTGCAATAGACTTGCTTCGTTAAACCGAAGGCACCAATCAAGTTTCAAGAGTATCAGTTAGAGGTCGACCGATGTATCGGTTTTGCCGATTAATCGGCACCGATAGTTGATTCCGGGAACTATCGGTTATCGGCAAAAATCCACGCCGATAGTTTTTCCGGGTTGCGTCAGAGCTGAAGCGGCTGAGAAC
>JBBPDE010000155.1:8941612-8953330 GCA_037974605.1 Nannopetersius ansorgii | reverse complement strand
GGGCCGCTGCTGCTGATTGGTGTGTGTTTGAGAGAAGGGTACGTGAAGAGGATGCTGACAGGCTGTTCGGCACACGTGGAGACTGAGCCCAGGTCAGCAGGGGGAACGGAGGTGGAGAGACAGCTGACCACTCTCCTGTGTGTGCTGCAGAGGTGGGTAGAGTACCCTACTTCAGTGAAATAATGTAAAGATAAAACAAATGTGGAGAGAAAAGTACAACAGGCATCAAAAAGCATCAAAAAAAGGACTGAAGTCACTGAAGTGGAACGTTTTGTACATCCTGCATCGAGCACAAGACCTGAGGTTTGTTAGTTACTGTTTTTGCCTTTTTGAACCCTCTCGGTCTAACACAAACAGCTAAAGCTCCGAAGTGTGAGCTGTGAACAGGGACGAGCCTTATTATCGACCAAACAGAATGATTTTAATCTCAGTGAAGGAATGAGCTAGTAAATGCTAACAATTGCAATGTAGAATATCTAGTTAAACGTATATTACTAAATATATATTATTGGGAAAAATAAGAGATCATTGCAATTTATTTTTAAAACAGCAGCTGAGTATGACAACCATTCTATGCCAGTTTCTGTTAAATTCCTACACAAGCATTTCATTCTGTATGAGGTACTGATTAGTGATCACCTGAATTAATGAGGAAAAGTATAAAAAAACTCTGCTCTAATCAATACTCTCCTTTTGACCAGTTGGATGGCAAAACATTACTAGAAGTCCATCCAAGGTAATTATTGCCAAACAAGAGGTTTGTAAACCCTTTTTCATTTATTTTGATGTTTTGTCATTTCCTTTAAAATTATGCTTTAAAGAATAATATTTTTATTTGAAAATTTGGAGAAATATTGTCAGCACTTCTTTAAAATTAAACTGTTCAGTTCAATACTTATGAAAGATAAAACCTGAGAAACTGAATATTTTTGCAGTGGTGTCTTATTTTTCCAGAGCTGTGTAACTGAACGAGGGTGTTATCTGTCAAAATTTTACTTTGGATCATGGAACAGAGTAGGGCTGGGCAATTAATCGAAAAGTAATCGAAATCGACATTCAGAACCTGTAATTGATCACATTTTTCCAGGTCGATTATTTCGATTACTTTCCCTTTAAAAACACTACCGCGTGTGGAGTCACATGACCCCGCTCCGTTATGTTGCATTATTCCGCCGACATGTCGAGCACGGACTCCTGACAACTGATCAACTTGTCAGTGAACTATGAGGCCAAACAAAATAAAAATAAATAGTGGTGTGCCGTAAATAGGTAATTTGGTATTTTAACTTAAATTCAGATAGGTTCCAAGCTGCTAACTAACTAAACATCTAATAGTAAGTTAACACAATAAAAATCAGTTTTTAAGGCAGTATGGAAACTAACCTTTAAATATTGGTTTTGTTCTGCCCACCTCCAACACCAGAATGGGAAACCAGGAAAGTCAGGTTACAGTGGGATACCTATAGATTAGTTTCACAAATTAGTTTGAATGTAAAATGTGTCATAAATATTTCCTCTTTGTTTTAATTTTTTTAATTCTTTTCTAGCTTTATTTAAAAGAAGTCCCAGATTTTTTATGTGGCATCAGATTTTTCACAACAACTGTATATTTTAATTAGCTTTTACTGTCATGAATTGTGTTGCAGATGCATCGGTTGCAATACAACATTTACATACATTAAACCATTTGATACATTTTAATCCTGTAAATTCAAAACACTATGGCCCAGTTTCCCATTCCCATTTATGTTAAGCATAGACAAGGCCTAGGCTAATTTTACTTAAATGAATCCACACTAAACAACTGACTTCCTGAGATGTTGCTTAATTTTAGATGAATTTGCTCTAGACTTGTTCTAGATTTGTTCAGAGTCTCAGATTAAGGCAATCAAAGACACATGAGGTCATCCTTTGGAAACCCAGTTAGATTAATGGCATGCACATGTTGCTAAGGTCGGTTGCTATAGAAACCTGTTAAGGCATACATGCAATGTATTAGTATTAAGGAGTGCATGGAACACTACACTTAACCAAAAATGGATAAAGGCAAAAGAAAATGCTCAAAAAACTTCAGTAAATTTGAGAAGACCATTTTCCAATGAATTGTATCAAACTGCCCT
This sequence comes from Nannopetersius ansorgii, assembly GCA_037974605.1. Classification (NCBI taxonomy): domain Eukaryota; kingdom Metazoa; phylum Chordata; class Actinopteri; order Characiformes; family Alestidae; genus Nannopetersius; species Nannopetersius ansorgii. The sequence continues at coordinate 8,951,210 of JBBPDE010000155.1, read as the reverse complement.
GTAATTGTAAATAAACAGTGTGATGCAGACACAGAAAATATGAAGAAGAAAGCATGGATTTCCATATTAAATGAATTCAACTCAAACGAAGAAGTAACGAAGTGGACACTCCAACAAGTTCAGATTACAAATCAGTCAATTATTAGTGTTTTCATAAATTAAATAAAAACAAACAATGTTACATAGAACTACAAATTAAATGTGTACATTATCTTGTGAAGATCCTGTGACAAAATAAAAATAAACCTGCAAAAAACAACTGCTGCTGCATGGCAAGTGCTTTTCAAGACAAGTGGGGGACTCCCAGTTCTACCAGACACAGAGGAGTTGTTGTCTGGGATTATTAAAAGCCAACAACTCTTGGAAGGTATTCCAGATGATGACCATTTGGACAGTTCAGGTAAGGAATCTTTCCAAGACTCATTTGATAGGACACTTCTCATTTAGCATGTGCTATCCCAACCAACATAATTAAATGCAAGTCATGACTTGTAACGAAAATTATGTAATGAGTAAAATGGATTATCTTTCATACTTAGGGGTGCAGGGAACAGTCAAGAGGCTCAAACGAATCCAGCAGAAGCAGCCAGCAGCAGCAGCATTCAGTCTCCTGCGGGAGCATTAGTCAGCATCCAGCAGTCTCTAAATCAGGCAGCAGGCCAAGGGGGGAAAGGATGACCATTCATGAGAAACTTACCATGGAGTTCCATGAATGTAAATTACAATATTTAAAAGAAGAACATGAATATCTTGAGTTGTCAATGAAAGAGATAGAAAGAGAGAGACATGAAGCAGCAGCAGTGACACATTTCTTTGGAACCAAAGCTCAACCTGTTAGTCTTCAACCCCATTGCTGCCATCATTTTCCGGACTGCAGTACCTAACTTTAAATGCCCATAACTCCCTTTTACTTTGATCCTTTTTCATGTTTGTCTTGCACATGGAATTCCATGGTCTTAGCTTTCAAATGAGACCAACCACAAAAACGCACAACCTGGTCACAAAGCAACACAGGATGCAAGGATTTTATCAGCATTTGTGTCAAAGTCTTTGAATTCAGCAGTGCATTATCATCCTGGCATTGTAAATTGGGCTGATAACACATCTAGGCCATAGGCACAGGCCTTGTGAACTTATCTTCAAAATTTGAGCTCAAAAGAATAAATTATATTTATTACAACTTTTTCAGTAAAGACATACATATGTTTTATTTTTCATTCAGAGACGCCAAAGGAGCCTAAGCTATTCACTAGAACTATTATAGAGAAAAACATTTCTGGGCAGATCTTGTTTTGGTTCCAGATCTGTAACATTCAAGATTCAAGAGATCCAAGACAGGTTTATTGTCAATACCACAATATACACAGTATACAGGGTATCAACATTCCATTTCACACCTTGCCATCTAGTGGACACTCCACAGGCTACAAAAAATTTTCTGAAATGTCTTGCCTATCTATGCCAATCATTTATGTTTCACTCAAGACATATTTATAAGAAGTACTGCAAAACAAAAGCATCTCTGTCATTTCTGTGATTGGCTAGCTCAGTACTGGGGACATGTCAGTCATCATCATCTTTAACATCAGGGTCTGGGCAGAAAGAACAAAAAAAAAATTATGAAACACTGCTGTTGCAATAATAGTAATGTGGCACATTCTAGGTTCAAACCACAGTGTGTTTCAGAGACTGGAAATGATTCTTCCATACACCAAACATGCGTTCTATTAGCCCTCTGGTGATTATACATGCTTGGTTATAGTGCTGTTGCTCTGGTTTGACTGCATGGAGATAAGGGGTGAACAAGAAGTTTGTCTGTGCATACCCACTGTCCCCAAGGAGGATTCTAGATTGTCTTGCTTCAGACTGAATGTACAAAGAGGAGTTGTGGAAAATCCTTTAGTCACGAGTTGAACCTTTCCAACCTGCAACAATACTGGAGAACTGCATAGTGGGAGTGCACTCTCTTTGTACATTTATTGAAAAACAGTTTTTACTGAAGTCCTCAGCATCTGCTGTAGAGGGACACTTGGGGAATATAGCAGCCATCAATACGAGCGTTGACTCCAGGGACGTTCCCATGTTCATAGAAATTTACCTTGTAGTGGTCCTGTTCAGCAGCATTTGGGAACTTAATTAAATCTTTTTTTCAGTTCACATATAGCACTGCAGACTTTGTGTACTGTTTTGCACACTGTTGATTCAGCTCCACCACACAAATCCCCAGTTTCACGGAAGGAAGGTTCCACATGCCAAAAACCTTAAGGTAATTAATATTTGTGAAGAAGGAGAATTATTGGTGTCCCTGACTAAGTCACCTAAAAGCTGTAGGAAACCAATTATTTCTGTTCATTTTCCTTCGACATACGGAAACGTTCATGAAAATGTAAATCATTAAAATCATTCAGGGGGCTTTCTGGTCTTGGTGGTGAACTCTGATCGGTGATGAAATAGTCAAGGTAATCCATTTTCTGCTGCTGTGGAAGTGAGCCTTGAGGCAAGTAGCGTTTAATCTGAGGTTAAACCTGATTCTGACCAGGTTTAGTTTAAGATTTCATTTAGATCTGATCTGATTATTTAAATCAAGACTAGTGCAAGTCTGAGACTATTTTAATCCATGTGTCAGAAAGCCACTTCAATAAATCCTGGTTTAAAACGACATTTAGTCTACGACTATGCTTAATCCCAGGAAACCGGCCCTATATATTTTTCATTGTATATCCTGACTTCTAACCCTCAGGTCTTTTAGTGGGGGATCTGTTGGCCTAGTGGTAAGAGTGTTGGCCTGGTAATCAGAAGGTTGTGGGTTTGAATCCCAGGGCTGCTAGTGGCACCATTGAAGTGCCCTTAAGAAAGGTACCATCCCCACACACTGCTGTGTTCCTGGCTGCCCACTGCTTCACTTGGTTAAATGCAGGGAACAAATTGCATGTTGTTCACTTATGACAAGTGGTCATTTTATGACGGAAATTAGTTTTTTCTGCGATTGTATGAATACACATTACCATTTCTTGTGCTATTACACAGGTCAACTAAAAATATATATATAAAAAATATAAGTTATATTAGATTTGCAATCAAGTTACTGGTTCAATATTTTCAGTGTGTAGTCAGACAGGCGACACTGTGGCATAGATATAATGATCAGTGTCAGTCAGCTCCCACTGTTTCTTCAAAAACACTCAGCATATGATTATTATATGATCATTATACCAACTATCAAGCAATATATAACTAGCTTCATCACAAAAACGTGCGTGCGGGAAAAACTAAACACCGATTTGAAATCAGCATGAAAAACACTACAAAATCCATAGAAACGTCTCTGATGATTCACCTGTAGACCTGAGTTATAATTTTATTCTCATACCTGCAGAAGACATCTAACTTACTTGTGCATGTGAATACTTTAAATTGTCTTAAGATGGTATATTTCTCTTGGTATGCAACAATGTTCACATCACGTCTCTGATGGGGTTTTTCAACCTGTCTACTGGTCGGAACTCTGCTGTAGGAGCAGCCTTTCTTCATGACAATATATAAATGTTGGGCCATTATTATGGAAAATGTGTTTTCTGAATTTTCTTATTTTTAAAAGATGTAGTACTTACACATTGTACTTACAATTACGTACTGTTGATTGCTCATGAGCACTTTTACATCAACACCAACAGTTTTATATCAACACCATTCTTCCCAAAAGAAATAAATGAAGCAAGGACAGCATTTGTGTTGATTTATATTTGATTTATTGGAATAAGAACATTTCAAAACTGATGTTTTACAGTGCAGCTTTTTGATTGGGGTACAATGCAGCACAGGTCATTTGCACATTCCTGTCTTAAAGGCACAGTTATGAAAACAGCCTTATTAATTCTAAGAGACAAAACGTTCCTGTAAATTGTGACCATTTTGTGGCGCATAAGCATGAACACCTGTCATAAATAAACCTCAAGGGGGAACTGCTGTACAATTCACCAGCAAGCTGTTCTCAAGTCAGCTCAGAGAGTGCAAATAAGGAGACAGCTGATTAGTAAGAGATGTATGCTGTTCCATACACCTGCAGAAGGCCCTTGCATTAGTTGAGAAAGTGTCAGCATAGAGTTATTTGACAGACTGCACCTCCAGACCAGCCTCAGGTCAGCTGTGGTGAACTCTGCTCCAATCCACTTAGTCTGAGAGACAGCCAAACAATGATTCATCCAAAGTACACACACGGGTTAGACTCAAACCTTTAGGCCTGTATAAAAACCCTTAATTCCTCTTCTGTAGAAAACAACTGCTGCGCTGAAACGTTTCAGCCAACTTCTGAGTTTTCAAAGGAAGTGAGAGGGATGAAAAGATGAAACCCACATGTCACCAGGGAAGTATTCAGAAGAACTGTAAAGCAAAACAAAGGCCTTGCTTGTTAGAATTGCGAAAGCCATGCACTGAAAAAAATCGTACTATATATTCTACAATGCTTAAGGTAACCAGTTAAAGCTGGCTTTAATGTTAACAAAGGAACTATCTGCTCTCATCTTTAATGCATTTCAAATATTGTCTGGTTTTTAGTTCCTGTAAAGTCCACTGAGTGGTACGAGCTCAATTCAACACTGTTTTCTTTTTGGCACCTGGTACTCTGTTTGTTTTCTTGTTGACACCACAAGAAATAGTCATGACATTTTTATCCCTTCAACACATACATTAGCAAAGCAAAATACTGAAGAGAATTCAATACTGATCAGTGGTTCGAAAATCCACAGTTGTTACAGTAGCTTGGTGTTTTTAAAATGGTACGCTTGTGTAGCATGTCCAAGATATACTAGATATACTAGATCAGAAAGACAGTAAAACTTCATCAAATGATGATCCATGCAAATTTCAAATAGGAAACAACAATAATGTCCATATCTAGCAGGACAGGTATATATGGTGATAAGAAAACTTTTTATCTAAAGGATTTGCCAGGTGCCAGCTGTCCATTCTCAACAAAGCCTGTCTGTTTGAAGACATCTGATTTATAAGATGAGGCTTCCTTTGTGTTAATGTGACATTAGTATTAGTTTAACTATGATAGCCAGCCAGATGTACTAGTTAGCTAACTCACTAATCAATTCTGTGTGATTTTTTAAGGGTTTTATTGGAAATGCAGTCCTATACACTCTTTAATCCACATCCTACACTTGTTTGTTTTGGTCTTTGGTTTAGAAAAAGGGGAGGAGTACAAATTTCCCACTCTTATCTTTAAACCCTTGTGATGTTAGGTTTCTGATTTATACGTTTCCCACATTTGTGACTGGAGAACATTCTAGCAGTGCCCACTCTTGTCTGGCCACGGTTCAACTGGTCAAAGGGTTTTAGCGAAGGGTGGGGCAGTTTAAGGGACAGCCTAGGCAATGGCTGACACGTTCCTCGGCCAATGCACTTACAAAAATGCACTCACAGATCCAGGCAGTTGTAATAGATTTAACTGAGTGCAAACTAATTTCCTTATATAATAGAAATGATGACCTGAGATCTTTGAAGTGATGGAGAGAAGAACTGATACAAAGCCTGTTGGATTTTGCTGGATGTGGAAGAAGAGTGAGGACATGGAAGAGCTCGGCAAACTGATAAATGCTTTATTTACTGTTATACACATCTGTCATCCTGAATAAAAGAGAGTGAGGGAGTCTTTACTTGCGCAAAAGTGTGAAGTGCAGGATGCTATGACTGCAGGACTGGACTGAGAAGAGGCACTCACTGTCTGCTTCAGACAGTGTTTGTTCATTTCTTTCAAATTTAGGGATCGCTGATATTAGCCTGACTCCAGCAGGAGAATATCAGAGATGGAGTGTATTACAAGATGCACTCCGAAAACAGATGTGGTAAAAAAAAATTTTCACCCTCCAGTATAGTGATTGTTGGATCGGTATAACAATTCCTGTAATAATTCAATATATTAATGACAATCAAAAATCCAGTGTAAGTTTGTGTTTGTTTTCATTTTTATTGAATTTGATACCTCAGCATAGCTCTAAGGCTCTGTAGTTTATTGGGATAATGTTAAATAGGAATTGCATGGACATTCAAAAACATATAATAACAATAAATTACACTCAGAATCTTTGACTATAGATTGTACGTACATCTATTTCTTTTGTGAAGTCGCTAGTTGTTTCTATGTAATGCCCCAAATGTGAGATTTCAAGAATAATATAATATATGGATTAATTATTTGATTATATTTTTTATAATGTGTTATAATTTAACTTAAATAACCAATAACCAAGAACTGGTTAAAATTATGTGTCTAAGCTGGTTTTCTTATATATAATCACACAAGGCTTTATTCTATGTCAGCTTGCATTAGTGTCAAAAATGGAACAATCCCTGTAGGCAAGAAAGGGTTAAATATCCAGAGGATAATGATGTCTTTGAGTAACGGCAATGTCTTGTATAAAATGTCCCAGCTGACCATTTTATAGTAATTTAATAGGGCTATAACGGTACATGTATTCATACCGAACCATCACGGTACATGGGTCACAGTTCGGTACATGATGGGTGTGTCCGAAATCGCGCGCTACCGTCAGTGCAATGAGATTTAGTACGTAGTGCGCAGTGCTGTGGGTCAGTGCTGTCCTAAGCGGAACACTAATGTTTTGCACTTAGCGGAAGGGACGGACTAACATTTCCTCGCGATTCTCCAGCCCACCAAAATATCTGCCGGTTTTACCACAGTGTACATCAGTAAAATAATTTTATTAACGTTACTTACATTTATACGAACCAGCTGCACTGTGTTTTCTGGCCGATTTCAGTTCAGCATCTGGGTACTTTCAGTGCACTGGGTTTTAGCTCGTTTTTCAGTGTGAGCATAATACGGAGAATACACGGTACGGCGGAGAAGACGTGACTGAAGTAATCACAGAGGGACCAAAAAGTGCAAGTAAATCATAAACTGTGATGCACTAGTGCCAACATTTACACATACATGAAAATATAAGCAAGAGTGTGTGTTTACTGGTTAATACACTGCTGTTTATTTATGGTTAACTTTTTTTGTTGCTGTATCGTGAACCGTACCGAACCGTGACTCAAAAACCGAGGTATGTACTGAACCGTGACATCTGCGTACCGTTACACCCCTATAATTTAGCATCACAAAACTCATCAGAAGGTTCTGATACATTTTAGAATTGAGCCCCAGGTTCTGACTAAATATTTACAATGCTAAAAGTACATTTGAATCTGCATAAACAGGAAACCAACAAAAACTATTTTATTATTGAGTTTGAACTCAATACAGTATGGAAACAGAGAAATCCAGTTCAAAAACTATATAATTCCAAAATGAAAAAGAAAGAAACTCAAGTCACACCAGAATGCACAGTTCAAATTACAACACCAGGCAGCCAATTACATATTAAAGTGTTCAATATTGGCCATTCGTCTAATGACATCTGGCACTATAAAGTTCAAAAATAGTGCTACCTGCCTCTACCAATGTGTTATTGAATAAAGCAATGCAGGCTTTGGGGTAAGCCTCTTATGATTGAGTGTAATAACTCACCAAGTTGATGGAGGTATGTGTGTGTCTGTGTGTGTGTGTCTGTGTGTGTGTGCTTCCTCGGCATTCTGAATCCACTGAGGAAGATAAACAGGAACCTGGTGATTGAAGGATTTGGAGCAGAAGAAATAGACTTTGAGGTGAGGCTCAGCTCTTGTTGTGCTGTCCGTGTCTGAGATACAGCGGCCAAAACCTGCCAACAGCCACGCTATTTTAATCCTCCAGCTTCAGTCCGAGGCCAGCTCATTAATATGGTAATAAAACGCCATTAACAATGTACAGCAACTCACATCACCTAGTGTCAACTGGTTCCTGAGCTGGGCATAAGTATGTGTGTGTTTGTGTGCGTGCTTGTGTATGAGTGTCCATGCTCCAATACCACTGTGAAAAGTGCTGATTAGCTACACTCGGCGCATGATTAATTAACGCCAGACACACATTTCCATTTTATGGTTTCCTATCAATTATTGCGGTGAGGTGAATTTTAATGAGATGGGGCAGAGGTTTGTGTGTATGTGTTTGTGTGAGAGGGTGTATGTGTGTGTGTTTGTGTGTGTGTTTTGCTTGTTGAGGCTTGTGCTAACACACCTCGCTAATGTTTATATTCCAAAGCTGAAATTATGATTCCTCTCCTCATATCTTCCATATCCATTCACAATGTCATTGCTTGATTAGTTCTATAACGTTGTTTGTGTGTGTGTGTGTGTGTGTGTGTGTGTGTGTGTGTGTGTGTGTGTGTGTGTGTGTGTGTGTGTGTGTGTATACAGTCCCAATATGAGGTTAACCCAAACATTGTAGCTTCTTACATTCCTCTCTGAGGTGAAAATTACTTAAGTAGGAGTAATTTGTTCCTGTATTTAAGTGCATTTTGGGTTGGAAGTATTAATGAAACTGAATATTTGTACTCAACTACATTTCCAGAAGAAAATAACTACTTTTGTTTATTTTATTTGGACCACACACAGCACTTTTAAATAAAAAAAAGTTGCCAATCTTTCATTTTTATTTTTTAATTTTCGTGAATGTTGGAGGCATGATGAGCCCATAACAAGTTTAAACTGGATCAGAACTAGAGCAAAGTTCAACATAGAAGTTCAAGAATCAACTGGCAAAAGAGGAAAAGCATCACAGAAATGTGTACAAAACAGGTTCAGAATTCTATGTGAAACGTGAAGTGAGAATGAAAAGGTCTGGTTTAGACACTGCTCCCCTAGTGCTGGTAGACAGACTACAATCACCCGTTTTAATATACAGTCAAATCAGCCTTTTGTCCCCACATCACACACCGCTGCACAGCACACTGCGAAAAAGAACTGTCCTATCTGTTCCACCTGCTTCATATTTATTTTTAATATGAATTTAATATGAGTTCTGTGAAATGGAACCTGTTGCTACAAATATATCAAATATAACATTTATAATATTATGAACTACACAGTAGCTTATGATACTAGATAATGATATGTAAATAATTGTGAAAACAAACATAACCCCTCTACCTTATGAGTTTATTCTACTGTATGTTATTAAGATGATAATAATGTATGTTAGATGTTATTGAAAGGTTCTTAATTCAAGGCTGGTTTCTGATTTTGATTTATTGTTGTGCTTACAGATTTTGCAGAATGGAAAAACATTTTTGTTATGCTAATAAATAATCACACGATTGTGTAATTTAGATCCAAGTGATAGCAAACGAGAGGAAATAATTAGATTCGTTTAGAGTGAGTGTGTACTGGTGTGTTGTTATTCAGACCAGCATGTGCAAAGGCATGTCTCTGAGTGTGGTGTGTGTGTGCGAGGGTGAGAGAGAAAGCTGTGTTGTCCCTCTGTTTGTGCGTGTGTGGTGTGTGTGGTGTGTATATGGTGTGAGTGTGTGAGTGGTGTGTGTATGATGTGTGTGTGTGCGGTGTGTATATGGGGTGTGTGTGTGTGAGAGAGAGAGAGAGAGAGAGAGAGAGAGAGAGAGCACTGTATGGTCCCTGTCTGTGTGTATGTGTGTGTGTGTGTGTGTGTGTGTGTGTGTGTGTGTGTGTGTGTGTGTGAGAGAGAGAGAGAGAGAGA
>JBBPDE010000155.1:8796470-8814751 GCA_037974605.1 Nannopetersius ansorgii | reverse complement strand
GGAATATCGGATTTTAAAACCAACAAATATTTATATCGGTATCGGCCTTCAAAATCCTTTATCGGTCGGGCTCTAGTCTGGATCAGTCACCTGCACTGGGAGCTGTAGTTTAATATATGGTCTCACAGTTTTTGCCATTACAAAAATAAGGAGTTTTAAAAAAAAAACATTTCTTTTAGGAGTGTGTGTGTGAGAGAAAGAACTGTTTAGCAAATGCCTGTTGGTGATCTGAGAGTTTGAAAAAATTGAGTCTGCATGTTAGAAGTGATTCTGAGAAGCTGAGTCCTCTTAGTTTAAATCTTACCTAAATACCTCACTGGTAGGTTTAGCCACCTCACTTTGTTCTCTGATGAAAAATAAATTTCAAACATTTGGAAAGAGTCTGACATAGCCAAATGTGACTCTCCCCTTTAAACCTGTGTGTGTGTGTGTGTGTGTGTGTGTGTGTGTGTGTGTGTGTGTGTGAGAAAGAGAGAGAGAGAGAGACAGAGCATGTGAGTGATGGTGAGACATGACTAACCTGAGGCAGTGCGTGTGATGTGGGTCTTACTCCTTTGTTGCCGTGAAATACTAGAGAGGGGACGTGGCCTTTCCTTAACTGAGTCATCCTGAGAAGAGGGCATCACACTCTAGAGCAGCGAATACAAATACAGGCGTCAAAACACAGGCAGGAAGCAAGGGTTCACATGTTAAGTCTGCATTCTGACTATAAAATTCATCTCTCAATTCTCACACGATACTTGTGTTTGGTACAATAAAGATCCAAAAGTCAAAATCAGCTGCTAGAGACCCAATGCAACAACAGTGCTCTGTTAAGACATTTGTTTCATAGTAGTGATATAACAAGCACAACTGTATTTTAAGTTCTTATTTTTTAATCACTTTAACTGCATTGTACAGGCACTAAAACCATATACTAATTAACCTAGACTTAAGCATTTTTAAGGTTGCACAAATTGCACAAAATGTTTTATATATTTCTGTGATGATGTATCTTAGCCCTTTCACCTGGGCAGTCAACTGGTGTGTTGAGACAGCAGGAGAGGACTGTGGGCCTCAATTTAAATGATAATAAAATAAAAAAATATATAATAATAAATAAACTTTTATGGAAAGCGTATAAAATTGTGTTACAATTTTATACAACTAAGAAACAGAATGGAATGTGGATTGGTCACACCCAGCTGATATCTGATCCATTTAATAAGCTAAGTATAAATGCCGATAAAATAACATGGACTTTTTAAATGTAGTCAAACAGATTCGAGAACCATGCTTTCGGTCCCTTTCTTGTATAGCCATACCATCGTCAGTTCATTTTAATAGCAAACAAATGTTTGAGATTTACATGCAATAACTGAGTTACGTGTCACATAACTAAACATATTATATTCACCTTCTTCAAGGCTGTAACAAAGCACCAGTTTAAAGCATATAACCAACTCAACGCTTCACATGGTGGGGATTTGCTGCACTACTCCAATACCCAAAGAAAATAATGAGACAAGTGCCTCCCATATATATATTTCAAGGGCCACATTCATCACAAATGTGCTGTAGAAATCATGTCATATTGCTTATGTTTACTGTGCTTTTGTACTATGAGGTTGAATACATATCCTAGTCTTTTTTCACTAAAGATACAATATATTTTTTGCAAGTCAGCTTGTCTGTTTCAAACGGCATAAAGTGGTACTAAATTGTTTGTATATAATTTTACTAGATTTTTAATATGTGTTACAATTAACTACGCTGCAACAGTTACACGCATCACTCTTGGCTGTATTGTTTAGAAACCATGATGGAAAAGTTCAGTGTTTGTATAAAAACTCAAACTATTATAATTGTATTTTTTACTTTTAAAATCCTTTTATTTTTAAAAATGTGTTTTTTTGTGTTTTTGTGGCCATGCGTGTGCCTGACCATTACACCAGGGACTTTAATGACATTACATTCAGATACATCGACATCAATATTGAGTTGGTCCCTCTTGGCAGCTGCTATAATGGTTCTGACCCCCATGTTCCAGAACTATTCATCCAACATCAGAAGCTACTGTAGTGGCTGAACACAATGAACACAATCAAATCCTCACAGTAATGTTCCTACCATAGTGTAAAGTCTTCCCAGAAGAGTACAGCAGCAAAAAGAGCACATGATATCCTTGATTTTAGAAGAAATTTATGTCTAAATTCCTATGATTGACAATACAAATTCCCACAGGTCAACATACCTTAAATGGAATTAATGGGACGCCTGACTATTATACCAACAGGGACACTGCTTTCAGATACATAGACTGTAATATGGCGTCTGTCCCCTTTTGCAGCTGCTATAAAGCTCTGTTCTCAGAGGGTAACTTGTTTTTCTAAAGCAAACTAGATAAAACATGAATGTCCTGGCAAACAGCTTCCGTTTTATATTTGATTTGATTATGTTAATGTTTAAGTTCAGATTTACAAGAAATATCTGTAACTGTGTTAAAGAGAACACTGCTGTGAAAAAGCACCTTATTAGTTTAATGTGCTTGCAAAACAAATGTATTGCACTTTTGTTTATATAGCAGTACTTTAAAAATAAATGTGCATAATACGCTACTTCTGAATTAATGATTGAACTTTGCATAACAATGTGATTAATCATGATTAATCGCAGAAAACCATGTTATTAATCGCAATTAAAAATACTTAACCATTGCCTATTATATATAGACACACACACAAACGTGCATCTTCACTACACAATGTATATGCACCTAAATAGTCATATATATATTCAAAAGTCTCCTCCAAGCTCTAGCCTGACCTGGTGTCTGAGAATTCTTTTATAGCATGACGTGTTCATGAATAGAAAAAATACCGTCTTCTTAGCAGACAAGCCACAGCATTCAAGCATAAAACAGGGGGTGGGGGCAAGGATAAGTCAAGACAGCGAAAAAGCAGGACAGTAAAGAAAGAGAAGAAAAGGCAAGCACGGATGGAGAGAGGGAAAGGGGGTGCTCGCCTACCCTTCCGAGGGAGGAGGTGGAAGGTGAGGAGGAAGAAGAGGAGAGTTGTGGCAGACTCTGCTGCGAGGAAGGCTCTTTCTGCAGATAGAGCCCGGCAGAGACAGGACTCATGTGATACACGTGCTCAAAGTTGGTTGGAGGAGATATCAGGGCGTGGTGACGAGAGGATGAGGGGGAGGGGGTCTCGCTCGGCTGCTGCCGCGGCAACCAAAAACCAGAGCAAATCCACAACCACAGAGGGGGAAGAGAGAAGGAGAGGAGTCGAATAGAAAGGAGGAGGAAAAGGGTGGGAGGGTGAATAAGTGGAAGCTAATACTGAATAAGAAAAAGAACACAAGGTGAGAAACGAAAGGGTGAAGATACAGTGTAGTGGAGTTGAATAATGCCGCAAAAGAGAAAAGTTAGAGTGACTCTAAAAGCCTTGAATCAGTTCCCGTTCTTAAACAAGGCTTCAGAGCTTACCTGTGGTACCTTTCTTATTTATCATGAAATAAACCCCTCATAACTACATCTTTTTCCATTCATGTTTTCTTGCAATAAAAAGGCAATCTGCCCTTTTCATCATTTCATGATGAATGGACATTGAGCTATAAACAATAACTCAGGTCACATTAACAGATCTTCTCAGAGTTATTGTGTCAAAGATTTGAAAAGTTCTCTCACATAGGTTTTAGCACTGGACCTGTATTCAATAATTATGTGCTTGAATTCTGATGTACTACCAGATTACCCACTTCTATTCTACAATCATCAAACAGTCTTTTGATCTGTAACCCTTCTAGTGTCCAAGTTTGGAGAGTAAAGCCATTACCAGAGGCAGGTCCATGAGGACTTGCATTCCATCTCCTGGACCCATATGAGCCACATGGTTGAAGTTGGTGGGGTTGGAGATCAGCTTGGACCTCATTTCTGGGTCCCTTAGCATTTCTCTGTGGGATAAACAGACATTAAATAATGATCAGCTGGTTCTAATGGATAGGATGATGAGGGGGTTTTCATGTGAACCATGTGATTACGAAGACTTTTTACCTTCTCTGCTGTATTCGCTCCTCTTCAGGGACCTTGAAGAGGAACTTCCTCTTGCTGCGCGTTCTCACCATCAGTTTTTTACTGTTGTCTGAAGTCTCTGGGATGCTCAAGTCATACCCTTCTGTAGAAACAATGAAATGGTAGAAAAGGAGAGAGGGAACAATAAGGAGAGTCGATCCTTAGTCATTTGAAACTGATGACAAATGAAGCTTTATTATTTTTACATTTTTTGCCTATTCACCTCTCCATTTGCAACACTTTCTAACAAAGGTGGATCTCACTTTAGTTAACACTGCAAATAAAATTCCAATGACCAAAAAATGACAAACACATTACGACATATTTCCCTACTTCAGTGTCTTGGGTAAGGCTTGTACAGTCATCACCATCTTAAATCACAAGATCTCACCCACACAGTTTTAACAGACCTACGAATTCCAGTTTCATTCTGTTTTAGTCAGAAAAATGTAGTGAGCAAAAAAGTGACTACCAAACTAAAGCTACTCTGTTTCTCTTCTCATTTGTTCATTCAAGCGAGTTTAATTGATGTCAATTAGCACTGGTATCAATACTTAAATGCCAGTTTTGCATCTGCCGGTTCACGGCAATCACCGCCACACTACAAAAATTTTCAACAGGCATTGCAGCCGGCAGTTTAAAATGAAATTGAAATGAAGTGTTCCGGGGGCATATTTAGGGTTTACACTATATTTTTTTTAAACGAAAACCCAACAAATTTTTTCACTATACGCAGGTGCAAAAATCCTAAAATGCTTCTTCTCTTCATTTGCCATGGTTAAATGCAGCCTTAGACAGGAGGGGTTGATCAGGTGGTACACATCTGACCCTTACCCACAACACCCTCGTGATGGTGGGTCTGCAGTGACACCACCACCTGGTGTAAGCCAGGCCTTTAGACTCATTTCTGTTTTGGACAGAGTGAGGTTAATCACACAAGCCATGTCCAGGCAGTTCCTACATTAATGACATCACTATTACCACCACCATCCCTCCAACAAGCCCTGGTTTAACCCTTTATTGATGAACTTTTTAAGGTCAAACCTTTAAACTTGTGGAACAAAAAAAGTGAAAACTTATTTTATTAAAAATAAACCATATAAACTTATTTTTAAAAGAACTGTATCGTCCAGGCCTTAAAGGTTATACAACACTTGCTTTTGTTTATTCCCTATACATCAAGCCAGTTCAGAGTGGCAGTGTGTGAAGCAGTCATGGGCCCTGCTGGCAGGCGGCCTGGAGGAGGTGTGATGAAGGTGTATGATGAGGTCATTTCAGTTTACCAAACAAAAGTACCATTATCAGGACGGCAATCTTCCAGCACTGAGAGGAAATGAATTGGAAACCTAGAGTGGCACAGAGTGAGGCCTGACATGCCACAGATTTCTGAATCTTTAGCCAAACAGCAGGATTTCAATGAGTTGCATTTAAACCTAAAGGAGACACACAGTCTGGCCATGGGGGCCTATCAATATGTCTTAAGCTTAAATCACTTAGTACTGATAGCTTATGCCTGTAGCTACACCATGCACTGTGAAGATCATAGTGAAGATGCACTGTGAGCGATCATAACATACAGCAAGTATGATTAACATTTTAAATTGTTCAACTGGCAAGTTATAAAAGATGAACATCATACCCGACCAAAAATATCTTTTTTACATTCACTAGGTTCCATACATCAAACAAGGCACATTCAACAGGGATGTTAATTGAAATAATGAATTATGCAAAGTAATTTAGGACAATACTGCAGACTAAAGGTAAATTCAGTTAACACATTTTTATCTAATGACATTGTAGTTTATGTATATGGCCACTCCACGGAGGAGGCACAACATCAGGGAAATACAGAGACCCTGAAACACCAGTGTAAAGGTGCTTACATCCGTTTATAAAGAATAAGCAACTAACTGCATAGTCCTGGGTTTAAACGACAGTGCTGTAATAGGCAGAGGTAAAAGGATGTACCTGGAGAGTTGTTGCTGAAGTAGATGAGGCGAGGCTGCTCTGAACCCAGAAGATTCAGACTGCCTTCCACATTCAAAGGTCTGATCTGATGATACACATGAATATAATCAGACACAAGAATTTTTCTTTATACACAAAGCAACACTGCTATGTTTAACAGAATCACTTACTCCCCCAAGACAACTGATACTGTCTCAATGATTACCTTTCTTAGTGAAATAGTTTGCACCCATTCCGTGGTATGGACATCAAACACATCGACTCCATAGTCGCTGTACACGGTTAGGTAAGTGGAGTTTGAGCCTGAAAACAGGACAAGCACAATGCTGAAAAGGGTGCTGATTAAAAATTGTCTCTGAAACAAACTTTATACTTTAGATCAGAGTATGTATGTTAGGTGAAACACACATGAACACAGGTACGTACTACAGGCAAGAGGCGTGGCAGGCCACATAAGCTCCTGTGTGCGGGAGCGCCGTCCCTGTGCATCTACATAGATTCCTAGCTGACTGAAGCAAAGAAGCAGCTCATTGGATCCAACCTCCATGGCGTGCAGAGCATCCAGGGGCTGCTGAGCAAGGAAAGCCAGCGATGGGTCTCCAGGGCTCACCAGGCTCACAGGTGAAGACTCACCCTGCAGGGCAAGCAAGGCAAAGCCTGAGGGGTAGCCCACACACAAGCGTTCACGCACCATGCCCAGCCACTGAACCACACCAGGTGCTTGCACCTCCCACATCTTGCGGAAATGAGGCTTTGCACGAGTGATCTCGTAGCACAGGACTTGACGCTTCACGGCTGCTAGTAGGCAGGCGGGGCCCCCAGGTCGCAGTACACCTGTAGTCAGAGCCTGGCAGCCTTTAGTGTCTGCAAGTTTTACGTCAAATGTAGCTTCAGCACCCTCCAGTGCCCCCCAGGCGTGAAGGTGCACATGGCGGTTGCGGCCACAAAGCAGGACCACCATCTTCTCTTTGGGGACCAGATCGATCTGGTGAACTTTCTTGCAGTCAGCAGCACGAACAATGACTTGAGAGAACAATCAAACACAGTGTCAATTTTTATGAAATTTCTGTGCTTACACAGACCATATTTTATCTGTTTATAGTTAAATTGGGTCATAGGTATTGGATTCTTACTATCTCTGGTGATCTCAACCACAAACAACCCCTCCTCTGTGCCCAATGCAATACGTTCACGATCTAGAGAGTGTGAGAAACAATGGGAAATTCAAAGAAAGTACATGTGATACACTGTCGAAATCTAGTACGAATGAAATCTAGGGTAAACAAATCAAAGTTTTTACAGGTGTCACAGGATTTCATGATCTTATTTCTAATCAAACATAAGCTCAATCTCATCTCCCTAAACTTTACAAAGCCAAATATAACATAAAAGCCTGCTGACCAACAATGGCTGCGGACAATGTGGTTTTGATGGCAGGCAGGCTGCTGTCGTAAGCCTCATGCAGGACGTGCACTACTCGGTTCTTCAGGCGGTTCTTGGCCAGGATGCTCTGCAGGCCCTCCAGGATGCCCACCCACTTCCTCTTCTCTGCCTCACTCTCAGCCAGAACTAGCAAAGACACAGCCCGCACCGGAGAGCTCAGGGTAGACGACGTTACCTAAACAGGTCAGGAATGAATGGTCAGATGGCCAGTACAGGGAAGAAGACATATAATACCCATAGGTCTAACTTTCCAGGCATTAAAAGGGACCTACTCTGAATATGCAGGGGACGTCTTTGCGTGTGGCGTGAATGACATCAGAGGCCAACACAGAGCTTACTGAGAACTCCTCATCTCTGTGTCAAAGAGCGAAAACATCAAAAGGGTTAAAAATGACAATGGCATTAAAGAAACTTTTACAAAATGGATGAAAGGTGAAATAGTTTGTGAGTTAATGTACTAACATGAAAACAAGTGATAGTTTAAGTTAAACAGACCTGAGGTCGAGGACTTGGCTGGCCGACACAACAGGCTGAGTGGACTTCCCTTCAGGAACCTCATACAGGAAAAGCTTACAGTCACACACCACAGCGTACGCTCTCTGCCAGCCCTTTTTCACCCCAGTGGGCTTTGGGATCTGAGGGAACAGCGCACAAATTCAGTATCACTCTCAAAGGCAGAGAATTTCAACAGCACATAATTAGGCAATGAACTACAGACATGATTAGACATTTCGCAACCTACCCTGACAAATCCTTTGTAAGCAGTGCCAATACCTCTCTGCACATCAATACCCAGCGGCCTTTTTGCCTGCTCTGGTGGAATAGGGCATACTTGAGGAGCATTGTCCTTACAGGATACATGGCAGATGAAGGAACACACTGAAATGAAAAAAATAAGAACAAAGGAACATATTTTAAACTGTTAAAAATATCAAAACACAGACTGATTGTAATTACTACTGTAAACTTCGATTTTAAAAATAAACGTATTTATGGATGAAGTATGGTGCACTAACCCTCGCAGGCATAGCCCTGTCTGATCAGGCCCACCATCAAAGAGGTGCAGTGCGTGCACTGAGTTGGACTGGAGAAGGTCTTGATGCTCAACTGGTGAGCTTTAGGCTGTGGAGACACATACTGGATGATAAGAACGCATTACAAGTCTAACAAATGTGAGTCGACAAAAAACACAAGTTAGAGACAGAATTAAAACTAACTTTCAGATTAATTTTCATATTTTTATTTCTAACAAATTTAAGCATATTGTTGAACCTTTGGTGCTGTGAGCAGAGAGGGAAGGCAGACTGGAGATGGGGCAGCTGGAGTGGTAACTGGGGGCTTTGCTGTCTCCTGTACAAAAAGAAAGGCATCACCTAACACTTAATGAGGAAATTATTCTGAGAAAAACTAAGAATGGGCATTTAAATAAATTCTGTGGTCTAGTACAATAAAAAAATATTAATCAGTTAACCGTACATGAGCGAATTGTATATTGTTATTTACTGATAGGAAGAAGTAAACAGAATCAGAACTTGAATCGCCGTTTCTGTGTTATATGACGAAGTAAGCAGCTGTTAAAAATAACAAACATAAGAAAAAGTTGGTTTATCAAGCTGCTAAATACTAGCTATTCACAACTAGCAAGCCGTTGCATACTCTGCAAAGTATAAAAATCTTTCACAAGCAAGTTGCAACTGGATTGTAAAACAAACATTGATTAAGTTTGTATCACAGGCCTTCAAAAATTATGCAAGAGTAATGTCTGCAAATGACAACACGTCCAAGTGACCTCTAGCCATTATATATAAGTCTGTTTTATCAACTGCCTGCTCATACACATGACACAAGTGTGATTTGTTGTTTTGTCGGTCAATTGACCCTTTCCTGTTTGTACATGTTACTGAACATAAGCGACACACACTATACGCTTTGGCAATAGGAATGGCAGACTAGCAACACAAGCACACCATTGATTCAGCTGAGGCTCAGGTGAAATCCTTTGTGTTTGGTCACAGGAAACACAAAATCTGTTTGAAATTCAAGACGTGCTGCATTTGGCGACTAAGTGGTTAAATCACAATCATTCACTTAGTCAGTTACTCGTGCCCATTCTGAAGATTAACACAAATATTTACATCATATTGAATATTGCTTCTTGATTTATGGTGTGTGAGAAACCAATACAACTAATGTTTTCTCCTTTGTAGAGAAGCCCCAGAATGGATGAATGGCCAAGACATTGGAAAGCTTGCTATAGCAGACAGCGGTTACTGAGCCAGGAAGCGAGCACTGCAGTGGAATGTCAGGGGAAGTACAAGGTGAACACTCACATCCTGCTCTGAAGCCACCGAAGGGGAGGAAGAAGGAACGTCGGATTTCTGAGGCGTGGCTTCCACCTCACTGACTGAGCTAGTCTGGAGAGGGAAGAGGAGGATTTAGGTGAGAGGTAGGTCACTATGTATGTGGAGATGGAGCTGGTATAGACCATTTAAAAAGAGATGATCTGTTATGCTTCTTTGGAAGACAAGGTGAACACATCCCATTTATATTTAAAGAAGCTATTTTACCAGACACATCCTAGTTTTACTCTAAGAAGAATTTTAAATTGCACAAGCATTGTTCAGTGCATTAGTCCGGGCTTAGTCTGTGTTGCCAAATATTTCCTTCCAGCAGGTGGGGTGAAAAACACATTTGTTTACATAAACCCACTCCCACACTAAATAATATTCTAAATCTTCTTAAAATCTCTTAAATGGAGTGTTTCCAAGTCCATACAACTTTAGTTTAGTTGGCCTAAGACACTCAAAGCCTATGACTACACAAGAGATATCAGACAAACGAAACTTTTAAGTCATTTAAAAGTTTCATTTAGAACTTTCTGGCACTTCTATCAAGTAAACTTCTGCGATTAACAAAAATACCAGAAATACCAGAACAGTTTGTATGCACGTTCGGTGCAGGTTAAGAATATGGCAATTATAATCTGCAGGTTGCGAATATGGCAATTATAATCTCATACAAGTGTTTTGTTTACAGAAAAACCTGAAAATGAGAAAGATGATTTAGAAATGAAATTGATTTTATTCCACATACTATTACAAGAAAATATGATTGTCAAGATTTTGATGAGGACATTTTCATTGACTTAGTACCCCTGATCATCAGTATTCTCAGGATGTCTCCCCACACAATTTAATTATCTTTGATTTCCTTTGGCATGTTTTTCTCAGTTAATAATTCATTTCATGTTAAGGAGGTTATACCTACTTATCTTTACGAGCTAATAAAACTCGCAGCATGGATATGCAGTCAAGACAAATGAGGCATGACATGATTCACATTAGCCTTTTGAGAGGTTAGAAGGCGTAAGGAGGTGGTTAATGCTAACTCGAGGATGCTAATCCTGAAAGAACACACTATGGCTTGCTAACTTTTAGCACCTAGACTTCGCTTTGACAGGATTTGGGACTGGGCAAATTATAGGAGAACACAGCAGACAAAAAGATATTTTAGTGTGTTTTACATGCACTAGGCTGCAAACATTAAACACCTATAACAAATGCTCTACGATGTTTCAAATTTAGCCACATAACATAAAACAAAATGAGAAGAGCTTCAAAGACTCCAATACTCGTGCAAGCTAAAATCTGCCAACAAGTGCTGGCTTTAAGAAGAATGTTGAGACACTGCATGCTTTTTGTCTGCTGATGGCTCCTGTCCCACAGGGGTTAAAAGGGACGGAGGGTGGTGGGGCTCTGAACAGCCAACTTACTTCATCCCAAAATGCTAGCAGAGAGGATGCAGATGAGGAAGAGACCGAGTCCTTTTTTTTGGAGTGGGGGGGACAAAAATAATATTATAGGTCATGCAGCTTTTTTTTTAAATTTAGCTTAAACTCCCCTCACTTTTGTTTCTCCTCAGTCACGGCTTGGCAAATGGAAATCCACTATTCTGGAATATATTCGAGATTAAGCCTGCCTCAGAAAAAACAGGTTAAACTAACTTCAAATAGCTTTTTAAAAAGAACACTGTAGGGCACTGAACCAGGCAGCTAAGATCTCACGGTGGGAGCTCACTGTACTTAAGACCTGCATATTATTCCCAATTGTGTAGGGCCTCCTCCAAGGTAAAAGTTACAGTATGAGAAGTAAAACAGGTCAGTTTATGGTCATGGTCTTTGTTGCCATAAGCCTTTGACATGATTCTTGGTTATTAGCCACTGCTCTAATGAAGACTGTGTCTGTTGTGTTACATGGCTGAGAGCCGGATGTAACTAGATACAGAATGGGTTTAATGGCTATAAAACATAACAGGAAACATGGTATCATGCATTTACACAGCGTGCCATGATGTGATTATTATGGGACAGTGTAATCCAACAAATACTTGAACCATCAGTTCCTACTGTTTAATACTTGAATCTATAAATGATCTATATGAAAACATTCAGCTATGTAATGTGAATGTTCCAGCTTTTTAATAAATATAATTTCATGGAGCCAAAACATTAATAGTAGCAAAGACAAGTAGCTGGAGGTCATTATTATGATTACATAAACAGAGAGAAGCTTGTTAGAGGTGGATAATGCAGAAGCTGATGGAGAGATGCCATTTTGAATACTTACTCTGAATGTCAGGTCATGCGCCAAGGGAGAGGTGTTGAAATACTCAAATATGGAGTCCTGGAAGTCTGGAAGTTTTAGACCTGCAGTTGAGCAAAGAAATCCATTATTTTAATTGAAGTAAATCACTTGGTCCAACATGTATTACACTATACGCGTGTTCCGTGTTCTTATATGTGGTAAATCTTCCAAATATTACATCACTACTTTCTGTACATCAATGGTTCAAATATTTTTTTAGCTGCAAGCTTCTGCACTAAAAACACTTATGTAATGTTATACATTTTAATACATAATGCTGCTATTCTTCTGTGGAAATGGAAGAAACAATGTTGGTGCTTTGTCACCTCTGTCAGTGCGTGAGCGACTCTCTTCCAGATCTTTCTTCATGCTGTCTAATTGTTCTTCAAGGTCCCTGTTTCTTGCGTCTGCATCTTTCAGTTTACTATAGTAGAAAATAAAGATTTGGAAATTAGAATGATACAAAGTAAACAGAGCATTAGTGTATCGTGTATGTGGTGGTGGGGGGGTGTTAGGTTCTTGTGGACCAGACTGTTTACAGTTTGCCTTCCTTAAAATACCTGATGTAACTTATTATTTGAAGATCCCATGACATGCAGCTTTTTTATGCTTTTATAAAAGGTCTTAGTGGTCCCTTAATACTGTATCTGAAATCTCTTTCCGAAATTCAGCCTTGGTGCAGAATTACAGGCACTGCCAGCCCCGCAAAGATTTCCCTAGGACGTGCCATTTCTGTGTCTGTAGCTTTAAATGGCTGGCAAAGCGGGCCAAACATGAGAAAGGGGAGGTAACCTTTCCACTTATGACGACATACAAGCCAAAATTTCAGATCGGGCTACTAAGCTGTCGTTCCGTCAATGGCGGAGTAGAATGATCAGGGCACTTATTGCACCTATTGCCATTTCAAGCCACTGCAGGACCACATGCAGACTATGGGAACATTTTTTTATGTTTAAAAAAAAATCTCTAAGTGAAAATTTCATGCCATGGGACCTTTAATTGCCAAGTTTGATTTGTGGGGAAATCACCAAACTGTGCTGGACTTTCCGTTTCTCTGTTCCCCACCCTGCTTTTTTGGAAAATGATAACATCTTTATAGTTAGACACAACCGACAGAAAGAATGATTTTGTTCGCATAAATTATTTTCCAGATTTGTGGATATTTTGCCTCCACAACTCATATGCAATAATAACATGTCAAAATCCTAAACCTTAATAAGGCTAAGCTTTACAATACATCAACTATGCTGCACAATACATCAAGTAAAAATGCTTTTTTAAATATTGGCTGTCTACATTCAGAACCAAAAATTTTAATTTCTAGAATATCTCCTTTGAACAAAATTGTTAATTTTAAGCCGTATCCTAAAAAATATTTCAGAAAGATTTCTTTATATATGCCCAACAGTAATTCTAGTCTCTCCCAGAATGTACAATCACAACTAAAAATATTTACAATTGAATATTAAATGTTCTAACAATAAACATTTGAAAATATTTGTAAAGAAACTGGTAATGATCTCAAAATGTGGTTCCTAAGGTCTGTAACGTCTGGTCTTAGTACACAAGACAAGTATCAGTACACAAATAGATGAGTCTAGCTAAAGTGGGCTGGCTGAAAGAACTGACCTCTCAAAGGAAATGTTGGAAGCCTTGACCTTGCGCAGCTCCTCCTGGACTAGCTGCTTGGCTCTGATCTCAGCATCCAGAGCTGACTGGAGTTCTAAACGTGCAGACATGTCCAGCTTCTGACTGCGACGCACCTTCCACAGAGGATCCTGATTTAAAGAGCAAGAGGGAAGAGGTGGATATGAGGCTTTATGGAAAGTCATCAAGTTGACAGTCAGGATTCAGTACTCGCAGCTCATGAAGATCAAAGATGCACACAGCTATAGAGTTTTATGTTTATATATCAGTATATGAAGTGCACACTGCTCATTATAAAGAACAAATATAGAGAGCCAATATAATTATAGCTGTTACTATAACTATTATAACAAGACCCTGAGAACCTTGTCTGAGCCAATAATGTAAACAATGTCTGAAGGAGCTAAACTAGTTGGCAATATTCAAATAATAATATTCAAAGATATAAATTTAGCAAAGGGTTCACAAACTGAACAGACTGAAAGCTTGAAAATGAAAGCACAACACAACATGCATGATTAAAGATCATTAAAAAACATGCATATAAAGCATAAATCAAACTTTCCAAAGATGAAAATTCCAGTCATAAATAGAAAAAAAAACCCTCAACTTGAACCATGATTTCAAATACTACAGAGCCATATGTCAAGAGGGAAATAAAGAGACAAAGAGAGACAAATATGGTCAGTGGGAAAAGCAGTGTTGAGATATTTCTGATGTGAAAGTGGTAAGCAAGGGCTGCCAGCATGACTCCACAGCTGATGAGAAGCAGTGACTGGTGAAGCACTTTAACTTCACCATTACAAACAGTGCTAATCAGTCTCACATTGCAGTAGAGACACCAGGGACTTTCCCAACTGTCTCTCGCAAATCTATGCTTATCCTGCCTCAAACCACAGAATTCAATACCTAAACTTGCAATTCAAAGACTATAGGCGGTATGTTGCTGCAGGTCCTTTCTGAAACCTAATCTTCCAGTTAATGTCAGTTCTGCGGATCTGAGGTCAGTCGAATGATTTTGCTGAGAATGGGTCGGACATGAACTGATCCCAGAGTAT
The DNA here is from genome assembly GCA_037974605.1 of Nannopetersius ansorgii. Classification (NCBI taxonomy): domain Eukaryota; kingdom Metazoa; phylum Chordata; class Actinopteri; order Characiformes; family Alestidae; genus Nannopetersius; species Nannopetersius ansorgii. Next base: position 8,799,935 of record JBBPDE010000155.1, on the reverse strand, counting down.
CAGCACTCTGCAATGGAAAGCAAACTTTCATCTGCCCTTCAGTATTCCTCTGAACCAGAAATTTCCGCAAATTCAAGGGTAATTTGAAAAGCACTTTTCTAAAGAGCATTTGAGTTTCAAGAGGAAACACAGACAGATGAACAGCCTTGAGAGCAATCCGTTTTCTTCTTTTCTGGAGCCAATCCACATTGACTGGAGAATCCGATGCATGCACTCACCCGCTTTGTGCTCCTAGAAGCCACCAAAGACTTCTGGGTGGGGGTACTCATTCCAGACCCTTGCTGGGGCAATAGGTAAGAAAACAGCACTTCACAGATCTTAGTACAAACATTGTCGCTGTCAGTACAAAACCTTGTATCTCGTGTCAGCGACAACTATGCTTCCTTTTGTAATTCAAAAAAGAAAGTGACAAAATGTGTGTCACAGATTGTTTTCCAATTTTAGACACATAGGTCAGTTACTCTTGGTAAAGGAGACAAACCACAAACCACTACTTCAGTAAAAACGGGTCAGAGTCAGAGGGTCAAATATAGACAATAGCAGATAGTATATTCATCGTAAACAGTATTGACTGCCTTCCTCCCGTTACTTGTCCTTAACCTTGTTAGTGAAGGATATTAAATCAAATGTGACCTCCTTCCTCACCTACAACGGCAACATGTCACTTCCCTTCAATCAATTTCCATTAGATTTGCTATTTTAAGGTACCGAGGAGAACATACTTAGCCTGCTCTTAATTATATCAGCACCACACTGTTACTGTGCTATGGCTCAGAGGACTTAGAGAATAAGAAGGAGGAATGAGAGGGAGAAGAGAGAGGGAGAGTGCGAAGATGATAGAAAGAGATAAGAGAAAGAACTAAGGGAAATGTGAAAACAACAAAAAAAGAACACATATCTAGGATCAATATTTCTAGTACCTTCTGAAAATAAAGGAACTCAAAGTACACAAAAGGTAAAGGGGTCATACCAAGTGTCTGGACCCTAGGCTGGAGCTGCGTAGGGACTCCAATTCTTCAGTCATTTTAGAGGCCAAAGCCTGCAGGTACCCACGGGCATCCTTCTCATCACTCACCCTGCCAAACAACAAGGTATAAAGTAATGCAGTTCACCATAGTATTCTTGGGCACAAGTATTGGCACATGTGTAATAGATGGGCAGAAAACTATAGGCAGAATTCACACTTGGATAATGGCTTACTAACCACTGAATAATCTCAGCAATCTGTGCTTCCCAGTGTGCAACGCTCTCTTTTTTAGATGCCAGGTCCTGCAGCTCATCTTCCAGTTGTCTGTTTTGGGCTGTTAGTTTGTCCACAAATGTGCATAGCTGAAGGAAAAATCACCAAAGGCAAGGGTCAATCTTTGGATAGGCAGTGTTGTGCCACTATTTGTCTGCAAACCCCAAAACCCCTCAACTGCTTTTCAGAGTTCTTACCCTGTCTGTTTCAGAGGTCAGTTTGCGGTTGTCTTCACTCAGCAGGTTACGTTCACGCTCGTACTTCTCCTTTAGAGACCCCAGTGCCTCATCCATCTCTGTTTGCCTGACCAAAACAGAAAAACAAACATAAATGCAAAAAGGCATGTTCTCATATGCATCTTCATATTTTTTTTTAATTATTGGCAAAGACTGGTTCTGACACACTTACCGTTCCCTCTTGGCCTTCTCCAGCTTGTCCTTAAGCATGAGCAGTTCCTTGTGAAGAGAGAGTTGCTGGCTCTCAGAATCATGAAGTTCTTTACGAAGGTTCTTCATCTCAGTGCTGTGACAGGACTCACGCCTCACCAGCTCCTCCTCATAGAACAAAACTTTCTTTTCCAGCTCTGACTTCACCTTTGTCAGCTCCTGCTGCGTCTCTGCATTCATGCCTGAAGCTCGCCCACTGCCCTGCTTCGACGCAATGTTAGACAACTTGAGTGATGGTACAGAAGACAATTACATAAAAAGTGAAAGGTCAATGAAAAAAAGAAGAAGAATTGTCAAAAGGAGAAGAAATGTGAAAAAGTAAAGTAAATGACAGCATAGATAGGAAACCAGGGTACAATGGGACAGGCACTGATTTAGAGGGAACACCACAGTCATACTCGAGTCCAGCTGTGAAGCTCAATCTATGCCAACAGAAATAAGAACAACGGAGCTAAAAATAACTAGGCAGGATATCCCTTCATCTGGAGGGAAGAAGGGAGGAAAGAAAGTAAATTAAAGACAGCATAAGTAGAAAGCAAGACGAATCACGGGAGAAATAGAGTGGAAGGAGCTGGACAGCTTGAAGAAAGGTGGAACAGGCCCACAGGGAGGTGTGAGAGAAGAATGGCAACAGACAGGTATACAGAATAAGGACAGAGGCAGAAAAATAGACTAAGCTTAAAAAAAAAAAGAGAAAAGGATGGAATCAGGACAGAAGTAAAGAATACATCAGAAAAGGAAAGAAAAGGTGTGTGTGATAAGTCCTAACCTTTAATGTCTCCAGTTCACTCTCCAGTTGCTTTGAGTAAATTTCACTGTGTTCTCGCAGCTTCCGCTCCTTTGAAGCCTCCGCCCGAGTATCTTCCAGCTGAGCTTCAAGCTGCACAACAAACACACACAAACGTACGCATGGATACAAGCGCATGTAAACAAATACAAGGATTTAAATTACACAACTAAACAAACGCATACTTCATCTTATCATAGAGACACACAAAGTGACATTCCAATTCAGATATCTGATACTTCATTCATTCGTATTGATCTTGTAAAGCCATATGTTTCAAGGGATCAATATCTTTCCTCAGTCATCTCTTAACCAAAATGAACTCAACAGCTTGCCTAAATACAGCTTTAATCCTGTCGATACCAAAACAAGTGAATGTAAGCAGAGGGAGAGATACTATGGGTGAGACATACGATGGGTGGAGGAAATGGACGAGTTGGACTGTTCTATAAACCAAGTAAAAAAAGAGCCTGGTCAATCGGTGCTGCCCATCTGGCTCTGGTTAGCCATACAAGTCCACTGAGGGTCAAGGGAGGTCAGCAGGAGGCCTACAGCAAGGGCCGGATGGGGGGTACAAAGGGGAGGGTCGAGAAATTCCTGCTGTCGCCCTTGGAGACCCGAGACTGCAGAGTTTAAGCAAAGCTCGGCTCCACTTTCTTCCTGCGCTTCTGTTGTGTCACTAAGGAACTCCAAAAATGCAGTGCATTCCAGGCCTTGCTGTTGTCTGGTGATGCATGCTGCCAGCCCCAGGGGAAGTTTAGTATTATGCTGAGTTATAAATAATACAGGACAAAACATGGCAGGAGCAGAGCAATGCAACACATCGCATACTCAGATTAAAAGTTCTGCTTTGAAATATGCTTTTGATTTTAAATGCTTCCATTTCGTATTCACTTACTTCAGGATATACTCAGAACTAGGGCTGCACGATTAACCTTTATCGCATCGATATTGAGGTTATAACTCCCGCAATAACCTAACCTCAGGAGTCT
>JBBPDE010000155.1:8762428-8773410 GCA_037974605.1 Nannopetersius ansorgii | reverse complement strand
GGGCTGTGACACAAACGGAGCTGAAAGACACACTCGGGGAAAAGGGGAAAAAGGAAGGGAGGAGGGACGGGAATCGGAACACAGGCGGGAACGGGAGGAAAGACTTCAAATTCAGGGGAAGCGGGGCGGTGTCTGGGAGGGGAAGGTGAGCCGACCGTGACAGGTTGACATAAAATTGTTCTTAAACTGCTGTTGATATAGTTGATATAAAATATTTTACTACAGTATTTGGTTCAGAATCTTTTTTTCTAAATTTCCTCCATTAAAATTGGGTGCGTCTTATATTCTGGAGCGTCTTATACGGCGAAAAATACGGTACATATCGCGAAAGACTGACTGAACTGCAATAAATGGTGTTTTTTCAAAGCTCTTCACCCAGTGCCACAGAGAAGAGAAAAATCACTGGTCAGTTTCTTCATCTTCTGAGCTACTGTTACAGATTGTTCCTTTTAGTACTTACTATAATTGAAATTATGTTTGCATTTATTTAATTATTTAAAACAAATTTAAATTCTTTAAAATTATTTTTTTTATATTTTCAGTTTTTTCAACAATGTTCAAATGTTTTATGGGAGGCATTCAAATGCTCTGTTTAAGTAAATAAAAAAAAAAAACATGTTGGAATTCTGCATAGACAGAAAAACATTAACAATATAAAGGATAAGCTTGTACTTACTTGTTGCATGTGATACTTTTGTACTTACTTATTGCATGCCATGTTTTTTGTCAATCAAAATACTGCAGCTATCAGACAAAATAAATAAATAATGATCCTTAAATGATGACTAAAGCTCCACACTGTATTCGTGCTCCTAACTATGAAGCAAGAAGGTGAGGATTTATGAGCATAATAAAGCCATGGAACACTGCACACGGCATGGATGCTGACCACCCACTAAGCACACAAACAACAATATGCTCAATGAGACACAAGTGCATGCAGACACATGCAACCTGCCACCACCTCCAAACCAAAGGCAGACATATAAAGAAACAAGAACCTGCTCAGCTACTGATTGTTACCTAGCATATCCAGATTTCACAAAAAGCCCAGGGCTGTATGACATTGATCATAATCACAAATTCTGTCCAAAAGCTCATCCTCAGGTACATGGGAATTTTACTCATTTGTTTTGTCCACAAGCAAACAGCGTCACAGAAAAAGTACCTTTTGGGAAAACGCTGAGAATTTTCAGAAACTTGGTAGACAAGGAAAACTCGTAAAACAGCTTTGGTGTAACGTTTTCTGCTGTGTTTTACACCAGACTCTGTGCTTGTTTCCATGAGGTGTTTTTGCACAGTGCTTATGCAGCCAAAAGAAGTGCTGGCTTTAACCTAGCTAATAGGACTTTTTATATGTTTACATATAAATGCAGTTATATTCTCCCATTATACTGAGGAGCAGAGGCGCCAGAATGCACTACGTAAAACTATTCTACATCCAACAATCCCATGATTCAGGCAGCATCTGAACAGTTGAATGAAGCTTGATGTAGCCCATGGCCTACCCTATATATACTCATAGAACTGCCTAGCCTGTGGATCCACAACCCCACCAATCAAAATCAAGAGATATGGATAGGAAAGAGAGTTTCACTGAACTATTCAATGGCAGCCACAGCTACCATCAAGAAAACTGTAAGGGTGTACTCACACTAGACTCGGTTGCCCTGAACCGGGCCCAAGTTCGATTGTCCCCCCTCCCCACTCCCCCTCTGGCCCGCACTCACATTAGATTTCTGCATTCGTGCCGGAGCACGCTTACGTCATTATGGTGCGACCGTTTCAGGATAAACAGGAAGAGTGGCACTCTCTCGCTGAACGCAGTGGAGTCCATCGCTCTGTTTACTTTGTTTATAGTAACTTTGAGTCGTTTGGTCCGCGGTGGTCCACATTCCTCTCACAGCCTGTTGCTAAACAGGTCTATCGCTTTTGTGGCACAATAAATGGTTTTGGAGCGTCACAAAAACGTGGCGTCCCACGTCCTGAACCATGCTCCAGCGGATCAACTGAATCGTGCACTGGCACACCTCTTCCAAGTGGGTCAGGGATGGTTAAACGAACGCCCGAGCACGGTTCGGAGCACTCACACTAGTCAAACGAACCACGCTTTGGTGGTCAAACGCACTCGGGCACGGTTCAAAATGCCTAGTGTGAGTACACCCTAAGTTTTGGAAGAGACCCTTGTTATGCTACTGGAGCTGGTGTTAAAGTTTTTCAGGCTTCTAACGGACATGTCTAACTAACAACATGGCATTTTATGGTTATGCTTATACAGAGGGTCCTTGGGTAACGACTGTCTTGACAAACGTTTCAAGTTTTCGATCCTCACTCCTATAAAAACAATAAATTGAGACGCGGGGGCTTTGGCTTATGTGAGTAGCGTCGTACTAATGGACTACATGGGCAAACAATATATGCGTGCAATGGAAGAATACGCAGTAACATGGGCGTATAAGCGAAGGAATCGGCATCCCCCAGTACAAGTACAGTAGTGTACAAGCACAGTATGTTTATGTCATTTTCCTTTTTCTTTCACTTAGTTGTGTTTCGACTTACACCAAAATTCAGGTTACATCACTGTTGTAGAAACAGAACCCGAGGACCTCCTGTATTGTTATTTGTTGGCCTGGCATGCTCTTGACAGCGTTTGCCAAAGTGTTTTTGTGATGTCATGTGGATTGCAAAAATTGTTCTTGTGTGCGTATTTTTTCTAAGAACAAAGATGGAAAATTGTTCTAAAAACAATCGTTTACATGCGGACTAGGCCCAACAATGCTCCCTAAGACAAAGAAACTAAGGATCACAATTTTCTGAATGTACGCCCTTAAGGACAATGGCTATTTTTTCATATTGAATATTGCTGGGGGTTTCACGTGTAATCTGATAATCCTCTCAGCCTGAATAATACAGCATTTATGTTGTTCACACAAGCCCTGACTCGTCAATTACAATAAACTCTCATCATCCACAATCTGAATGATTAAGTCCACTATCAGAAATTAGAACACCACCTGCAAAGAAGGGATATTGCCTGAATATTCATACACACATTTATGTAGAATTAATGTGGCAAATGTCCAGAGTAATGTGTGATAGTAAGACTGGGTGAAACATTGTTTCAAGAAGATGCAACACTGAAAAGGCCTTATGAACTCAAATGGAGTCTGTGCCACTTGAAGTCTAAGGCCCTTTTTGGCTCAGCAAGGTTCTAATGGAACACAGAGTGCTGTCTACTGTTCCAGCAGCTGCTTTAGCCTCTCTAAAAAGAAGCTCATTCACACCAAAGCCAAACTGGCTTACAGGCCAAAGGAAAGGACCTTGAAGAAGCTTCAATAATGTGCGCCCAAAACCTGTGAAGTCACAGAACTATTTGTATATTATAACAATGTTTTTAGGTCAAAAATCTAAAAAAAAAAAAAAGCTAAGCTGGATCTTATGAAATCTAAGAACACATGAAACAATTAGTCTGACTTTTATTCTAACACTGTCTCTCTTTCCTTTTTTTAAACTTGCAAAATAGGTCTTAAGCAATGAGGACACCTGGAAACAGCACTGGAAGTGACAGAGACCAGCAGTGTTTGAGCATGTGGACAAGGATGGATGAGCTGGCTCAAGAAAAAGTGAATCAAACATCCTCTGGCGGAAAATCAATGTTCTACCTTCCATGAAGCACAGCAGATGACCCCTCATTTATCACGAGGAGCAATATCTTACTCATATTTGGTCTGACACATATTAGCTTGTTCAGTGTTTTTTAAGGACACTCTGCTTTGAAATATAAGGTTCTTAATTAATATTTTAAAAACTACACATCAAGTATTTATTGCGCCCATCCAACCACTGATCAAACGTCACCTCACTGATCAACCATTTCAAAAAGCCAGCTAGGTCAGAATTAGGGCTGAGCGATTTGGCCTAAAATCAAAATCTCGATGAATTGAACATTTTAACACGGTTGCGATTAATAAGCGCTTTTATTTATTTTTTGCCCTCATAGTTCACTGACAAGTTGCTCAGTTGTCTCAGTGTTTAAGCTCTTCATGCTCGACACGTCGGCGGAATAACGTAACATAACGGAGCGGGGTCACGTGACTCCACACGCGGTAGAGTTTTTAAAGGGAAAGTAATCAAAATAATCAACATGGAAAAATTTGATCGTTATAGGTTCTGAATGTCGAATCAGATTACTTTTCGATTAATCGCCCAGCCCTAGTCAGAATGCATTGATTACGTATCAATACCGACTGCAGCACCAAGAGTTTATCAATATTATGGTACTGAACTGACAAGGACCGGTACCAGTTTAGTACTGGTCCTTTGATAGGCATCCTTAATCAAGAAAGAACATATGCAGTCTAAGTGATGAAGAGAATGCTAATATTTGCCTTGGCTGCCATGCTAATGGGAAAAAAAAAACTAATTCAAAAAATGATAAAAAATTACATCAGCCTACCACAGAGTCTGGACACCAAACAAGTGTGTCCTGAATGAAGTGGAAATCATCCAACACTACACACTGTGAAATTACTGAATATAAATATGAATCTCCCATTCAGACATTCATATGTGCCTGGAGACCATCATTACAGCACAGAGTCACTAAGTGGGAGACAACGGTGGGAGAATAGTGCTCACTGTTCTGTCTTAACCCCCACAAAATGCCACAGGATAGCAAAAGAGATACAAAACTAAGTGAAGATTAACAAGTCAGGAAATGAGAAGGGGTTCTTTGTCCACTGCTGGTCAATGAGATGAGGAAACAGTGCTTGAGAATCTGCTAACACAGTCAACACTGTTCTTTCTTCACCGCAGGGTCAAAACTCAGGACATATAGGGCACTTGCCACAACTGGGGGCCAAATAATGTTTATGTTCATGGCAGTGGCTGGAATGGTTATGAAAAGGCCAATGCAAGTGTTCAACTAGTGATAATAATAGAGAAAAGTAGAACTAAACTAAACTAAAGCAGGTTTACAACGAAATGCTTCCATTTACAGCAGCTGTGAGCAAAAAGAATAACAGGGCAGGTGACACAAAATAAAGTGTAGGTAATGGGGAAAAGCAGCATGTAACAGATTTTTAAAAAGACTTATTACCATTCAGGTTACTCAGCTACACATGCAAACAGCAGGGATTTTCATTCTGATTTTGAACTGATTTCTTTTCAAGGCAGTGTACATAGTCTACTATTACATCCAGCAGTACATTAATCCTACATGCACTAAGACCACGTTCAGCTGCAGAGCCCTTCTCTAGATTCTGCTTCACCCAGTTACACTGGCAGCATCACATCTTTTATTTATTAATTTGCTACACAGGCTTCTCAAAAAGTGTGCCACCGATTACTACATTAAAAAAGAGCGAGAAAAGCAGGCAGCAAGAAAATCCACAGATATCATTTCTAATTTAGGAAGAGTATCATGCCATATAGATTTGTGTAAAGTGCAATCACAAATAAATTATTTACAAAAGAGAAACCACAGCTTTACTAAACACGTTATAAATTCATGTTGCAATTTAACTTGTGATTCAAGCTGTTACATAGGTGTCTAAATTACAAAGCTAAATATCAAACATTCCTTTAGAATCCCAAACAAATGTGCCACTGATTGGTGGGAATCCAGTTTCCTGCTGAGCTTGGATGCCTGCAGACTGAATGACCAACATCAGGGTTCAGATAGACAGTATCCAAGGAAGTCTACACAACACAGAGTTAATTTCTTTTTCGGAACTGCAACTGACTTTTGTGGAGGATACTACACTACACTTAAGTGAAATCAGTTGAGCGATACAAAAGCTAAATAGTAGGGATGCACCGATCAATCGGCCAGACATCAGAAACGGCTGATTTTTGGCCTGATCACTCACACGTATTGCTGATTTCAAATCGATCTTGCACATGCGCTTTACTTGCAGCACAGACACGCGCGCATTCAGGCTGCGTTCACATGTACGCTCAACAGAGGCGTTTCTCCTTGAGCGCGCGCCATTCAAATTTGCTCAACAGCGATTGGATGCTGCTGCTGCGCTCCCGGCGTGGAAGACACGACTACTGCCAAGCATCAACAAGACGCGTCTCATAAATGCAGCCTCAGACTTACTGAAATGTCCGCCATTTGGAATTTTTTTAATTTGAACAAAGACGAAGAAAAAGTTGTACGTCTTGGAGATGCCAAGCAGCAGAAATGAAAAAGCATTATTAAATCAACAAAGATCGTTTCCCTGCACTTGCTACACCTGTCCGAGCCTACCTCTCTGCCCCATGCACAAGCGTTAAGAGTGAGCACTTGTTTAGCTTGGCTGGAAATATGGCAAATGAAAAAAGAAACAGAATTTCTGGTAACAAGACAGAAATGCTTTTGTTTAAAAAAATAAACTTGTCATTTTGTTCAATTTGTGGTATTTTGTCAACATCTGTTGCCAAGACAAACAGGTGCCTTGTTATTTTTTGTTCACTCACTGCATCTTATTATTTGAAAGCATATGATAAACTTTAGTTGTATTTGCATTATATTGAGCTTTATTTGGGGGAGTATTTATTACATTTTATTTATTTAAAAATTATGAAAATAAAGCTTTATATTAAAGAAAACTTGATTTGTGTTTGTATTTGCTATAGAGCTGCCACTATCACATCACTATTATAAAAGTAAACATATAAATTCATAAAAGTAATTTTTTCAATGTAAATGATAAAGTAATGACTTAAGTACAGAGGAGAGAACCAAAATATTGAGTCACCATCAAAGTAATGACTGCACTCAGTTTCTAATTCAAATCAATTGGTCCAAATATCTACTGCTGTGTATGACTGCCAAGTCTTTTGGTCGAGGGCAGGGCCAAACTTCAAAAGCTTTTCCGACAAGTGTTTTGGCAATGACCAACCCTGGTACAGTCAGTTTTGTAAAGCAATCTTTCACTATGTATTACCTGACAAATGTTTACACTGTAAAGCAGCTGGCATGCACATTTTGTATATTAGTCAAGCTGTGAAACATACAGATATTTATATAAAACAAAGTATGTCAGGTATACTTTGATGCTTGCCTTTTAAAAGACAAGCCATAAGGATAACAACTGGAGCTGTATTGCGAAACAGCCACAAGGCCTGTGGATTCTGTTAGCCGTTTCCTCTTTTCCACACAGGAGAAGGTGGAGCATTCATACTAGTTTTCTTCTCTGAGAGAAGAAAAACATCAGAGATCTTGGCAACTCAGCTAAAACACCAGTCTTACCTCCCTGCTATTCTTGGCCCTGAAGAAACAGGGCCCGTCTACATGGGAGCCCAACCTCCAAGCAAATACTGGGAGAAGACGACTGAAGGACATGATTGCCGCCAAAACTCTAAATGAGGACCCACACAATTGACTTTCTTCAAAGTCTTGTGCTTATAGACTTCGGTGTCAGTCCAATCATATGTATTCTATGCTCTTTAGTTTCTGCCACAGTCTTCTGTATTTATGTTCTGTAGTTTCATAGCTTAGTTATAGGAGTGTACAAAAGTCCCAACCCTAAGGTGGGGCAACTAAGCTTCCAGAGTTACCGCACCTGAGTAGAATGCTCTAAAAGCTGGCACACCCGTGTTAACAATCACAACAGGCTGACAGTTACAGAATAATAAGAACATTTCTCAGAGGTGAGGCTTGTGTTTAAAAATAAAAACAGATTCTGTGCTCAAATCCTTTGTAAGGATTTAAAGAACTATGACTAGGTCGTAATGCAAAGCTATTTGCAAGCCTACAAAACAAACTGAAGTAGATAATTCGATAACCACAGTATTTAACTTTAATAACGCCATAACTACATACACAAACAGAGGAATAAGGAATTAACAACTGCTATAGTCAAAGCAACAATGAGAATGATAATCGAACTATGACCCTTGTGACTCATTTCTGCAAAGGCACAAAGTAACACAGACAATCAATATCATAAAGTAGGTCCAATTGACATGGCTTGGAAGTGAATAGGGCTGACAGGCACAAAATGGCTTATTAAACATTAATAGGGACATTGATGTCAGAGGAACAGGGAGTGGAGGCTAGTATCTGTGCGTAGACTGGTAGAATGAGGAGGAGGGGGGGTGGCTTGGCTGGTAACAGGAGGTAAAATCATCAGGGCCCCGCCCAGGGTTAATCTATTATCCTCCACCAGCTGCCACGCAGGCCCAGCCCCCACCAAACCAGCCATTTACCGGCAGTTCCCTGCAGAGCCGGCTGCCTGCCAGGCAGCTCTGCAGACCCGCGGCTGGATCGCTGCTCTGCCTGTACTTAGAAAACTTGGTGCTTTACTAGAGATTGGTCAGAGCTGGGGTATAAAAGGTAGCAGGTACAGTGTCAGCAGTAGGCAGGGATTTTCTCCAAGGCTCCCTTGGGAGAAATCAGATAACTTTCCTCATATGCCAGCTGAGGAATGAGCCAGCCATCTGAGGGAGATGGAAAGTTTGTCTTTTGGACACTTGGCTCTTCTGACAAGGATACAGAATTTGCACTGAGAAACCTTTTACCTTTAAAAAGGCTGCAACACCGTTAAAGCTCGGCTAACATCCTCTTGTACAGGCTGCGGGGAAACCATGAGCCCCAGGCCAGCAATAAAAGCCAGGAAGACTCAGGTGGAGCCTCTTGACATGCAGGATACTTACACTAGCAGTGCCATAAGGCCTACTGTGGCGGTCCATCATAAATGTTTGCCTTAATTAAAGGATGAATGACTACAACTCTTCACTTTGAACCTAAGTGCATCTAATATGGGTGGGAAGTACCACAGAGGTGACAATATCATACGGTCATGATCTTTGGGCTCTTTGAGTCTCAAAAGGAAAGTGGGTTGCTGTAGGCTGCTAGGTCATTCAGGGCCTGGCCTGACCACTTAACATTGCCATATGTTATCTCAGTGCAATTTGCCTCAAACTCCATGCTAGCCAGCATAAACCACTCATAAGAATAAAACGATTTTGCAATTCAAACAGACTTCAAAACCCTTACACCAAGGAAATGCATATGTTATATGTGATAAGCTTAGGCCTGATTGCTTTAAACCACTCTCTTCTGATTCAGTCCTCAAGCCTTACCAGAATGAAAGGGTAACGGTGTCCTGTGGTGCATGACTGCAGCCACAATTTATTTTAAACATAGCATTAGCTGACTTCAGTTACCTCATTAATGCAGACTTCCTAACCACAGACTGTGGTTTTGAACAGTGCAAATAACTTCACTTTCTTTAGATGTAATCTTCCCTTTCAGTGGGCTGAAAGCAGAAGACACGACCCTGATAGGAATACAAAAAAACCACAATAGTTCCGAAAACCTGACCTAAAATGCTGTCTGCAGTTAGTCATGTGCAGTGCAGAGCACCCCGAACAAGAGTGCTGGCTTATAAAATCACTCCAACATGTGAAATCAAAGTCTAAATGTCTTACAGTTTTTTTGCATTTATGTCAACTAGCAAGCGAGGTCACATTGTACCATGGGAACATTTTTGGATACTGTTGCACTTTAACTGGCTGATCTACTCTTTATGCTATCATGTTATGCTGCAGCAGAATCATGGAAAAAGAGAGCCCTCGCAGGCATCCCAGGAAAACAGCTGCTGTGTCCCAGCACATGGACCAATGATAAGGTCCCAAAAGGCATGAAAAGGTCGGTGACATGTCTTGATTGAGAACACAACATGTGTCAAGGTCACAGCTTCTGCAACTTTCATCTCTTAGCTATGCTTACAGTCTCAGTGGTCATTAAAGTGCTGATACAATGACTTTAGTGACATTACTGACACAAAAATATACTAATTTTAATAATCAACTTCCTTAAAAAATACTGTTTTGAGTGGACTAAGTATAGTTCAATGGGTGTTAATCACAAAATGGACAGCACAGACTTTGAAACTACCAGGAGTGCAAAGCAAGATGACCTGCACAGAGGAACATATATTCTGCCTGTGTTTAATAAAAAAAACATTAAAACTAAACGAAAAAGCAGATGTGAAGTAGATCTAAAAGCTACTTAAGTTAATCAGACAGTGCTTATCAAATATATTACTGACCGTATGTTACTAGTAGCCTGAACAATGGTTTAAAATGAACTCATGTTGATTACACTCGACATGTATTACTTTGTAAATTAACCAAATAAGGCTATAACTGAATTTCTCTGCAAGTGTGTTCGATTAAGCCATTTCTGAAACACTTATGCAATGTCATTCTCTGTACAAAAGGAGTAAAAATCTCACAATATGTGATTTGATAATTGGTTTAGAGCTAGAGAGACTAAAGTGTTTGGTGTTAAAAGCATAGGTAATGGAAGATTATTATTAAAAGGTCCAATGACATGCTGCTTTTGTATGCTTTTATATAGGACTTAGTAGTCCCCTAATACTGTATCTGAAGACTCTTTCCAAAATTCAGCCTTGGTGCATAATTACAGCCACTTAGAGCCAGCCCCACCAAGAGATTTTCCTGGGTTGTGCCATTTGTGTGTCTGTAGCTTTAAATGATAATTAGAAGGAGAGAGGTGGGGCAAGGTGGAGGGTGGGGGAGAGGTTTGGTGTAGACAAACAAACTTTAGGAAGTTGTGTCCGCACATTTCCAGAGAAAATAAAATTAATCCACTGGTTCTTAAAAGGCTCGCATGTAGGCACTAAAAAAATTACAAAGCGAGACAAACATGAGAAAGGGTAGGTAACCTGATTTAGGGCTGGGCGATTTGGCCTAAAATCAAAATCTCGATTAATTGAACATTTAATTAATTGACAAGTTGCTCAGTTGTCTCAGTGTTTAAGCTCTCCATGCTCGACATGTCGGCGGAATAACGTAACATAACGGGGCAGGGTCACGTGACTCCACACGCGGTAGTGTTTTTAAAGGGAAAGTAATTGATAGGCCTGCAGCGACGCGTCGACGACTCGATTCTAAAAAAACATCGACGTCAAATCCAGTAGTCGACACATCACGCCCACTCACCAGACGCACGTGGGCGACCAAAA
>JBBPDE010000155.1:8744985-8757123 GCA_037974605.1 Nannopetersius ansorgii | reverse complement strand
CTAGTGAAAATTAGTTACACCGAAAACAACAATGAATTTATCATTATGTTATAGTTAGCAAATAACAAGCAGTTGGTGCATGTTCTGATGCAGGTGTACTGTGAAGCGCTCAGTGCCATAATAATTAGCACACCATAATAATTTAGCAAACCAGCAATAAATATTGTTATTGATCAGCTTTACGGGATTATTTCATTTGAAATCAATCATGAACGCCAGATTGCATTTTGTATGTCATGAATTCTTATTTGTTTAAAGGGTTTTTTGCCATCATGAACTTTGTATAGACTATGAAAAACTATGAACTTTGTCCAGCTTTGCAACAATTACTACAAAAGTACAACAGGTTGGAGCCTGTATAGCTCAACTGTATCTACACCAATAATACATGTTTCCCAGAGGTATCACTGTCAAAGCGAACAAAAAAGGTCCACAGCATTTGTATTTGACATCTAAATTAAATTTGTGATATTATGAATCACTGTTCTGTATATTTTACGATCACAATTTTATAATTGTTGCGCAAAGGGATCTTATAAACATTCATTTGTGATGCAAAAAATCTCAAATGTCTGGAAAGCTGCAGAAAAAGTGGGATTCTCAGAGATACAGTGGCTAACAAATTTTACACCTGTATTTATTAATACAATAAATAAATAATTTATTGTAAATAAAAATATTGCAAATATTTTGGAAATAATCCAAAACAGAAATATTTGGAACAAACAAGTCTTTTTAAGCCTTTAGTCTGTTCCAAGAAGGTATGTAATGATCCAGGATGGCCTGTAAGAGTGAACATGAGTTGTGCAATAAACTCGCAGGACTATTTTGGCAGATGGAATATCTCAGGCTGCAGAAACACCCAAGTTAGAGGACATACCAGACATTTTTAATGCAATGGGAGTCACAGACTATGCATTTTAAGCATAAACTGTTATTATCTGTGACTCAGGGAATGGCATAATAAATACTGTTCCAGACTAACCTTTTAAAAGACCAAGAATTTGTAGCCATACATCGAAGTGTTGGAATTCATAACCTGAAAACTGCAGGTATACTTAAAGTAAGCTAGTTGTGATTTATTATACTGTATAAATACATCTCGTTCGATGCCATTAAACGCTATATATTTACAGAAACAAACATTACACAAACTGATTGAACTCATGTGAATGCTAATATACAGCAAAAATACATGGCAATCAAAATGAAAGCCTCCAGAAAGATGTTACTCTAAGCCTGTGGTGCTACAGTTTTTTTTTCCATTAAAACCATCCTGACAACTACTAAATGTCTGCAACTGTGCAAAGATAAATTTAGCCAACTAAAGTACTGGATCGTTTACTGGCCTATCTAATTAGCACATAACTGCTGATCATGCTGTGCTGTGCCACAGTTTCATGCAAAATGTTATGAGGTTTTAATTCCCACAATGGAATATTCTGAGAGGCAAGCAAGATGCAAAACTTTACACAACTCTACTTCACTCCAGGAGATTTAGATTAATGAGAGTGGCAACAATATTAAATGGTCATTAAAGAAAAAAAGCCTTTAAAATAGCATGTATTCGGCTTAAGATGCAATATTCTGGATTTAAATGCAAACAGCAGAATCCTCAACTGAAGTCTTACAAGTTGACAAATTTCCTGCATTAGAGACCAAGGAACAGAATGGTACTACAGTACATTCAGACATATGAGAGTTGGTCAAAGGGGCACAGGACAAAAAAAAGAATACGAAAAAACATCCGATTCCGTACCCTGAAGGTGAGCGGAACCTGGAAAACTATTAGCGAAAGCTGTTTGGTTTTTTTGGCTAGGTGTTTTAGCTAACAGCAATGCTCAGAATTGAGGAAATGGATTACAAACTGACTCAGAGTAAGAGCTACTCTAATGGTAGCTGAGTTGCATCTGTTAGCTAGCAATCAGGGTTGCCCGAGCACCACAGAGCAAAGAGCAGCAGACCTTTTGTCTAGCAGGTCTTAAATAGGACAGTGTGGTGGACTGATGGCCAAAAAGTCAAAACAGTATACAAATAAAGAAGACTGCTAAGATCTGAATCGGGTTTTATGATATCTGTGTGCGTATAACATTATACAACACTTTGTTACTTAAATACTGAAAAGAATAAGAGGACTTTGATAAACTTCTCTGGCTGTATGAGGTGTTCTTTAGTTATTCCTGAAGCTGTAATGAAAAATTTACAACAATATATTTTATTTGGCCTTACCTACAGACCTTACAGTTTAAATAGTATTTAGTTTTGGTTTAGGGAACTATTAACACAGTTCTTTATTATTTCTATAGAAATATGTTATGATCACAGTGAACTGTAAAGCATTCAGTTACACATGAATTAGTTGATATAAAGTTATACTTCTTGAAAATAAATCTGTGGAGAATGAGAATCTTAATGCATTAACGTATATAGGGTGCTTTTTAAATTCTACACTATGATAACACTCAGGCCGCAGAAGCTCTTGATGGCACCATTTAAGCATCTGTAGCTTCAAAGGATCTACCTCACGGCCTGGGAAAAAAATCTAGGGGAAACACTGCTGGGATTCAGTGATGAATGAAAACACTGCTGTCAAAGAAGAACAGTTCGGATTTTTTCCCATGAGTACAACACTGTAGTAGTGTATCCTGAACATCCATAAAGCTGCAAAACATGCTTAAAGCTCCAAAATCATGCTATGAGCATGAGTGACCACTGCTGTTCTGTGTGAGCCTGATTTAAAAGCAGTGGCTGCCCAAGTGGCACTACTACTGCCATTAGTTAAAAGAAACAGTTGAATGATACAGATTTTTTCTGTATTATCCAGTCTATAAGCTCTAAAGTATAACCGATAAGAAAATACCAGTTCCTATAATTGTTTTTACTGCTTTTTAGTTCTGTTTTTCAGTTCCTTAATGCATTTCTATCAATCTCTACATTCACCAGGACCCATTTATGGTAAATATGTCAGGCATCATATTACTAATATTTAACATAAAACCTAATACCATTCTTAGCTAACTGTTTTGTTATCTAATCATCTGTCCTGCTGTTTTACCTGTATGGATGTACATGAGGGATTCAATACAAACTGGAATCAGAATCTATAAAATTCAAAATTCTAGGTGCAGTGTGAGCACGTAGTTAAGACTAGAATGAATCTGCAAAGGGGATGGGTGCCACATATTATTATTAATAAGAATAATAATATAAAAAGAAAACAGGCTTTTATTCTCTGAGGTTTATGTAAATGTTTCTAGCAAGTAGCATATGTATACCAAATTAATATCTTAATGCATTAAGAGACTGCATGCTGATCTTTTCCCATTTGCAGTTAATTTGCTCTCATTAAATATCTTTAATACGTCCAA
This sequence comes from Nannopetersius ansorgii, assembly GCA_037974605.1. Taxonomy (NCBI): domain Eukaryota; kingdom Metazoa; phylum Chordata; class Actinopteri; order Characiformes; family Alestidae; genus Nannopetersius; species Nannopetersius ansorgii. The sequence continues at coordinate 8,753,755 of JBBPDE010000155.1, read as the reverse complement.
ACTAAGCTACAGTTATCAGCTATTCTACCTGAAGTTTTAGTAGAAGATATCACACTCTTTTGAAACTTACTAACACTGCTGCATTAGCAATCATGCCAACTAACACACTCACAAACCTCCAGCTAATCAAGTTGTTTAGCCCCAGAAGACTCTGGATTCGGTCTCGGATGAAATCATTTGTAGTGAGCACTAACAAAAAATGGAAACTGAAATACGCATTTTGCCAGGTCATGCCCAAAACAGCATTTAGCATGCTGTTTTGGCAGTGTTGCCCTAATCACTGTAGCTCTAAAGGCATAGTTTGTTTTACAAATATGTTCATTTTTGCAAGAATCGGGGGTATATTTTAACACACACACTCAATGCCACTGCTGCAAATTCATTCAAAATACACAGAAGAGAAAATAGGAGGACTACATCTTCCACAACAGTGAAGAGAGCTACTCCACAAACAGGAGCAGCTAAAATGAGGTCATGAATCCGGTGAGTGCAAAAGGCAATTTCTGCAAAAAGGAGAGCAGGTATTTTCGTTGATCTGTATTTTATTCGCATAGACCCAGTGTGCTGGGATGGCTGAGGGTTCAGAAGGGGAGCGTGCTCTTGTCAAAGCTCGTGCAGCAGCACAGCATGCTTGACTAGCAGTGGCTTTGATGTTTGGAACTGGCACACATAAACAGTGCTGATCCCGTAGGGAAATGCCAGCCAGAGAGCTGTAGCAATGTTTCCTAAGCCTACTCCCAGCTTGCTTGCTCGCTCGCTCGATCTCTCTCTCTCTGGGTCAGAATTAAACAGAAGCATAACCTGCTCTGCAGCATGCCTTCAGTGAACAGAACCCTACGCTGTTGACACATAAACACCAGTGGTAAGCCGGGCTATTCAGCTGCTACCCTGTGAGGCTCTATCTGCTTTATGCATAGTGTCCATAGAGAGCAATGACACATCTGTTCTCCCACAGGCATCCCCGAACACTTTAAATATTCCTATTTCGAATACACACTGTTTAAATTATACGTAATAAATACACAAGAAGATATCAAAAAAAAGGATGCGTCACATACTTTAAGCAAGTAATTGTAAACGCTGGCTGGCACGTTTATTTCCTTTAATCTTTCCCTTCAGTTAGTCACCACTGCCCTGCTATTAGGTAGGTGCATGAGCATAAACACATGTACACCACTGTCCATGCTGACCTAAATTCCAGTTCTTTCTATACAGAACTCCAAGAGGTCTTTCAAAGCATGTTATGTATGTTGCAGGGCAAAGTCTGACATTACCCTGAACATTGATTTTTGGGGAACATAGTACTTGAGAGCACTGGACAGGCACTGCAACTACAAGAAGTCTCAACTGAACCCTTACTGAAAAGCCGTGGTACTCCTCACAGCCTCATAGATCAGTTCTCCAAATCTGACAGCTCAGTACTCAGTAAAGTGGCTGAGCGAGAAGTGATGGACCATAAAACCTACAGCTCTAAGTGTAAGATGAAACATGGTCAATGTGTTAATGATAAAGAGATGCAGTTCTTATAGCTGTTCTTAAACCACTATATCGATACTGGTTCAACTTATTGATCGCACTTTGGTTAACTGCAGTGTACGTATGGGTCGGGTGCTTAAAAACTACTTTGAAGAAAAATGCATCTTTTCTGAAATTTTGATTTCTATCTGGTTAACCTTAAACTATCAAGCAATGTTCCCTGTGATGTAGTTCAAATCAAACAAGCCATATGATATGATGTGAAATAAAAAATATCACACTAGAACTCAAAAAGCGTGGGTACCATAACTAACTTTATTCATATTGACTTAAACATTACATGATACTGTGATCAACTGTAAATATTTGATTTCATTGTCACTACAAGAACGTTTTTTGGACTAAACAGCTGTTTAAGAAGTTCTCCAAATTTCTATTATAACATGAATCCTCAGGGCACTCATTTTCTAGCAAGCATGGATCACACTGCCCCCTCTGAGTCAACAATTAGCTTCATTTTCCATCATCATGAAGCCAGACAGGAAGCAAATGACCCAGCAGTGGCGTGAGGAGGAACACACAAAAAGGTTTCCTGACTCCTGGAAACTGAGTCACATTCAGGGCTCACAGCGAGTGATGGGATGTGAGGTGGCACCTGCCCGTGATAGGTTCCTCAAGGACAGTGGTGCTCTTTTAGGGAGCAGACACACTGGATTGTAATCTCATTACTGACGTCAATGAAACACTCAGAGCAGAGAATCCTCTCATTGTGTTGGCTGACCACAGCCACATGTCAGGACAGCCCCAACAAGAGAGAAACCGTTCCCCACCTTGGGTCCACATCGAGTGGACGGCACACTCCACTCAAAAGCATTAAGAGGAGGTGTAAGACGCTTTGTCTGCAAACATGCTTAACAAAAACACACAGCAGCTCAGTGTAAGCCACAGGGATTCTGGCATAAAATGGAGGAACAGGCAAAGCATTATAGAAGAGCTGTTAATTATTCACTAAAGCAGTCTGTTTGTACACCACTAAACTTGGCTTTATTCTAAGTTGGGGAAATTCTGATCACTCTTTAGCAGGAAGTAAAGCCCCTTACCATCTGTGCACAATGTCTGTAAATGAGAAAAAGTCTTCAGAGCAAGGATTTACTAAAATCTACAACTAGTAACATCTACAGTTGCTGAAGCTGAAAAGCCAGTAACACTCATAATCCAGTATTTTAATACTGCTACAGTATTGTAGATAGATGGGCAGCTGGTAGCCTAATGTTTAGCAAGTTGCCCCTGTAATCAGAAAGTTGTGAGTTTGAATCCCAAGATTGCTAGTGGCACCACCGAGGTACCCCTGAGCAAGATACCGTCCCCACACACTGCTCCCTATACCTCTTCTTCACTTAGTAAATGGGTTAAATGCAGACAAATAAATTCACACTGTGTGCTGTGCAATAGAAACATGATCATTAATAAATTATCAGTGACTGTCATTGCATTACATTGGTTTTGGCCTGAGGCTGATTAGTCGGTCAGTATCAATAATGAGTTCCTAGGCTGGCCAGCCAGTTACAAAGGGACACCCAGTGATAGACAGTGATCTAATCAAGAGCTATCCGAGACTAAACCATACTCACCCCACTCGAGAAAGTCCGTCACATGCTTCTCCCGTTTTAAGGGTGAGCTGCTGCACTCATTGTACAAACAGATCAAAATATCCAGAAGGGTCTCGACACTCAATGAGCTTGCGTTTTTCTGATGCCCATCCAGGAGCAACTGCTCCAACTTCTTCAGACGCACCTTCGCAGACATTTTCTATCAGTCAGGGCCTGACCACCACTCCCTTTAGCCTAGAAAAAATATATAAACCCCCGAAATAAAAGGAATGAGGGGAGAGGACAAGTCTGCAACGCTAAAAAAAGAACCCGAGAGCGTGTTTGGCCGGTTTGGAGCTCTGAAAGTGCCAGACTCCAACTTGCTAGCTAGCCATTCAGCTAGCTAGCTAGCAAAACAAGCCCAACATTTTTGTTCGATCACTAAAGGAGGTTCAAGCCGTCGCGAGGCTGAATAAACCGTCTCCAACGGTCACTCTCGAGGCCCCACGGCTTCCATTGGTTTTCGCAACCGTTTGACACGAATCCCGACTAAAATCTGTCCGCTACTTATCCCGGCCAAACGCAGGGAGGTCGGAGCTTTTTTTCTTTTAATCCCGTCGGATCTCACGGTGACCGGACGTCCATCCCCTCAGCCTCGACCCAACTCAGCGAGGGTCCCTCATTCAAAAAAAATCCAAACGTTTCACTCAAGTACATGAACGAGCCTGTATGTTTAAGGGATTGGGTGTCTTTCTGTCTGTGGTCTCCGTTAGCCGGTGTGTGTGTGTCTCTGTGCGTGTGTGAATATGGCCGCGCGCTCCCGTGTCCAGGCTGCGCTCGCGCTTCCCCAGACGCTCCAGACCGGGACACCGGAGCCCCGCCCCCCGCGCCGGAAACGCCATGGAGACGCGTGACGTAACGCTTTGATTGACACATTCTGGGAGCGGAGCGAGCACTGACCTCATCACCAATCAGCCCTCTTCTCCCCCAGAACAGTCTTGCAGGACCCTTAGTCTAACCCTTTGCCCCGCAGGACCCAGAGCAGAACTCCAGTCTGTTCTGCTGCTCCTCAGAATATTATAAAATTGTATTCAATTGACTGAGTAATCAATTTAGAACGAAACCTTTTATTGTGCAATGAAGCATTTGAAATCAAGGTTCAGTAATTCAGAAAGACAACTTTCACCCGAATATCACTGTAAACACCCCCTATTTATTATATACTGCACATTCTCTGTCCTGTTGCTTTGCACAGTTATATTTAGAGCTCCCTCCCTCTATTCTGCATTTTAGAATAGCATTTTGGTTTATTCATTTAATTAATTAATTAGTTTAGAGGCCCTGTGGGAGTGGAATTAAAAAGGCTCTGCTTTTCCCTCAGCAGTGCCCTGCAGTTCTCTGAGCAGAATTCCAGAGGAAGATGCAGAGCAGAGAAGGAAATAAAAGGTTGATCCGCTGTGGAGACCCTTAATTGGGAGCAGTTGAAAGTGGAATAAGAAGAATAAGACAACTTGCCGCTGTAAACACCCCCCACCCCCCATTTATTATACACTGCAAATTCTCTGTCCTTCTGCTGCTATATTCACATTTATTATTTATTGCTCTCTACAACTATTCTGCATTTTTGCACACTTAAAGGCTCCCCTGCTATAATACAGTATGTCATAGTACTGTATTCACTCACTGTAGTGCTGTAACTTCAGTAAATCTTCTGTCCTATTGTTTTGATGCTATTGTGTTTTCCTGCACATTTTTCTCTTTGTATTTTGTCCTGGATACACTTATGTAGTTTTCTGTTGTTTCTGTTTTTGTTCTTGTGTTGCACCGCAATGCTGAAGGAACATTGTTTCATTTCACAGTGTTCAGTGTATAGCTGAAATGACAATAAACATACGTGACTTGACGACTTGCCTAGTGGAATTTTACTTTATTACCAGCAGTCTGAGCCTTTCACCCAGAACCTGTGGTCTCTTTCTTATTCCATTGTTGTAACCAGAAGGGCACATTTATTTATACAGCCAGTCTCTCAAAGTGCAATTGCTGCCGAGTTCCTGTGGAGAAAGCAAGACATCCTGAGCAGCTGCACCAAAGGGGCGCAGGAAGCTGCTGACCACACTACAACCTTCTCCAGCCTGTGGCCATAACCGACCTCTCCTGCACTCTGTGTTCACTCACTGTGTCTCTTTACTTTTGGACACCACAATAAGTCCTGAATAGAGGTCAACTCAAGAAAAAGTACATCAAGATCAATGTTGATGAAGTAATACATCTGCAGTGAGATTCTCTCAGGAAAGGGATGTCCATTCTCGCGCACATGGCTTCAGGAAAATGTTTGAGAATGATGCCCTCTGTTGGGAAGAACTGAAATGCAGTTTCTCTGATTTATTTCCATTTGGTCTCAGTAGCCTCGCAGATCGCGTGGATGGTTTTATTAAACATGGTCCAGCATGAAAACCCCTTCTAATTTGTAGAAAAGGAAGCGTGTTTCTTCTCCAAAAATATATCTAAATATCCAACAAATGAATGACTGTCAGAACAAAACCTAGTATCTCTAACAAATTAGGAGAAAAAACATGATTTACAGTTTAAATTAGGTAAAGAAAGAAAGAATGAAAAGCTGAAAATGTTGTTCCAACAGCAGTGAAATATACCTAGTAAGAAGGTCAACCTGCTGCTGTTACCCAGCTCTGTTCCACTGTGAAACTGTAATGGATTCAACAGCCACATGGAACTCAATACAGCTGGAACAGTGGGGGATCTCACAGTTGGGGGGACAAGTGAACCACACCATCCCGGGGCCTTAGGTAGAGGTAGAAGTCTGATCTGCTGGATATTTTCAAATACCTAAATAATTTAAAAACAATGATTTAAAACATGGTCAAGCACCCCTTCATCTCAATGATAGCTCCAGTCCTGTCAGCTGAGGTGTACACCAGTTTCTCAAAAGACTTTTGTCCACATTAGTCCACCCTTCCACTATCATTGTGCTTCATGTCCAAGCAGAACACAGCTCTGACATTCCCCACATTCCAGAATGACATCTATATGGTTCATAGGCCCAAATCAGTTTGTGGCTGACTAGCAATATCACTAGACCTCAATCTCACCTCTCAGGGTGGAACAGTAGGGGAAGGGCTGAAATAGCTTCATAGGAACTTTGAGTGAAACATGGAACCAGTTTGAAGAAGAGTGGGTAAAAATGGACAAAACTTCTGTCAACAGACTGGTGGCCTCATGGTTAAGGAGTTGCCCCTGCAATTGGAAGGTTGTGGGTTTGAGTCCCAGGACTGCCAGTGGCAGTACTAAGGTACCATCCCCACACACTGCTCCCGGGCACACCCACTGCTTCACTCGGGTGAATGGGTTTAAATCAGAGAAAGAATTTCACATTGGGTGCTGTGTGTTCACACAGGATTGAGGCTACTGGTGAGACAAAAGAACCCACCAAATATTACAAAATAAATTATGCATGTGACTATTATTATTATTTTTTTTACCTGTGAGCTTATTGTTATCCTTATTATATTTTCATGAAAAGGGAAGGGAGCAGCCACCTCCCTATGGACCAAGCCAGAGTGCCAAGTTCAGGACCCGCAAATATGTGGAACGCCTTGAATAGGGTCTAGTCTCATAGGGACAGAGATATAACATAGACTGACCAGCTGTTGCTTAGAAATTTTGATGGAACTTGAGGATGTGTTGAGGGGACTGCTCATCTGTCTGCTCAATACTTTTAAAGCAGGGCAGTCTCTGGTCTCAGTGGGTGTCAGAAAGGATAGTTTTTCCCCCTGGCCTATCTGTGATGTGTGTCTGTCACCCACATTTGGATGCTCTGACCTGGTTAGAGTGGCACACAAGAGATACAAGCTGAGAGAACAGAGAGAATTTGCAGTGTTTCCAGTTTTGCTTCTCTTTTTGTCCTTTTTAGGATGCGTTAGAGTGCAGATGATACACTCGAGCACTATATTCATATGTCTCACCTTTTGCACCTCTCTTCCAATCAGTCCAGGGCTCATTCATTTCTGTTGCCAGGTGATAAGACTTAGCAGTGGGAAGGCCAATTACACACATCATAGATTCAGAAAACTGTGATATGTAGGAGGAGTGAGTCACTGTTGCTTGCACACAGTACACCAGGCCTTAACATCTAGTCTGACTTTTTGCATAAAGGCAATGCAGTTCATGTGCAGACTACTGCTGACATACATATGCATGTACTTCCGGACAGTTCATGGACCCAAATAAGCCAACTATGTGTGGTGCATTAGTCTTCCACTAGAGGGAGCCCAAAACCCAGATATTCTTTTAAAATTTTCTTAGTACTTTTGACACAATTTCTCCTGTACAAGTTTGATTCGATTTGGGAGTAAAAATGCAAATTGCATAAAAAGCTCAACGATTTGGTAGCATTTGCTTTGTGGTCATTTTGGTCAGATAACCATACAACCACTTAAAATGGAAAGCACACAATGTGAAACTCCCACTCACATGGGAGGCAGAAATACACCTGTGGTGTTAATGGCATTCACACCATCTATGTTTTAATTTTTCAGCATTAGATGGGATGACCTTCCTATCACCATCTGAGTTCTGCTCTTGGCTCTGACTGAACTGATCACCTTGAAAGCATTTTTTGAAATGGCCTGCTTTCCTACATAATCAGCTTAACAGCACTACAGTAATGTTACAGAGGTTGCATGCTTTTGCACCTAGTACAGCAGTATTTGTAACATTGGATGTGGTATGCTTAAACTAAGAGCCTGAATTTTGCTTCGTTAACTAGAGCTAGAAGAATAACACTGCTAGAACACTCTCAAAGTCCATAGTCACTCTTATTATTTCTGAAAACACGTTGCCTGAACCTCTCTCAGCCCACTCAAACTGCCTTCAGCTCTTCATTGCGGTGGCTCAGGCTTGTCAGTGTAGTTTAGAACTCTGTTTGACTTACTGTGAGACATAAAAATGAACCAAACCTCACCATGCATGTAGTCATGTAAGACTACTCCTGAGGTGGCTTGTTAAAACAGATGGGCTGCCCTCAGTTTTCAGCCACACAGTGATGTTTTGTTTATTTTTATAACTCACAGTAAAGTCATACTGTGCCCAAAACCACACCGACAAGCCTGTGCCAGCTTAATGAAGAGCTGGATGAGGAATAAGTTGGTCTAATCAGTCAATTTATGACCACTCACAGACAAGAAGTTGATTATCCTGTAGCATGTCAAGGGCTGGGATTTGTGATGGAAAGGCAACAGTTGGCTCTTATAGTTGCTGTGTTAGATGTGGGAGAAATAGACAGACGTAAAGGTAAAATCGTTAAGGCTGGGCAACATGGATGGGGCATCTCTGAAACGGCAAGGCTTGTTGAGGAGTATCATCCAACAGTGGTCAGAAGAAGGACAATGACATTATGCCATGACAAACCATGACACAGGTCACCTACCTAACACTGGTGCAGAACAAGTACTCCTCTTCTTGGCGACAGCATTCCCTGATGCCAGTGGTCTCTTTTAGCAAGGTAATGTGCCCTGTAACCCTCCACACATTGTTCAGGAATGATTTGAGGAACGTAACAAAGGTGGGTGGCAGTAGCTCAGTGGGTAGGATACTTGCCTCCGGACCAAGAGGCCACAGGTTCAAATCCTACCTCCAGCATACCACCACTGGGTCCCTGAGCAAGACCCTTAACCCCAAGTTGCTCCAGG
>JBBPDE010000155.1:8697444-8707866 GCA_037974605.1 Nannopetersius ansorgii | reverse complement strand
GTGTTAATGTAGAACTACCTATTACTTCCTGCATAGTTACTTGTTAACAACGGCCCATTATTCTAAAGTGTTACCCAAAACATTTGGTGTTGCTATGCATGACTCACAGTTCTGAATGTGAAAAATGCAGTGTTATAGCTCATTCATAATGAATGCTGCTCTCTGATTACTGTATTATTTGTGAAGTGACCATGTGATATTGGAAGTCAAATTTATTACTGTGTTTTTTGACCCATGGAACAGCACTAGAAAAAGCTTTTTGTTGTAATTCCTTGGTCATTACTTCTATGATAATTTAAATATTACAGTTACATCATATTTGACACTCAAAAGCAGGGGTGTCTAACCCCAATCCTCGAGGGCCGGTGGTTCTCCTTCTCAAACACATTCACCAAACCTGGCAATTAACTGGCGAAGTGAACCAGGTGCTTCTGAGCACCAAAACGTGCTGGACCTCCACCCTCCAGGACCGGAGTTCGACACCCCTGCTCTAAAGGTCTTGTTCTGACAGCAACAGATATTCAACATGATTCAGATTTAAAATTAGAAAATAAAGATATGCAGTATGCCATTCTCTACACGTTTTACCCCTTTTTATGAAATTCCTAGGTCACCAATAAGCATTTCAGATGTTGGTAATGTGTTCTTGTGTATCATCTTAACTATTAAGTGGAGTCAACTAGTGTCATCCACCACAAGTATAATTCTGTCAGATCTAATATCTACTATATGTTCAAAATCTTCTATCTACTATGTCTAAAAACTAATGCTGGGCAACGATTAATATTTTGAATCGCTAGCAATTGCACAGTTTTCTGCACAAAATTACTGTTATAGGCAAAATTAAAAAATTTAAAAGTAATGCATTGTGCCATTTTATTTTTAAATAAAATTTGGTTTGCAAACACTTTAAATGAATAAGGAGCTTTTTAACAGCAGTGTTCCCTTTAACAAAGTTACACAGTTGCAGTTAAAAGTATTAAACAAATATAAAACCAAGGCTATATGCCACTGCAGGGCATTCACTTTTGATCTAGTTTGTTAAAGAAAAACAAGTTACCCTCAGAGTTCAGAGCATTATAGCAAACGTAATGGGGCACATGACCCCTGAGACGTAAAGCGCTGCAACGAACTTTTAATGCGAATTGTCAGGATTAAGCAAATAATGAGTTAAAGTAATAACACGTTAATGTGCCCAGTCCTACTAAAAACATGCCGTGCACGTTTGAGTATGGCTGCTTCAGCGCATCCTGTTCTACTGACAAAGTGCGAGCCCAATTAAAAATGTGTGTTTAAAATAGATGAATGCCTGTCTATTTCCAAAACAAAAACATATTACATTTAAACCTTTGAAATACACAGTAAAAGTTTTAAAGGTCAGGATTTTTTTGTTTTGCAAATCACATTGAAAGTATATGCACATGATTTAAAAAAAAAAAACATCCAACTAAAATCATATCAGTGTGAAGTGAAACTGCCCACAACTGTGTTAACCATTTGTGCAGGACTAGAAATGCTATATAGGTGCTGCATTACTTACCACTGCATCATGCACCACCAAACAAGGAAAATTAATTTTATCACTTAAAACAGGTACTGTTTACTATTATGAATTTAGCATGCTACAAAATGTTGAAGTATATTTTACCTCATCCCTTTCACATTAAACTGAGTTGCCCCATACAGTTAATCATATTTTTTCACCCTTGGTCTACGGTTTAGCCTATTCAACATCAGTTCCTGACCCTATTCAAACTCTCATGGATGCAATCAAACCCTCACAACAATGTTCCATTATTTAGTATAAAGCCTTCATAGAAGAGCCTGTTACTGCAGAAAAGTGGGTGTAAAAGCTGATTGACCAGCTTCAAAGAAGACACATGTTGTCACATTTCCCCATGATTCCCAAATGAAGGCAGGCGCATAGGCAGACTTCCATTGCAAATACCGTTTATTATTACACTAAAATAAAACTGGCATGAGGCCCAGAACCAGGACTCAAGGTTTACTTTGCAACAAAAAGAAACAGGAGAAACTCAAAGCCAGTATGGTGGTCCACCACAAAAAAACTAAGGTCCACCACAAAAGAACTTAAATACCCATCAAGCAAATCCCACCACCAATAATAATACTAATGGAACACAAAAAACCCATTCACGTCATAATAAACGTTCACCCAAAACTAAACCTTTGGCGGCCTCTAGCGGCTGCTGATGGGACATGACACATGTTCAATATTTATAGCTATTGTTTAATTTACTTTCAGTTATAATTCATTTGAGGTCCATTTCAGTGAGTCTTGCTTGATGGCTAGAAGTAATTACTGGTAACTAAAGCATTAACTAAATGTTAAAATAACTATAAAAATAAAAACCTACTTTTAATTAATTAACAACATTACTTGCTTTATCACTCAGTAGTGTTGTCTCAAACAAGTTGGTGCTCTCAGGCTATTTGAAAACTTTATTATCATGGATGAGATGCAATATGAATAATACGGTGATTAATTTGAGCTGTCTCTGCAGTGCTGATTGAAACTCACTGGTGAGGTGAAGGCCAGAATAAATATTTCAGATTCATTCCCAATATAGAGTTTGTAAAAATGTCCATGTAATATAAACTGTGACAGTTCTTGGTACATAAAACTACATAAATGTTAGAGGTGGGTTTTAAGGAAAAATGTTCAGTGTAAAGTATTTATTTAAAGAGGAAAGCCCACAAACATCTACCTTATTAAAACACTGAGAGATAAACAAAGTCATTCTGTTCTAAGTGGCTTAGAACGGTATAGAAACTCATTATAATGCAGTGATAGGGCCTGGGGGTTATGATGCCTGTAGTGCAAATACAACCATTTGACTTACTATCCAAAATGATCAGTGCACTTACATGTGTGTTACGATTTATTTTGTTTTGGAATTACAATAATGCTATAATGGTGGTATATAACTTATATTTAGATACTATTTTGTCTTACAGTCACCTGCTAATCTCCACAATGAATGAATGGGGACAAGCCTCTTCAAACTCATCTCAGGCACCAGGCAACATATTCGTAAACATTTCCTGTAATACCATTCTGTGGGACACATTTGGTTCCAGTCACCACCACTGTGAAAAAATGTGACTTAAAAAAAAAAAAAACAACCAGTAGATTGTCATTTGAAATGACACTTGTAGTTCCCTCATGGTGTAATAAGCTTACCTTACAACACAAGCATGCTCCAAAATGTCCTCTGGTTACACTGTGAACATGTTTGGCCTGTGTGTGCTGTTGTCTATTGTACCATCCACTGGCCTGTTAACAGTAAGCCTTTTCACCCCCTGTGATTCCACAGGTAATCCTGAGGGTCCATCCTGCCTGTTTGTTCTGAGCATTCCTCCCTCACTGGCCTGCACAGCTCTGGCAGGAAGCCTTTGTTCGGCAGCAGGATGAAAACACATCCAGAGCTTTCACTCTCTGTGCCATCCTCTGTCCTGGGTTGCTGGGTATTTGTGGCATTACAAAACGTGGAATGCGCTCTGAAAGGGGAGCTGATCTGAAATTTGCCCCTATTCAGAAACTTTCCACCCCTAATGCATCAAAATAGCTGGCATCTACCAACACTGATGTTCATTTTTTTATGGATTTTATAGAACATAACATGCAGAAATAACAATCCTGAGTGTGAAAGACAGCATAGTGAACGTAAACGAGAACATGTTTTTTACTTATTTTCACAAATTCATAAGAGCAAACAATAGAAATTCAACAGTGTTGAACAGAAAATGTACCTAACAGCACACACACTCAGTTGAAACAGGTGGGTCTATGACAAACTACATTATATGAGCAAAAGTATTGCGACACGCCTGTTTTTCAGGGTTTGGGCTAAGCTCCTTACTTCCAGTGAAGGTCAGTCTTAATGCTTCAGCAGACCAAGACATTTTTCACAACTTTGTGGACATACTTTGAGGAAGGTGTTTTTCTATTCCAGTATGACTGTGCTGAGCTCCATAAAGACATGGGTTGGTGGAGTTTGGTGTGGGAGAAAAAAAAGTCTTGACCTCAACCTCATCCAACACCATTGCCGTGAAATTGAATGGAGATCGTGAGCAAAGCCTTTTCGTCCAACATCAGACGTCATAAATGCGCTACAGAATTAAAGGGCACAAATTCCCACAGAAACACTCCAGAATCCTATTATAGCTCCAAAGGGGGGCAGGGGAGAGGGCAACTCCATATCAAAGTTAGTGGATTTTAAAGCAATACCAAGTCCCTGTTGGTGGAATGGTCAGTCGTCCCAATACTTTGGGACAATATTAAGTTATGCAATTGACAATAATTCTGTGCATGCACACAATATCAACCATTTAATCTCATTAATTATTTGCAAAACAAAACAGCACAGGTTAGATGGCGTGTAGAACTGTGATAAAAAATTAATGATATACTCAAGGTAAACAATGTTTACTTGTCAGAGTTCACTGAAGAGTGATTGACAGTAAAGCTCACAAATAGGGATGAACGACAGACGGGCGGGGACACGCCAGAATGGGCGGGGCGAGTTCCGTGGAAGCTTAAGGCTCCCAGTCACGCTGCCATAGGAACGCATCGTGGCGTTACACGCGTTTGTACGAAGAACGATCTAGAGGTGCGTATCTGCAACAGCTTCTTTCTTTAAAGACACAGCGAAGTAACGAGTGATATCTGTTTTCACTTCTAGTGATTTCTTAGTCCACCAAAATGTGCTTTACTAAGACTTTTAGGTGATGGAGCGTGACGTAGAGGGCTAGGTTAGCGTTAGCTCTAAGCTACGAAGTACCATATGTTCAGCTCAGTCAGTTAGTATGAACTAACAGTTAACTGAAATTCTGGTCCTTGGACATACATTCTACTATCTTCCCTTCTCCCAACTATCACTGTCGTAGTACATTAATTAGCAGGTAACTGTGAAAAAGTGCAATAAAGGGGTTTAAGAAGACTGGGAGTTGGAACTGAAACCATAACCAAACTGCTGTTAGCATGTTTACATGTCCATACCGTTATTTCATGCAGTTTTGTGGGCACTTGTGGCTCGTTCCAGATTCCCCTGTTCTGAGGGCGTCTCAGGTTTTATCCTCGGGGCTTGTATCCCTCTGCCAGGCCAGCTTTTTAAACGCAGAAGGGCGACCAGTGCTGCTGCAGCCCACGACTGCTGATCCGGAATCCACTTCACGGCATCTCAGGCCGAGCAGCGGTGTGTTTATGTCTTTGTTTTACGCAAACGGCGACTACCCGGAGGTCAGGAGCTGCGGATGGGAAAAGTAAGATATTTTATGTCTCTACTACATGATTTTTTGTTTCGTGTGTACGTGCTCTGCCCACAATCTCCCCTCTGCATAAGCAGAAGTGAGGTTTAAAATGGCGGCCCCCTCCTAACTCAGAGCTGCTGCTTCAGTATGTGTGCCTGGTCCTGAGAGTGACGCATTCTGCAGCAGGCTCTGACTTTTCATCATTTCATCACACCACACTCAAACTTAACGTGTTTGTCCAGCTAAGGCAATACGTAAGAGTTGCTCGTGGATCTGGGCACACATACAGAGGTGGTGGCAGGTAAGTTGAGACATCTGGCAGTGCCCATGTGCGTTTCGACTGTTTAGAACATCATTTATATTATCTTAATTCTTATGTGCCGTGACAATAAATAACAGCTGTTTACGTATCTGAGCACACATGCAGATGTGCGTGCCGTAAGTCGAGACATCTGGCAGTGCCCATGTACGTTTTCTAACTTGTTTAGTGCACCATTTACATTATCTTAAATCTTAAATGCAGTGTAATTCTGTGCCAGTCGAGTGCATTAACTGTTCATAAATTTAACCTTAAGGTGAGTTCAAACTTGTGTTGTCATCAGAAGCTGTGTATGTGTACAGAGTCTGAGACATTTTTCCATGGACCATGATGCAACATATAGCTGCGTACAACAGTCAACAAGATACCACAGATGCACAAACAATAAATAGACAACACTATGTAAATCTTCTGCCATAATGACCGTTGCACCTTAAGTATGATTATTGCACAGGAGGCAGTTACAGCATTGAGCAAAGTACAAGGGATACAGCATTTTGTTGAGACCTCTATCAGTACCCATGTGTGTTTTCTAACTTGTTTAGAGCACCATTTTCCTTATCTCTTATATTCGGTGTAATTTTGCCCTTTGACTCTGTGCCAGTCGAGTTGGTTAGGCCCAAAAGGCTGTTCGTTAAAGATAGTGTTCCCTCTGATTTGGGTGGGAACCATGTCGTCTTCTAAAGCCGAGGCAATAGTAGAATATGACGGACTATATTAATTTGTGCCTTTTTGTTTTACAGAGCTGTTGGACAGCTTTTGAAACCTGTGTGTGGGGAACTTAGCCTACGAGCTTGCAGTTTAGAGCCTGAGTGGCCCTACCTTTTTCATGTCAGAGACACAGTCCTCTTGCAGTCGTTTATGTCATCCCCTCCTTTTGAGACAGAAGATACCAAAAATTGCCAGTTCAAGATCTTCTCATCTTGCTGATAAAGCCTACAGCAAGCTAAAATGTCTGTCAACGTCAATCGCAGCGTTTCAGACCAGTTCTACCGCTATAAGATGCCCCGTCTGATCGCTAAGGTAAGTATGGCCTTATGTTTAGGTTTGTACTGTATTGTTGACCATATACAAATATAGGAAAAACTTTGTTTTAAAAGGCCACGTTTGGCTTATTTAGAACATGTTGAACCTAAAATATTCTTTCCTGCTAGGTGGAGGGTAAAGGAAATGGAATCAAGACCGTCATTGTCAACATGGTTGATGTTGCCAAGGCTCTTAATAGGCCTCCAACTTGTGAGTAATGCCTGAGCGCTTCTCTTGATTGCCTTTTTTAGATATAAAAAACATCTCTAACACCTAATATTGCTTTTTATCTAGATCCCACTAAGTTCTTTGGTTGTGAGTTGGGAGCCCAGACCCAGTTTGATGCCAAGAATGACCGCTACATTGTCAATGGATCTCACGAGGCAAACAAACTGCAAGACATGCTGGATGGATTCATTCGCAAGTTTGTGCTGTGTCCTGAGTGTGACAATCCAGAAACTGATTTGGTACATATGCCCTGAATAACCCCTTTGTGTTGTGTGTTAAAGATAGACCAACTAAAACTCCCCACAGGGGTATAGATTTTTTTCACACTTACTTTTCTGGCTGCAGGATTGGCCACTAAAGCCCATTCAACTTCAACTCCTGATTGACCAATGAGAAACAAAGCTTTTGGTGCTGAGCCTCGTTGAAAGCTAACGTTTTTTTTTACTGTAAAGTTTGAATGGGTGAACTTGGTACCCTCTGTGTTGGCCACAGGTTAGAATGTGTTGCTGAGTGTGCAAGTTCCTGTAAGGTCATGCATAGCCTATGCCCTCAAAGGTGTTTTTTTTTTTTTTTTCCCTAGAATGAAATGACCGTTCATGAGAGCTGACCTAACACCTAAATTGTCAGTGGCTTTTGTGGACAGGGTTCCTGTTCTTGGAGACTCGCTGTCTAAGCTGTAATTGAGATGATCATGCTCACAGTAGAGGTCACAGAGATGGATAGAAAATCACCTGAGTATTTCTGCAGTGACTGAATTTAGTTTCAAAGCAGTTTCAGGTCTCTGTGTGTGTGTGTGTACTGAGGAGGACAACCTCCTTGATTTTGCAGTGCAGCACTTTGGATCTTGCATTGTCTCAGCTAGCTGTTTTTTCTGCTTATGTGTGCTTGTGCTGCAGTGATGGGGATATCTGTACTGTCTCCAGCAGTTGCATTTAGTATCATTAGCTTGTGCTGCAAGTTGGATCAAGATGATTCCTATACTGTTCACTTTTCTGTACTGCAAAGCAAGTCAGATATTCATATTTTTTTTACCAGCGTTTTAAAGGCACTGTTGATGTCCAGTTTGCTTAGGAACGCATACTGTGACATCATTGATCATGATAATTATCAATCTTTATTGCCCAGCCCTACTGCATTTTGATTAAATTACATTCACAGTGGGAGAGGAGATTTATTCCGTAATGCTGTATATCCATTTTTTAACATTGGATGCAACAGATACAAAAGAGCATAATTTGTTTAATAAGTTTGTTTTTAGTCATGATACAGCACTTCCACACTCAGCAATCCATATCATGGGGGTGGGCAGTAAAATGAATTGCCTGAAATGTGTTTTGGAGTCAAAGTACATATTTACATAGCACTTACATAAACTAGGGCGACATTATAGTGTAAAGTACTCCTTTACCACCGAAGATGTTGCCACAAATGGGTATTTTGAAGGCCTGGTGTAATGGTGCCGCTGATATCAGGATTGGAGGCTTCTATGCGGGTAACATTCATTTCCTTGTGCTTTATGCCTTGTCTGGATTTGTGGAAGTATTTATAAAAGCCATACTTTTTCCCTTAGTTGTCTGGTAGGTGCAGCTTGGAGAGTCTTGAGCAATTAGTTCAGGATCAGAACATTTTGCTAAAGCTAAAATGTTCCAGGATATGTCTCATGGCTTCCTTTGGTAGGGGTTATTATATAGTCAGGGCTTGGCTATTTTTTGGCTATTTCTTTGCTCTAGTACTCAAATTACCTACATTAATGAATTGGTACGCACCGAAATTAAAAAATGTTCACCTTACCATGGCAAGCAGGGTGCACTATTTACCTTTTTAAAGTTTTCCTTTCCTGAGTGATGGTACTTAGAGATCCTGTATGAAGTTATTTGAATTAGGTATGCATTTGAGCAGTGAAGACTGAAAACGGTGTGCATTTGTCATACGACATATGCCAATTCTTGCTTGCGTACCGCTTATGTCAATCCCTGATTATGGTTATAAAATATTAAGCTATATCTCTAAGTGTTCTATAATCTTCCTGTTGCAGCACATCAATCCCAAAAAGCAGACCATAGGAAACTCCTGCAAGGCCTGCGGGTACAGAGGCATGTTGGACACCAGACATAAACTGTGCACCTTCATTCTCAAAAACCCACCTGGTAAGTTCAAGGTCCTTAAGGTTGTGTTTGAAACTGGTAATCAGGGATGCATCAGTCCAACCTTTTTCTCTTCTGATAATTTGCGTATCAGCTGATTGTGTGCTGTGTTAAGACATGCTTGGAATTTACATGAAAGCATGCAGTCACAATTTCTCGAACATCATCCCTGTTTATTTATGAATCATTGCACAAAATTTAATTCAATAGGATAATAATCCGGTGCCAAAATTGTATCCATAGCCAAGGAAAGTTTTGTGAGCTGGTTTTGCCTCCACAGTCTAGATTTTTCTCCCATTAAACTGCCGAGAGGTTAGCTGGACCCACAATTTGAGCATTCAGCAAATGAGACAAAAACTGTCTGCTTAAAAAGGTGCTGGGAGGGCTTAGAAACAAATAATATCCAGAAATTGCAGTTATATTGATGAAACTTGTACATAAACTTTCCATTGCAATGCACTTAATGTATGTTATAGTCAACCTTAAAACCAGTCATTTACATTGAAATATTTCAGATGTTTTCTTGTAAAACATTTTTGAAAGAGCAGTGTATTGTTTATCAGTGGGTCCAGATTTCTGGCCAGTAGTGTAAATGCAGGGGCTATTGTTTTGTAATGTAGATGGTTTTACACAAATAAGTTTGGCCAAGACGCGTCTGAAATAAATCTTTCTATTGATGTAAGAGAGGGAGGGAAATTGGATACCCTTAAATGAATGATGGAAGTGGAGCTATGTTTTTCACCTTCATTAATGTAGTGGGACAATTGTTTCAAAGTAGGCTTTTATTAGGTCTGTGCAGGTCCAGATGAAATGGTCTTCAGAGCCTTACAGCCACATGTAACGCTGGAACTGTTGGTATGACTCTGTGTCTTCTAGGAGTGCCCTGCATTGGTGAAATACTGCAGGGGTGTCTGAAGCCAGTGACGTCTGTCTCTTGGTCTTTTCACACAGTGTTGTTTGAGTGATAAGTCTCTTGTACAGCGCTCTGCATTAACTGCAAAAATAATTTTGCTTTTGCAGGAACAAAAACCATATACAGTAACCCCCCAGTTTTGCATGGATCAGGAGTCGCGGATTTAGTCCGCAGATTCTTTTTTTAGAACTGTACTTTTATGTGAAAATCCCCACAATAATGCGAAAACTGCAAATATTGTCTGGCTTTTTTGTGGCAATGAATATAATTTTTTTTTTTCTGGATGCTTTTACACAAGGGGACATGTTCACCTTGCCACGGTGTGCCAGTGCTTTTGTCCCACAACCTTCAGAGTTGCGTGTATCATCAGAGAGATCTACCAAACACACTTTGGTAGATCTCCAGGAGACCTTTCCAACTAGCCCTCATTTGTGTTTTTAGCACAAGTAGATTAGCTTTTATTATCTGAAAACCGCTCACCTCGCCGCAGTGTCTCATTACTTTTGTCTCGCAACCTT
>JBBPDE010000155.1:8645871-8667323 GCA_037974605.1 Nannopetersius ansorgii | reverse complement strand
AATGTGAATAGGTAAAAAAATAAATAAATAAAAAAAGTGAGTAATGTGTCTGTGACAACTGACAGTTTTTCCAAAAAGGCCATTAGCAGTGATTTCTACACTTACCACTGTACAGGGAGAGATGCCTTGTGGGCGTTATGGCTCCATCAAAGATGGCCCTGTCCAGGAAGTCAATTGTAGATTCTGTGTAGACTATCTGGAAGACCTGGCTGAGGAGCAAACAGAGCTCCTCTGCTGCTGCCTGAAAGATCAAAAATAAGATTAATATTGAAGTCTAAACAAAAAAAAAAAACCTCTATGTTTAGAGACACATTATGGGTAGCTAGGTAGCCTAGTGGTTATGGCTTTATTAGGTGACCTAGTGGTTAGCGCTTTTCTCCTGTGATCAGAAGGTTGTGGGTTTGAATGGTAGTGTCATTACTGAGATACCACACTGCTCCATGGGTGCCAGCCACCTGTTTCACTTAATGAATGGGTTAAAAAAAAGAATTTAACGTTCACACCCTGTGCTGTGCTGTGGTATGGTCACGTACGACTATAAGGGGCCACTTCACTTTACATGATGCTGCTGTAGTCAGTGAAAGGGTGGTTTAGATCTTAGTTTGAAGTAACACGAGACTCAGCTAGGATTAGTTTTTAAGAAGTCAAAGAGCACAGTCACCTTGTTCTCTACGGCCAGCACGACCAGGCAGCAGACCTCTACAACCCCACTCTCAGATAGAGAGCTCAGAGTAGGTGATTTAGACAGCTCTGGACCCGTACTTGGGCAAGGAGAGCCTCCAGGCTCCTGGGCTGCACACATAAAAACATGCACTAATGAGGAATTTGCCTCTAAAGTCCATGTTTTGTTATGATTTGAAGGATGGGTGCATGAGACCAAACCTGTTTTTAACACCACTAGGTGAAGCGAGTCATCTCGAATGTAAGAGACAGCAGCAATGTCATGAATAGGTACTCTCAGGATGATGTCCTCTCCATCACGCCACACCAGCTTCACGTTGTACGCAGACAGGCTGACCACGGCATCCTGTTCGGACGTCAGCTGACCTGCTAGCTGGTGAGACTTCTATGAGCAAAAAGTAAATGTTAATTTTTTTTTAAAAAACAAAGAAACGTGACACACTTGACACCATTAATTCTAAGTGTGTTCAGTCGTGGAAAGCCTTGATATGGCACAATAAACATGGCCCAACACAGGCAATTTTACAGCTTAAAAAAGAAAACATTCAATTTAGCAGTTGATTACAAAGTTTACCAGGTGTATCTGAGCAAGAAATTGACCAAACTATGCACAGATAAATGAGACCATGCTTTTTCTGTAAACAAAATCATGTTTGCAAACAGCTTACCCTGGCATTGTCAATGAGCTGCAGAACTTCAGTGCGGCTAGAAGGATTGAGGTATCCTGGAACGGAGATTAGCTGGCCGAGATACTATAGCAAGACAAAAACACAGGTCAGTGAAAGCTTTCTTGGTGGAAAAGAGCGCAAATTCTGCAGCACAGCTGGATCACTCTTTGGTGAACTGTGTTAAAGCTTAAGCATCAGTAATGCATCAATCTGGTGTGCCTGACAGCCACTAAATAAACATTGAGAAGTCAACAATAAACATTGAGAAGTCTGTAAGACATGCTTAAAAAAGAAGTTAATTCGCAAAACAGCAATGATGCAGTAAGGCTAATTCAGTCTTAAGCTGAGTACTGTATCTTATGAGCACAAGCAACAGGGTCTCACCTTGACCTCTTTCTCAATGTAATCGTTGAGAAGGATGTCTGGGTCGATGCGGTGGTCAGGGACAGAAAGCGAGAAGGTATGGAGGGCCCTGCGCTCAGTAGATTTCTCTTGAGCCTTCTTATCTCTTCCCTTCTCCCCCTTCAAAAACACTCGCTTAAACGGAGACACTATACCTGGCTGTGGGACAGAAAGTAGGAAAGAATGAGGAATAAAGAGGATACATAAATAATCTTGACCAAGATTAGTCCTGGTGATCTATGACCAAGGAAAGTTTGGTAGCAACCCTAATCCAACGCACACAATTCAGATAAACAACACATCTCAAGTAATGAGCACTGACTTGAACATCTCCAGTGAGGTAGATTACAAGAACTGGATTTTTGAGATCTAGAGCAAAACATATACAACCTTAAAAACAAAAGAAAATGTTACAAGTTTGTTCACTACAACAGTGTGTGGCATCATTCAGTAACATTTCCACTCAAATGTTTGTAACCAGTCACTTAAGCTGCTGTGGAAACTGTAGCCATAGCTACTTGAGAGCATATGCTTTCCTCAACATGTTAGTGTGAAGCTGTGCCTTAGAAGCAGTCACACATACAGAAACTTGGGCTACATGCTGACTCTAGTCTTTTCCTACCTCTATTCTCAGATGCCAGCACAAATAAGACTAATGGTTCTTTCGTGCACAGCACAAATGTCCTGTAGCCTCACCGTATCCAACACAGTCTGCTTCTAAAGTGAACCAATGGAACAAAAAAAATAACAGCATGTCCAAGCATTACATCTGCCACAGTTTTTTTATGAAACCATAAATGTTAGCTAATGTCTATGGCAAACTGGCCACTAATGCCGGTTAAGCATCAAATATGAGACAGCGCCACAATTTCCTTCCCCTTTTTCAAGTTGTTCATCTTTGCAGGAAACTTAAGCAGTTTGTTTTCAAATCTTCCTATTCAGGTTCCGAAAATGACTGGCCAGCGATAGGGCTTGCATAACATCAACTAGAAATCTCCTGTTAGACCTACCTCTGTCTCCATGGTTTTTCACTAGACACTGAATGGAATCACAATGAGAGAAGCGAAACAGTCGTCTTCAACTATCTTCAATAAGGCGTCCCTTCACAAGTGCACTTTTGGTTGCGGGAAAATGCAACAGGTGGCATGTGGCTCGAGATAAATGACACTGGGGCCACCGCCCTCGGAGCAGCAAAAAAAGTGCACTTCAA
The DNA here is from genome assembly GCA_037974605.1 of Nannopetersius ansorgii. Classification (NCBI taxonomy): domain Eukaryota; kingdom Metazoa; phylum Chordata; class Actinopteri; order Characiformes; family Alestidae; genus Nannopetersius; species Nannopetersius ansorgii. The sequence continues at coordinate 8,664,362 of JBBPDE010000155.1, read as the reverse complement.
CACCCACAATCACACAACCAAAAACTGCTCACACTTTCTATTGCGCTGCACGGCAAGCAAAAAGGGAAGATGAGCAGCCACTACTTCCTGTGATGAAAGACGCAGCTTAACTAAAAAAAAAAAGGTATGTGAGGCTGCTTTCATTCTCTTCAGCTCTTCGCAATAAGCCATCTTACTTCTCAGATAATGAACAGACCGCACAATAAAGCTGATTCAAACCCGTAATCGCAAATCAAAGAAGCTCTTGCAATAATTCTATACTGTTGATGGGTAAATAAATTACGATCATAAGCTTCTGCAGTGGTAAATAGCAAAGGGTCAAAACTATTTTATTTTTCTTCACTCAAAAGTCCAATCTAAGCCCCTGTCTTTGTCAAATTTGCAATTTTGGGAGCACAGAAAACAAAAAACAAAATGTATTAAATTAACACTTTTATGCAAATGTGCTTTCCTTAATCCAATATTTTTAAGCTACTCCTTGATTAAGACAGGTTGTTTCCAGGTTGCCTTCGCATACTACCTGTGGCTCGCTCCTCATTTAGCCCTTCTCCGGCTTCATTAATTATTGAGAAATGCTGGAACTACAGATGGGCATTAACATTTCATAAGTTTTCCCTGTAATGCGAGAATGCAGGACTCTGCAGGTCAACTTTGCCAAGAGAATACAAACAAAACAGGTAGCCTGAACCTGTGTTAAGTTTTATAATATTCACAAAACAACTAGGGATGCACCGAATATTCGGCCATCGGAAACAGCAAAAAATGTATTTTTTTTGCGACCAAAACAGTGCTGATGCAATCAACAACTGCAACTTGCACGCGTCAGATTGGCTTAGAGTCAACATGTCGTCCTTGTGGGCGCATTTCTAGATATCTAAAAGAGACACGCAGAAAGCTGTCTGTAAACCATGGAATGCCGAAATTTCCTGGGGGGGGGGGCACAAAGAATTTCTCAACGTCGGGATTAATTCGGATCACCATGCAGAGTATGAAGCAGAGAAGAGGCAAGACCCTTCAAGCACACCCACTCCATCTGTGTTTCTGAAAATGCAATAAAGTTTTCCAGTGATTACTGTTCATATACGGTCTATGCCAGTCTATGTTTTAATACACTATTTTGTTATAGGCCTACAGAGAATGTTGTTAAATCATTCAACAGTTTTAAAGCACTTGTTCTGAATGCACTTCATTCAGAACATTAAAATGCACTTGAATTCACTTATGAGAGAAGATATGTAATAATATGTATAATATTTCAGCTATCTTAATTTTAGGCTATTGATGAGTAAATGAATGTTAATTTATGCAATTGCAATGCTTGACTTCACAAAAAAATTGGTATAATAATTTATTTCAGTGTTTTGGCCTATTGTTTCCTCATTTTCGATTTTGGCAAAAAAGAAAAAACCCAAACAAACAAACAAAACAAAGAAACAAACACACACACTTTCGTGCATCCCTAAAATAAATTAACATGCACTGCTCCTAGCCTGGCAGTCAGTATTATGATAAGATGGGGGCACACTGAATGCAAAATAAACAAAAATACTTATCCACTAATGAGGTATTAATTTAGTAAACTCAGCATTGTGTATTTTTGTGTTGCGTCTCATTTAACACACGTGAATCAAGTGTAATTCAGTCTTAAGTAATTAACAAGCTCATAGCAAGCTGGGGCAGGTGTGTAGGATATGTAAAACACAAATGTGCAAAGGAGCCCCCTTAGTGGAGACATAGCACCAAGGCTCTACCTGAGCACAATTTTAAGCAGGACCTCTAAGGCTCTACTGATACCATAAAACTACATTACACCAACTATCTTCTCAACCTAAACATAGCCAATTAGGGACATGTTTGGTTTCTACAGTGGTGCACTGGAGCTATGAAACCTTAAACCTACCAATTAGTGTCATGTCAACTGCCTGAGACACAATGGCATTCAGTTATCTTAACAGACTTGTTTCTCTACAATGAAAAGATGAATAACTAAAAACAGTTCTAGAAGCCACCTTAAAGTCTCATTTTTGTTTATACTTCATAGCTCTGGATATATACAAAAATAATCTTTATAGTATTTTAATGTGTCAGTACTTTTCAGTCAATTTCAACTCAACAAATGTCAGAAAAAAATAGAAATATTAGCATAAAGTATATCCTAAAAGTATCTTGAAGTATGAGGATTGTGATATTTTTTGCCATAATCGTGTTCTTAGAACGTGAATAAATACTGTAAACATCTGGACCTGCCTGAAGACCCTAGACATTTAAAAATAAAAAAAGAAAACAATTTTGAGTTGCACAGAACCACTTTGCTCAGCTGTGGAGTTTAAGGATGCACAATGGTCCTGGTCACACCACATAACACACATTTTCACTGATCTGATCACAAGCGGACAACTCTATGTACAGGCATCCATATTGTATTGAAATTTGATCAATCAGACCACATTCAATAGTGGTATGGGCCAAATATGGTCACATTTTTCAGAAGTGCGGACGAACGCATCATGGACCACATAAATGGACCGTCTACGCAACGGGTTTATGTGCCTTGTGTAAGCAGAAAGACATACTCAATGGCACCACAACAGTATCACATTAAAAGATGTATTGTTTTGACTCTATTCCTTTTATAAAAGGCACTGCTGTCTCTATTCAGAATCAAGACAAAAAAAAAACAAACAGATGTGGTCTTTGCAGGCAGAAGTGATGCATGTTTTTATAGAAGAGGGACATGGTCACAAGTCCAATTGGTCACTCTAGATGCATTTGGAGACACATTCTTATGTGAACTGCTGTGTACTGATGTCCACCTGTGATTGGATCATCCAAAACGTGTGGTCCAATCACAATGCCAGGTGTGAACAGGGAAAAATATGTCCAAATTGTTTTGGTATCCACAGAAAAATAAAAAATAAAAATGGATAACACATTTACAAGATTCTAATAAAGGTATCCTGAACTTCCTATATCGGTGCTACTTTAGTAGGGATTTAATTACAGTTTTTTTAAATCTGTGATCTCTCTGGACTGTGTGAGTAAACAGTGCCATCTTGTGGCTACATGATCATATCCTTTCTCATCTGATTTAAGATTATCCTTTTAATTATACCATAGAACTTAAAGGGTAAAAAACAAACCCTGAACATAATGACATGTACAGTCATTAATGTCTAATGTATGAGCCTACAAAAAAGTGTGGGGGGGGGGGGGTGCGGGGGGGTTGGGGAGAGACAGAAAACAACAACAGCAGGCCACACCTGCTAACAGAGCAGATGGGCTCCATTTACTCAACATGGCCTGTGATGTCGGTGAGAAACTACGAAGCAGATAGTTCAGTGGGGCAGTGTTATTGTTTTTCAGATTATGAAGAAAAAGAAACAGGGCTGTGTAGATTCCTCCTTTGACTCCTGAGTGGGCATTCTCAGGGGGAGTCATATCCTGTTTGACTCCTTAGTGAGCCCAGCCCTCTATTTTCCCTTGAGTGTGATTAGGAAAAGTCTCTGCTACAGAAGAAAGCATGTCTACAGCAAGACTGAACTGACAAAGTGGTTACACTTGTGCCAATGTTAAAGTGACCACACTGTTTCGGTTACAAACCAAAACCCAGAACGATTAAGAGTGATGACATAAAGACAAAATGTTGAAGCGGGGGAAGGTTCAACTCAAATTCAGAGTTTAGCTTTTACAATATGTCCATTTTTCTTTAAGTAGAGATGCGATGCTTCCAGATTTTAAGAAAATAAACTATACATAATAAATACTAACACTAAACTATATGTAGAAATTTGGTATAAAGATTTTCTCTCTCATATATCAGACAGACACAGAGAGAGACATACAACCACTCAAAGTAAAAATAATTTATTCTGATACCAGGTTAGTACTGAACAGTATCAACCAATGAACTGAAAGTAACAGTGACTTCTCACAATCAGATATTTTTTATAGACTTAAGGCCATGGGGAGGCTGCTTGCTAATTTTGCATACATAACATAGCCTTTAACTGCAAATGTCAAACACAATGGAACTGTTCATGTCCAGTAATGTAGGGTTCATCAATAAAACCGAAATAAAATGACTAATTGTGTTCAGGAAAGGCCACAGTTCCACTTTTTATCCATATTATTATCACCTTGTCAAACCCCACTGACCCTATAGTTAGTTGTACTATTGCACTTTAATAAATGTGGTTTTATCCAATGTCAACGTGCTTATATGCTTCTATTCACTTTTATTTCACATTTTGTTCGTGTATTTTTGTCATATTTATACTTCTTTTAAATGTAATTTTTACTGTTACATTTTTCTTTTCATCTTTACATCGTACAGCATAATCATTTCACTGCATGTCGTACTATGTATGACTATGTAGGTGACAAAAAAAATTAATTTGATTTGAGATTAAGTCCAAAATTTGAGAGTCTGAGAAGGCAGTAGCTGTGTGACAGCTGTTCTGTTCACAGGACCACAGCTGCAGTCTGTATTTAAACACTTAAAGTAGTAAACCAGCTTCCTGGTCAAGACACGCTGAACTGTTATGAACATTAAATATTTACCTCGCTTACATCAACAACCTCGATAGAGCCTAAAAAGTCGAGGTTTAAAGTTTAAACCCAGTGTTTTGGATGAGCAGCTCCCCTTAGCTGAGCCGTTAGCACGGTGGCTAGGCTAACAGGCTGGCTACTGTAGCCAAACTGAGCCAAGCCCTAAAAAAGTCTGAGAGACGAAGTCAACTTACCTTTTTAACTTTCTTTACATCATCCTCCATCTCTACGTAAAAATGCTCGTCATGTTTACTTTAATTGGGCGGCGGACGGAGGCTGTGGTGGAGTCAGTCAGTGCCAAACAGCTCCAAACAATCACTGGTGGCACCTTCCCAGTAAACTACACAGGGACCCCCCCGGCGGACAGAGGGCCAGCATAGGAAAACCCCGGCTCACATCGGACCCAGAGGACAGCCTATGAGGCGAATGAAGTCCGTCCTAGCGAACGGGACCAACACTCTTGCGAGAACGAAGACCCGTGAAGTACAAAAGAGCCGCAAACTAGAACAAAAACAGCCCCAAACTTTTCAATCCTGCCGCCATTTTGGGCGTAGAACGCCTACCCAATATGCTTTGCAAAACAGACCAAAGTTTGATGTCTGGAGAGAGCTGGTTTCTGTTAGAACAACTTAATTAAGTCATAAACCCTTCGTCAAAAATGTCTCTTAAAGCCACGACCTTTTTAGGTAAGCGAATTCTTAAACTTAAATATGCATCCCTGCAAGCATGAAAAAATGTACCTATTGAGACATGTAAGCATGTATCCTCTCATCCCACAACAGTGCCAAAACAACCATAGACCGACTGAGATTTAGTTTAAAGACCAAGAAAATCCTTCTTTTGAATTACGTATGGTGATGGTTTGAGGAACATTTTAAAAACGACAAGCACTAAATATACACTTCCTTTGGCTGGCTCATGAGGAGTGCATTAAAAGACACTATATGAACAAACTTGAATTTGTGGAAAAGCTTTCCAAGAAGAGTAGAAGTTACGGTTGCAAAGGGGGACCAAGTCCAATGGAGGTCTATGTATTGAAATGCAGTGTCATTAAAGTCCTTGTTGGTGTAATGGTCAGGCATCCCAATACTTTTGTCGCTAAAAATAGCTAATGGTGCTGCTCAGAAGCTAAATATCAGGCCTGTATGTATTAGCCTCTACACCCGTGCGTCTTCTTGCAGTGAGGATTTATTGTTGGGTGATTGGCATATTTGCATAAAGGAATGGTATTGTAGAGAGAAAAACAAATTGGATACAAAACATGAACTCTGTAGTACCAATGGTGCTAAGAAGAGTGATGTTGCGCTACAGAATAACATGACAAGTAACATTAAATTTAGGCCAAATTACTTTTAGGCCAAAATGCCCCTTCACCTCTAATAGGGAATAGGCTATTAGGGTTATTGCAATGCCACAATCTGCGAATAAGAGTCTCATTGTTACATATATGTCTTTATATATAACCTTTTTGGTGGAAAAATAAAATGTAATGATAAAATGAATTATAGAATGTAATAATTCTTTATTAAACAACAATTTGTTACTCTGGGAAATCTATCTCTATCATATCAGTACATTCACATACACATCTGTACATATACATCTGTATATAACCACTTTTGACCTGTCATTGGGCAAACTGTGCATGTGTGTACAGTATACATTTTTTTTTAATGGTATAGCTATTCGTACTCACTTTATATATTCATTTTCTGTCTTAAGAGATGAACAGTCTCATATCATGATCTACAGTAAGGCTTGACAAGTATTTTTCTTATTTTCTTCAGTTGTAATACTCCTTTTTTCATCTAAAAATCAAAGTGTACAAAAAAACAAAACAACTGTAGCACCATATGTTATTAACATCATTAACGTTGTTCCCGAAACATAAGGGATTATACAATACTGGACATCAGATTTGTTTTCAAATAATGGCAAATCCAGTGAAACAATTTACTTTCATTTATATTTGACAACATCAAAGAAACCATTCTTTATGTTTTTAACAAAAAAATAATGAGTACAGTCAGCGAAGGAAAGAAAATGCTACACACCGTAGCAAATAGTTTGCTGAATAATTGTGTGTGAACTTTCTTAAATATCCCAGTGAAAGCCAGGGTATCTTTACACACTCGGCAATTACATGAACAGTCTAAACACAATCTAAAATATAATGGATATTATTCGAACCAGTCTCATTGATAACATTTCTAAAATCAGCAGCAATTCATCTGACACCCAAATCCATTTAGAAGAATCATTTTCCAACATAATATTACAGCCAGATCTACAATAACAGTAACAGAAGAGATACACACAGGTTTAGGACATAGAGATGACAGGAATATACAACACAGCAATCACCTTCTATACTTTTAGCAATTCCTTTTTATCAGCATTACTTTTATGCCACTGGATGAAAGTCAGAGTGATGCATTTTTTCCTTTTTTTTTTTTAAAACTCTGAAGAGAAATCCTAGTGCAGATTAAAAAAAGTCAAAGTCAAAGTAAGGATACAAAAACAGGAAAAAAAAAAAAAGGTACAATATATTCATCCACTGTTGTTTCTTTGTGTTGGTTGTAAAATAAATAAGTGCCACCGTATTTCAACAATGAAGATCTGCTGTAAACTGTGCTGAGGTGCTTGTTCTTCCAGAGCTGAGAAAGTCCGTGAGCTTAAAGAAGCAGGGTTCTTCAGATGGTGGCCTTGCTCTGTGAGCCACAACACAGGTCCTGCAGTCCACATTCTGTGGTAGCACCTTTAGAAAATGTGTGTAAGCACCAGGTCAAGAAACAGAAATGCACCATTTGTTTTCTTCTGTTGTCATTATTATTCTTTTTTTTTTATCTCTCTTTATCTAAAGAACTTTTGGCTCTATTTTAATACAGATGGTTGTGGCACAAATGTGCAGGTTGGAACTGAACCCGGTGCAATGAGCTGCTACTCGGCAATGCTCTCAAGGAACCCAGGGAATGGGCAAAACATTGCACTGAAGAAAGCTGACATGCAAACATAGTCACCGTCGGATGCATTCTGTGGGCATGCTAGGAAGCTGGGTGATGTCGGGGCAGTCTGTTGTTGATTCAGCACTGCAGGCCTTCACAAAGCCAGAGACTTCAACGCTTCCAAAAACCGCCTTAGATACAGGTTTAAATATTTGACCCAGTGAGCACCTTGTCTACATACAACATTTCTCCTATTCATATTTGTCCTACATATGGTTTTTTTTCTTTTTTGCAGGCATAACTCCATTTGGCTAGACATTTTGTTCACAAGACAAACAACAGACAGAAAGGTTAACTTGTTGGCACTACAGATCATTCATCTTGCAAGACAGAGGAAGGCATAGACAGAAATACATTAACAATCATTAAATAAATTGCTAAATTTTGTCAGAACTGTGATTCCGTTACTCAAGTAAACCCTGTAGGATGATGGACATTCGGATTCCTCGTTAAATCCAATTGCACAGAGGCTTTGCGTGCATCTGTTCGAAAACGTATAACCCAACATTCAAGTAGATGTTAAGTATTGCCTTGCATTTAGAACACTCTGGTAATTTAGTTTTGCAAAGATGAATCCTCTTCACCTAAAGACAGGAATGGCGTTACATTGAGCCCATTTGCAGTGTGGGTATCGGTTGGAATTGATCCTTATGGTTACAGTACTGTGTATTATATGAAAGAGGAAAAGACACTGGCATTGTTGTTTGCTGTACTGGCTGCCATGGCTAGATAGAAGCACCCAGAGAAACAAGGCACCACAAAGGATCTGATATTAGAGAGTCGTTGTTGCCCACATTTTTCCGCATACATAATGTTGTGATGAAGGACTTGAGTAGCTATTGATTATACAGCTATCTGTCTGTGATTTATTGTCTTGTAAGGCAGTAAGCTAAACATATTCCGAACGTATTTCCATGTACCAGCCGAGTCCTCTTGCGAATCGCCCTGTTTAATCCTTTCAAATACAGCAGTGAACAAGTGGAATAAGGGAAGGGAAGAAGGAATCACAGTGTATTTGCACCTGGTTAAATGTTTATCACTCTCCTCGAAGAGTGTTAATACTGTAGTAACTGAGACTGTAGGTGAAGTGTGAACACACTATGGGATGCCAGGCAGCCAAGTCATCCAACCATCGCAGCCATTTAATCATTCACACCATCATGAATCATAGAATAGGGGAGTTGGTGAAATCCCAGCAAACAACAGTGCAATGATGTGCCGAGCACCTAGAAGAGCTGTAGAACTTCTTTGTTCGAAAGGGCTGAGGGATGGGCTGAGGGATAGGCTAGGGCAGGTAGCTCAAACGTCTTACTAATGCTACTGGATCTGCTTCAAAATAAAGGTGCCAATTTTTCAAGAACCACTTTTGTATCCTAAAACAACCTTTCATTGGGGTTTTTTGGGAGTGTGAAGTACCTTCTCAACAGAGCGATGCTAATTTCAGACTGGATATCCACGTTCCAAAACGAGAGAGTTTCCTTGCACTGTTAACTACTGGAGATTATAATACATTGCAGATAGATTCCTGTCTGATGTAAGATCCAATCCATTAGGCCAGTTCATGAACCTGCTGTCTTGCATCAGAGTTAAACCAGTCACACTCACAAAAGGGGCGTAAGGGCCAAAGCAGCAACCAAGGATGGAGCCGAACTACTGGACGCCAGACCCAAAGATCAGTGGGACAGAAATGTGTGCGTGAGTGAACACATATGCACACGCGCGCACACACCACTGTCTGTCCACTCATTCTTTTCCATCCCTGGCAAAAGCCCATCACCCCTTCCACTACAACCATTCTGAGATCACAGCAGGCACAAAAGGGTCAGTAGTAGCCCATGTCTCCAAAATTTGTGGTGAACCTTGGCATCCCATGTTTGTACTTATTACGCTGCTTCGACAAATCATATTAGGAATGAATTTTTAAAGGTTATAGCACATTTTCAGGAAAACAAAGCTTTCTGTTGTGCAACTGAGGATAAAATATATGTGCGTTGACATCAGTCCCTGTGGAAAACTCATCACAAGCTTCAAAAATGGACGGAGAATACCACATTCACTTTCAGTTTACATTTTTCTTCTCGAAGGAGGCGAAGTTCTCTATGTACAGGAAATCGACGATAATGCGGCAGGGCTTTGTTCCAATTATTTTGCAAAAGAGAAGCACCATTGAGACACACATTTGGCTGGCACATATTGAGAACCCAATTACTCATCAAAGTGCGCAGCCTTGGCATGCATTCTTTAGAGTAAAAATCAGGTAATTTCAGGTAAAGTAAGCTTTTTTTCCTTTTGTGATTAATACAGTGCACATAAAAACAAAAGAATTACGCATTCTAATGAAAAATCTGATAGAATAGTTCATCATTTACAAATGCTTTTTTTTTTTTACCACTCAAAGCCTAAAATGAGTAGAAAGGCCAATTTCAGCTAAAACCTTCACTTGAGTAGGGAATGATGGAGGATTCTTAGTTATTCATGCTAGCACCATATTTTGCAAGGATTTCACTTTTGTTGTAAGCTGGAAGGTACTAGAAGCAAAACCAATGAGATTTATTGTAACAATTTCCTTTTGCCATTGTTTGGTTAAAACCCTGCTCCTTCCAATCTTTGGGAACTCCTCATCCACAGAATTTGTTTAAATAAAAAATAAGAACACACACTTTATACACCTTTAGTCCAAATATTGCCTTGAGCCAAAATATCTCAATTGTGCTCATTTCATTTACAAAGAATACAAAAAATATGTGTAAGATGGGCCAAATGTAAACACACATGCACTGCATCCACGCATACAACTCGTCACTCCACTAATGGGAATAATACAAAAAATACAGAAATGTAAAGGCATTTAATATGGATACCTTAAGGCCTTCTTATTCAGTTAAATGCCTCTGGCAGTGTTATTTGCCGATACCACACTGATTGTAGTGCCATTACTCGTAATATTGGGATTGTGTGACTTTATAGATTTAATTGAGAATCTTAATTAAATCCAGTAACATGTAAACATCTAACATGTATCCATAACACAGGACATGTAAGTTAGCAAATTTCTTTGAGACTTCAGCAAGGGTTATTTAGAAACGTTAGCTCTCTTATCCACTCAAAGGAAGAAGAGATGCAAAAAATGCTGGCTGATAATGTGCTTTTGTTTTGCAAAACAAATGTGCTTTTCTGGACGATGCAGGTGGTGTTGGTCATTTTTTTGATTGTTAGCATTTTTGTAGTTTGTTTCCTTCACAATCATTCGTTATTATCTTAGGCACAAAATAGTAACCAGAAACCCAAAAATGATGAGTATTATGGTCCTCCATCATTCCCATGTGGCTTTGCACTTCTCAGAGCTGACAGGGACACACACACTATCAAAAATACATGTCAGTAGAACACTCGAACAAGGGCCCCATTAAAGAAATGCTGTATTTCTGACTTTGTACTCCTTTTCTGCAATGTGTGCAATTATTCTCTGCATTTGTGAAAATAAATGTAAATTCTCTGCGTAGACTCTTTTTAGACCTTTGATATACTCTAGTTGCTGAAAAGAATAACAGAATCAAACAGAGGAAAAATAAGCACCACATGGAGAGAAGTAAAGCAGAGACTGTATGAGGGGAGTAAGAGAGACCGAGAAAGAGAGAGAGAGAGAGAGAGAGAGAGGATGGCAGCAGAGACTGCCTTTATAGGGAGGACTCGTACTGGAGCAGCTCGTAGAGGAGAGGCCCATCCCTGTACCTGATGCCCACTGCATTGGGGCTGATGTACTGGAGGATATTTATGGTCCGCCGGAGGCGCCGGTCCACAAAGTGCGCATCCCAGGCTGGGTAGCGCTTCCTGGGCATGTCGATTTTAATAAGAGGGCCCTCAGGCCGAATGGGTCTGCCTGCTTCGTCAGTGGGCTCTGTAGACCTCACCTGGAACACGGGCAGGCAGGTGTCTGTTGCAGCCTCCTCTGGCTCTCCGTAGTCCCCTGAAGCCATGCCCCGTGTGGGAGTGGCCTGAGAGCCCCGAGGCCCTGGGGTAGGGGCCATAGGCTCCGCCTCTGGAGGCAAGGGAAGGCCCCAAAGGAGCTCAGCGCAACAGGAGCTGGCCAAGACCCTCAGCCTGGGTCCCATGGGGTGCAAGACCCCATAGTAGAGGATCATGCAGGCCACTCCTGAAGCGAAGCACAGGAAGACGCCACAGAGAATGGAGGCGGCATAGGAGTCAGTGGTGGCCGGGTCTCTGTAGGTGTACCACAGGACAGTCAGGATGGTGTTCTCCACCAGCACCAGGGAGTAATAGGCCACCATTCGGTATCGGGTCCTGCCCTCCTTGACGTTGAACCAGCAGAAGACATAGACCACGCCCACGACCATGTTGAAGAGCACCTCCTCCCATTTGGACATGCAGAAGTCGGTGCCACCGTGGATCACCCAGAAGGCCATGGCACACCAGTGCAGCACCACAAAAATGCCAAAGTAGAGATGGAAAACCGAGGCGAAGAGGGCGAAAGAGAGCGCCCGTGAGAAAATGGTAAAGAGGCGCCACAGGAGCTGCACCAGAGCTCCCCGGTAGCTCATGCTCTTTTGGTCATCGCGAGAGTCGCGTAGAAGCTTCTGGTAGGAGGCCAGCACCCAAGAGAGAGACAAGAGGGAGGCGACTGCTGACATACCTGCAGGGGACGGCAGGGAGGAACAAGTATAGGAAGAGAAACAGGTAAAAAGAATGAAGCTTACCATACACACTAACATTTTGTTGCCTTGAACGAAAAAGAATAACATGATGAAATACGATGTGTTCTAGACTATGTTTATATAAAGCACACAAATTTCTGACCTGTCACAAAAAAGTATATTAAATGTAATGAGAACAGTTTTGACAATCAAATAGGTATAACTCTTTACTCGGTATACAATATGGAAGCAAAAATTATACACCACTCTATTTTACTATTTTCTCTCCCAGTACTATGTGTTTTTCAGTTTCAGACTTTTTCTTCGAGATGCTATCTAAGACTTACCTCTTGCTTTGCTATGTTGCTATCTCTTTTTTGTTATAGCATAGCCAAGTTTACTATTCATCCTGCTGAGCTCAGTGTTCTTCAGGATGTTCATAGAGGCATCTGCGTTGCTGTCAGTGCTGTCACCTCAAACGTGAGAAATGGTCCTACATCTCAGCCTATGTGCTGAGCAGCGGGAAAAGCTTGTCCGCACACATACACTGTTGATAATTCAAAAGTCTCAACCATGACAGTCCTTATACTTTTTTGTTGGATTCATACACAAGTCAGCCTTTTTCTGATGTTCAGCATGGAAAGGCAGTGCTGTGCCCCGTCTGCATGATTAAAAGTTTGCAACTTGTTGATGATTTGATGCAACGCAAAGCTGTAAGATCCAGGGAGTCTAGTTTGATTTCAGCAGCATTCACTAGTGCTGCAGTGCATCATGTTGTAACAGAGCCTAGAGCCAGACTCATGACAAATTAAAATGTGCTTTTTCAGCAACATTTCTAATCAAGAAACAGAGTGGCTTGAGTATGCAATGCAAATAATAAGTTACACATACAACTGCTTTGTAAACCAAGTCAACGTAAAGCAAATATTGCTCCTGAAGCATCTATTGATTACAATAGTTGCAATGTGAACAGCAGCATTATTTCAGTACAGAAAATCCACTTGTGGAAGACATTTATTGTCTTTCAGGTGCACATTTGCACACCATACCAATTTCTACCAGTTGCACAAGTTGAGGCATTGTGACATTTATGTATTTGAAACACAAAATCATAATTAATTCAACACAATACAGAAACATCAGCAGTCCTAGTATAGAGCTTTGGGGCACTCCTTACACTGCAGAGTCTCGGCACGGTTCTTCTGAATCATGATGCAGAGCTGAAGCACCAGCTGCGGGGCACTCTCTAGAAAGGTCTCAAGCAGCCGGAGCATATTCACATCAGCATACTCGTACATCATAGCCCAGTAGAAACGCCGCTGGTTCTCTTTTTGCCTGCGACTCTGTATGCCGAGGTACATGGTCCGGATATACCTGCAGAATAGAGATCCACAAGAAAAAGAATGCAGAGTCAAACTGGAACTCACATTAAATTACAGGGTTTGAACTGAAAATGACTTAAAGAGACAGAGAACAAACGTGTAATCAGTATTCGACAGCTTCGTGTGTGAAATGAAGTCTCAAATACTCAAAATTCCTGTAAAAACTCACTCAGGAGATAACATGACAGTAATCCTCACCACTGCGCACACAGTATATGAAGTCAGTCTACCTTCTTTAATTTACATACCTGAGGCAGTGGCACTAATTTATGGAGTCACAACCAACCCAACCAATTATTTATCACCACGACAAATCAAGCAAAGGCACAGTAGTTTCTGCTACTAATGCACAGACACTGCATCACTGCCTCTGATCATGTGGCAGTGATCCAAAATGGGATGTATGATGACAGATGAAACTGCCTTTTAGAGCCTGGAGCGATCGCCAGTGTATGATGTAGCAGAATCTACATTTCACTGCATGATCAGAACAATCAGTGTCTTTGTGGACATGCAAATCACCAGTTCCACAGAACGCTAAAATATACACACCGCTGACAAACACTGCTATTGAAAATTGGAATTGATGTATTTGCATTTACTCCTACACAATAAACCACAGGCTTCAGTTTGCTGACGTGTGTGCGTGTTTTTGTTTGTGTGTGTGCGTGTGCGTGTGCGTGCATTGATCCCGAAGGCCCACACAAAGTTAGTGGGAGACAGGCGTCTGTCAGGGCAGGCAGGGAGACAGAGAGTTCCATGTCACCGACCTTTGGGAATTTTTTTTGTCTGAGATCAATCGTCTGGGATTTCTGGCCAAGGGGATCCTCTGAGTAGTCACACAGTGGTACCATTTCTGGTCCTCCAAGCGGTGCGGTTTTGGCTCTTGTACGATGCTAGCCTAATCATTTGATATTTCATTATTGCAAATGAGTTATTTTGGGACAAGTGGAGCTCAGTAGCTGATATTGACTGCTATTGCAAAATATTATGTTAAGGTCAAGGTGAGATAGATGGTGCTAACAAGCCATGGAACCTATCTGTAAAATATCTGTGGTGAAGCCATGGCACCACTAGAGGGTACAGTTCACTACTTTGCTGACAGGATCTGCTGAGTGTGATGATCTACAGCTGCAGCTGATGCTTGCTTTCTCTGGAGACCATCGAGATTTTTACTGTCATCATGATATTTCACTACAAAGCAAACAACATAAAGGACTTGTTTCGTGGTCGCTCTTTTTACCAAATGGTCTGACAAAGAGGTGAGATATGTATCATTCAAATATTATGATTTCAAATAAACAAACATATAAATGGCAAAAGACAACGAGAAGACACTGCAGTCTGCTATGGAGCTTTAATTTGTGCTGTACACTCACACCGCAAATATATTATTGGTGTAGTATAGTATTAAACCCCTTTTTATGTTGGATGAACAGTTTCATATTATGTTTCTGGCGATGTTCCATTAATTTGCTCTTTGAGAAAAGGAATCAGTCTACAGTCTGTTTCCATGGAAGCAGGGCGTTTTCAAGAGCCAATCAAAATGCGACTAATTCCAACCTAACATGGAGAAAAACAAGCTACATCTAGCTAGCATTTCAGTGTACACACGCAGACAGAGTGAGTGTTGACCAAAACCACAAAACTTATGGGATCCTGATAAGTGGTCTTAGCAGAGTGGGCAAGTTAGCTTTGAAGTTAAATGGTGCCACTAAGCATGTTATTTTTTTACAACCATAGTTAGCATTGAATATTTCCTCAAATTTATAATGAATAGACCTACTTACTCTGTTAGTGTATTATATGTAAGGTATATGTTTGGAAAAGGCTTTATCCAGTTTCTGCGTTCTGCTGAAAGTCGAAACCAGGCCACTGCTGCTGAACAGTGAGTGCTTATGTTTCAAGTTAATTTTAGAAGTCAGATTACAATTGGTACAAAATCGCTGTTTTCCAGTATTCAATAGCACACATAACATTTCATGGCTCACTCTTAAAAAGAAGAACCACTTTTCCCCTAAACTTTCAATACAGTGGCTTCAAACGAGTTTACTAATGGCCACCCAAAGAAAAACACCACCACCACCGAAAAAAGGTAAAAACATGAGCGGTTCTTCCACAGCATTGCTCCAGACAGGCCCATTTCTGGCCTCTTTGAAAGTGCTCATGTTGCTTATAAACAACACATTGATATGATGGGCCTCAGCTTGGAAGAGATGGAGAAGAGAAGGTGCATAGCAGCATACACGTATACACACACATGCACATGCTCACACACATCAAAGTTAAGTCTCAGGTGCTGCTCCACCTCCTTGGCTTGTGTCCATCCGGAGGCTGACAGCATTAAACCCCCTCCTTCTCCCTCTGTGTTCCTTTCATGTCTGCTCTTTCCATTCTGTTCAGTCAATATGCTCCTTATGTTCGATTCACTCACGCCGTCTGCACACCACCGTTGCCCTCCTCTTCCTCTCTCTGGGCCTGCCAGTCAGTGAGCTTGCTAGAACTGAACTGGGATCAGTTCTGTGGTGGCTCTTGCAATGATGAACATTAAAAGTGGAATTGGTGAAGCTGGTCATAGATCGAAACGGGTGAGTGACTTTTAGTTAGAAGTGCTGCTGCAGCAGCCAACAGCAGCCTTGGTTCCATCATGCCTATAACGGTGCCATCTGCTCGAAGGCACTTGTTCACAAGAGGCTGTTCTCTGATGCCATTTTCACACAAACTCGGCTAATGCCTGATAGTAAAGCTGAAGCACAATATTGTTTTGCGTGTGAGAATAAACAAGCGGTAGGCTATCTCTTTTAAATCACACCAAGCACAATACTGTATAAATGTGTCTGTTCCACTATATGAATGTACACTTACTGTAAAATTACTCCCTACTTGCACCAGTAAGAGCTTGTGTGGTTCAGGTATTTGATAATGATGCAGTGACATATAAAAGGAAAATTTCATTTTGATGAAAAACTGTATTAATCTCTGTATATTGTAATGGAAATGTGGTGTCTATACACCAAGCAAATTTACGAAACAAAAAGCATTGCCAGTTTTACGACCAACCCGTAACCTTTTTTTAAAACTCCACATGAAATAATTTCTAAATGGCTCTTGACTCCTTGCTGTTTCAAGGGAGCACATCTTTAGAAATTCCTCGCTAGAGTGTTTTTTGAATGCTACGTAATCTCTCCCCGCCACTCCGCACTCAAATGTAGCTAATTGGAGCCATAATCATCTTTGTGTTTGTGGCAGAGCGTAATGGCTGCAATCGGAGCTGGTAATTACGGAGAAGTGAGAGGAACATTTGGTGGCAAACACCAGTAACAACAGCAACAAAAAGGCTTCATTGTGTACTCTAGCAAAGCGCATTATCTTCGGGAGAGTAAATTCTCCACAAACTACACGAAGTCTCGGCACATCGAAATGGAAAAGGCGCACAAGTATGCTTTTATTCTGCTTCCTTTTTGAGCCACTCGAAATTCTCTCATTTACCAATGCATGCCCTTGAACTGCTCTCGGACTTAACTCACACTGCTATTAAAGTCAGAAAGCCGCCTGCCCACGAGTCTACCCCCGCGTCTGTAGTGCTGGGGAGTCTGTGCTGAACAGAAGAGCTTGGTTCCTGATAATGATGTGAGGCCAGTCAAGCAAAGACAATAACTTAAAGATGGACAGAAATAGCCTGGACCTAGCTGTAGCTGTTACAGGGCAGGAAAGGAAAGTTGCAGCTCATATTTCTTTAAGCCTTTCCATTGACATCATTTGACAGGAGAAAATTTCTCTGGGTTATCATTAAACAGGGAACTGGAGTAGGCTTTTTTTATGCCAGCTTCAATTACGCTAATGCTCTAGCATGGACCATCTCCACTGCCTGGCACAAAATTATAAAAAAAGATGTTTATGGGGTGTCCAGTCAGGACTGATTGGCCATGACAAGTAAATGTGACAAGCTGAAGTTCTGCTGAAAAGCAGTCATCACTTCTAAATGCATGCAGAGTTAAATTTTTTATGAATTCACATACACTGTGTACATTGCATTTTATGTATATCGCATACATTGTTTGACATTTGAACTGATACTGTGCACTGTAAGATCCAACAAAGTCCTTGAAGAGCAGCAAGCAACGACCGGGCAGAAACAGCGCTTTAGCTGGTGCTCTAGTCACCCATTCAATTTGCTAACCATGGGAGACAGCTGGAAGAGTAGCAGAGCAGTGCTGAAGAGATTGGAGGTGATATCTCACCCCAAGTGTGGTAAAGGGTAGGGCAAATGTTTCTTTCTGAAAATAGCCTGGTTTGCTTGGTGTGAGCCTGTTTGCTTTCTGAGCATTCAGCAGAGGTCCATGACAGTGGTCACTCTATCCAGGAATGTGTAAGCCTTGCGGAATACTGACTATATTTACTGATGTTGTTGTAGTCCTGATGAGATTTAACCCAACTTATACTTTGGCAGTCAAATGTGTCTCCAGTTAGTCAGACTGAAGTCAGTTGGCGAAGATATGCCACTTCAGAGACCAATGCCAGACCAAAGATCTGGACTGAATCCATGTGAAAAATCACATTACCTTCTAAAAAAGAAAGCTAACTATTGTCTTTCTTAAACTCTAATTTACTGTCACTTGCAGCTTAAAAAAAAGCTCAAATGAACATGAAAGAAACCACAGACACACTCTAACAGAAAATTTCCGCTGCAGCATTTTGCTGATGGGCATCCTACACGCACACACACACACACACACACACACACACACACACACACACACACACACATATATATTAGAGGTGGACATAGATTAATGTTTTTCATCTAGATTAGTCTCATTGTAATCTTGAGATTAATCTGGATTAAAAGGCCCCCCCCCCCCCCATTTGGAACTCAGTTTAATACATTACCCTTAAAGAAAATG
>JBBPDE010000155.1:8627605-8635105 GCA_037974605.1 Nannopetersius ansorgii | reverse complement strand
GCATGTGAACAGCCTTCTGAAAACACATGTTCTACTGCAGCTGGACACACTGTACAGTCTACTGCTGCTACTGCGCGCTTCACTTGCTTGATTTTCACGATTGGCTTTACAGAGAAAGAAAACAATACATGTAGTTCTGTAACAAACAAGAAGGACACAAGAGATTTGGTTGTTTGTTGAGATTCTAAAAGAGCCCAAACAGATGTGCAGAAGAGATGAGACATAGTAGCTGATATGCCTTTGATTCTGAACAGACAGAGAGAGAGAGGCAGAGGGAGTAGAGGCTTTAGGCTGTGTGGAAAAGGATGGAAGCTTTTCGTGCTCCTTTGGAGAATGAGGACTAACATCAACCAGTCAAGAGGCTAGACTAAGCCAGGATTAAAAGAAAAAAGCTTGACCTACTTGCTTTTGAGAGGACCGCAAACCAGAGTGGAGTCTGCAGTCTGCCCCTTTCGGCATCGAAATGCATTAGGTTTTCTAGGAGGCTGTGATTAAGATTAAGGTTGCCTGTGTTTTCAGAAAGCTCTGCTGATATCAAACCAAATTCAAAGAACAACACCTTCCTACCTTCCTACCACCTTCCTCAACCACACATGACATTCACTCTTCTGCAGTGTCAGACTTATACTAGAGCAGGGAATCCCTACCTTTTGCAACTCACAACCCTCACAAGAAAGGTGTCCACGGCTGACCATGATATTTTTTTAATATGTAAGCAAATTTAATGCAATAATCAATACAGCCTCTTAAATTTCACTTGACTGCCTAACCAAACAACATAAACTCCTAAAATATGCGACATTTTAATTCTGTTGTCTGTTCTACATGCTGGATGAATACTATACTATACAGTATATTAGTCATAGCAGTCACTGTTATGAAGTGAATAGCATTATCTTGTTACAATGGCACTTGTCAGAGAAGGGGATAAATCATGTAGCAAGTAAGTTCTTGAAGTTGGAAGCAAGAAAAAGTGGACAAGATCTGAGTGTCTCTGACAAGGGTCAGAAGGGTGGAGGTAGCTCAGTGGCTAGGATACTTGCCTCCAGACCAAGAGGTCATGGGTTCGAATCCTACCTTGAGCACCACCACTGGGTCCCTGAGCAAGACCCTTAACCCTAAGTTGCTCCAGGGACACTGCCCCCTGTAGGTAGGGAATGGAAGTCGCTTTGGATAAAAGCGTCTAATAAAATGCCGTAAATGTAAATGTAAATTGTGTCGGCTATGAGTATCAGAGTATCTCAAAAACATTTGATTATGTGGGGTGTTCCTAGTATGCAGTGGTCAGTGGTGTCTACCAGAAGAGCAATTGTAGCAAAAGAGCTACTGTACAAATTTCTAAAAAAAAAAAGGTAATGCTTATAATAGAAAGGTATCAAAGTATGCAGTGCATCACAGGTTGCACTGCATGCTGACCCCAACGACTGCTCCATGTGTCCACCGTGAATAAATAAGCATCAGAATTGAACCATAACTGAATGGAAGAAGATGATATGATCTGATTAATAACATTTTCTTTTCATATGATCTGATTAATAACATCAAATCCATGTGTCGCTCATGCAGTGCTCTGTTTTTTGTTTTGTGTTGCACCATGGTCATGGAGGGATGTTATATTTCACTGCATACTGTGAATATGGCTATATTTACAATAAACCTACTTGACTTCATTTATTAATTGATTTCATTTACAGCATTTAGCTCACACTTTTATCCAAAGCGACTTCCTTGGAGCATTTTGGGGTTGAGGGTCTTGCTCAGGGACCCAGTGTAGGATTCGAACTCATGACCTCTTGGTCCAGAGGTAAGTATCAAACTCACTAGGCCACCACAAGGATTCACTATGAGGAAAAGGCAAGCTGGTGGAAACAGTCTGATACTGATTTGCAATGTTCTCCTGGGAAGCCTTGGGTCCTGGCTCAAGAGAATGTTACCTTGATAACCCTTAGTGTGTCTTACACCTATGATGCTGTTACAGATAAAAATGACTATATTTTTCCTGACTCTATTGCTAGTCCACCAGATGTAAACCTGATCACCTCTTCTAACATTGGTCATACTTTTGTCTCATTAATCTGTTTGATCAGAATGTTTCATAGATGGGTATTTCTTTGATCTAACTTCCTCACTGTGTTCTAGCCTCATTAGGGGCTTAGATCAGGTAGAGCCTCTCTGCAAAGCTGCTTGTACCAATGTGAACTGTAATGAGCACTATACAAATGTCCTTGAACTGGACCTGGGCTATTATGTGTAGAGGCTTGTAGACACCTACCCATCTTTTATACTGAAATCAAAGACAATATGGGAGATCCCCCCATTTGCTGCAGGTACAGACTTTACCCTTTTGGGAAGGTTTTACACAAAATACTGGAACATTGCAAGGATTTGATTGCATTCAGTCTTTATTTTGGATTTAACATATCAGTGGAAGTCCATGAACCATGTATCTAAAGTCACAGAGCCTCACATTCAGGAGAGCATCAAACCCAAGCTTTATTAGTTTAGAACATCTCTTCATTTATTGTCCTGCAACACACAGTGTATCACGATAAACGCAGCTCTTAAAAAGTGATGCATGCCATCCCGCCTATATCACCTGGCCTTTTAGATCTGGCATGAACAGCAAGCAATAGCAGTTCAAGAACTGTAGTTTCAGTTTGATTGATTTAGGCGTCTACCACTATAGAATCGTGGATTAAAGTAGCAGCTTTAGCAGGAGGAGATTATTTTTTGGGACCAAATGATCCCTGATGCTGCACCTGTCCACAGCTTTCTACTGGCAATGTTTTTCTACAGAATTCTATACAGCACTTGTGTCAGCAGTGGGCGCACCATGAAGCAGCTGAATTCACTAATTAGAAGGAGTGTCTGGATACAGCGGGTTTCTAAAAAGCGTTTTTTTGGGGGGGATTTTTGCTACTTGCTTGCAGTTGGTGGCAGCCGCTGGTAGAGCCTTTTATAGTCCAGAGGCACGCTAAGTTAGGCACAGCATTTGCTAGTGTCTGCATTTATAAGCAGGTCATTTGTCATTGTAAATACTGTGGTTTCAGTGCTGTGTTTTGCACAAAAGGCCAAGCTAAAATATTTTAGAGGAGGACATTTTTGCTTCTAAATAATGGCTGACTAGGGAGCAGCTGTGAAACCTTGTTCTATGTAAAAGGAGCAAGCTAGTCTGGTCCGGACTTCTCCCAAGCTTACAGTGGCCCGAATCTCCTTCAGGGCTGTCAGAGAGATCGCACACTGTGCTCATGATTTAGGGAGCCAAACTGTAGTGTTCCGGCTTCAAGAATATCAGTGAAAAGATCAAGAGCTGTAGAGTGGAAATGATGGGAATCAGCCTGAAAGGAGGAGGTTCGATTTGGGCAAGATGTATGAGGAGCAGGAGGAAGAATAAGAATGAAAGGAAGAAAGAAAAAGAAACTAAGAAAGGATGAAAGAATGAAAGGAAAGGAGAATCCAGGAGGTAAACTAATCACCAAACACGCAATGCAATTTTCTGGCCCTGTGCCTCCACTCCCCCTCCCTCCCCCATCGTCACCGGGACTCTTTTACTATTCCACTCACACATTTCGCCCCCCTCCCCCCCACACCCGCTCCATCTATCAGACGGTACCATTTCAGGTTCACCCCGCTGCTGCGCCCCCACCCCCTCTTCACAAGCCCTTCCGGACATATCCACTCTGTTTCTCCGTTCAGGAGGGGTGTGAGGGGGGTGAGTGAGAGTGGCAGAGGTAAATTACAAAGAGGAAGGAATAGATAGAGTGGATAGGAAGGCATAAGGAAGAGAGAGTGCGGTTTGCTAGTAAAAAGAGGTGTATGCCTTTTACTTAACAGTTATTTCAATTATGATTCTTTGGATATGATTTAGTATATTATGAAATCCATAATTTCACTATGAAATAAAAAATACTGAATATGCAAATGTGTCTGTGCTCTCGAGAATCAACAAGGTCAATGTCATAGCAGAACCACTTTTGGTTCCCATGAGGAACCCATCCCTGGAATTGACAAATCTCTTCCTCTAAAGCAGTGGTTCCCAACATGGAGTCCTGGCCCCCTTAAGGGGGGCTAGAGATGGCAGGGGGTGCGCACAATCTTGTCTGCACCAAGGTTACCAAAATTATATTTGTACATTAAATCAATAAAATCCCAATATCTGAGAAGTGTGTGTGTGTGTGTGTGTGTGTGTGTGTGTGTGTGTGTGTAAGAGTATAAGAACATAAACCTACATCCGCTGTTTATTTTTTGCAAATAAAAGTTTGTAATTAATCACTTTTATTCTGTTTGAGCGTCTGCGGGTAGAAGTTGGAGTGGGGGGGGACCTGGCTTGTCTTGGACACAAGTAAGGGGGGCTACAAGGAAAAAAGGTTAGGAACCACTGCTCTAAAGAACCTCCATATGATGTAAAAGTTCTACGGACTCTTAAAATAAGAGTCCTTAGCTTGGCTGAATGGTTTGTAGCGCTCTCATTTACATTCATCAATAAGTTCTAAAGGGAGCCAATAGTGGTTCTTCTGTAGCATTCTTTAAAAGGTAGTAAAAACAATGCACCAGGCTTTTGGAGGGGGTAACTGTTTTTACAAGACTAATATCTGGCCAAAAAGCATGTGAACAATATTAGAATGGATTATGATGGATTAGCAAATTCTGCTGCTAAATTCATACCAGTGCATTCTTGCAAACCTAGCAGGGGTTGCATGTGAATTGTGTTTAACCCTCACTGCAGTGATGCACAGTCAGAGAACAGTGTGCACAATGAGCTGAAAGCAGCTGCTGCGTGAAGCTCTCGCAGGAGGAAGAAGCATTTACAGAACGTTTGATAGCGCATGTGTAATGTTTCACGGTGTGTTGATGGCATTCCTCTCTCCCCAGGCGCCCGCCTTACAGCTTAGCGACGCTTTTGTGATGATGATAGATGCGAACATCTGCATAGTCACGCTCGCACTTTTACAGCGCCATTTAAGAGGGCTTCCTCCATCAAAAATGCACGAAAATCAGAGCAGCACTGGCTTATTCTTAGCCTGCTTAACTCTGAGAAACCCAGGAGGATAAACAAGCACAATAACTGTACCCAGTACCGCACACACACACACACACACACACACCTCCACTTATGTTCATTCATCTTCACTTTCTAGGAGAAAGATAGTGGAGCTTTAGCGTTTAGAGGATACTGTAATCAATTACAATTATCTAAAACCTCAGCAACAGAAGAGGCATTAGCACTCCTGTGGGGGACTGTTTGATTTCTCATGCCTCTGGGACTGAGCTTCCACAGCTACTGGCTCAGGAAGCATCCGTCATAATTCACACAGCCCTGCCCCGGCTGTAGCACTGTCACTGCGGCCTCGGAGTGGCTATGAAGCAGTGAGCCGGCCCCGGGGTGTCTCTCGACACTGAGCGTATGTCTCAAGCCTGCGTCTGGCCATGCAGACGCATAGTGACAGACAGGCCATCAGTGTGTGTGAAGCGCTTCTGGGTCAGCGAGGCTCAAGTTACTTTGATCCACAGCCACTCAGAGTCAGGAATCGATCTTTTGGATAGGCCAAAGGGGCTGTACTGGAAATTGTATTAAATGCGTCTCTCTGACAGAACCAGTGCAAACGCATTTTAGTGTTTACTTTAGGGCTGTCACTATCGATTATGATACTATTTGAGTAATACAGCATTTATTTTGACCAGTAATCATATACAGGCAACTTATGTAATTTACATATAAAACACTTCATTGTACTATATGTACATTCAATTTATATATATTACATACACACATACAGGCAGTGGTGAGATCCCACTGGTGTGGGTTTCCTCTGTTTTGGCAATGCACACAAAAGCGAATAAAAGTCACATTAACCCTCTCAGTGTTGACAGTGTTCAGACTTGAAAACATGGTTTGAAGGCCAGGTTTTTCGTCATCGTTTCTATGTAATCACTAAGTAGATTCATCAAGAACATATACATTATTTAGCTGAGTAACCATGTCAGTTACATTAAGTTTATATTTACATGCATTCATATAGCAAAGACTCTTGTTACTTTAACAGGATAGTTACTGGTACTGCTCCAGCAGTTACAAGATCACTTTTTTGTACTAATTTAACCCTCAGAATGTAATACTAGAGCTCTCTCTGAGCTCTTGATACACAGTATTATGTTCATTTGCTATCTTCACTCAGATGGTTACTATCAGTAGTACTCTAATGCAACAGTGTTTGACTTTCTGGCTTAAATCACTTGGAACCAGAGCAACCAGCCAACCATGTATTTGACTAAGCCACAGTATTTGTGAAAAAAAGAAACTGCAGTTTGTCACCTTTTATGTTTAGGAAATCAGTCATGAAGTAAAGAATCAGTCACATTTCACGTTTACTGTTATAGGCTTGTAAGATCAACATCACTGCTCTGTGCACTGCTATTCTAATGATCACTAAAGCGGGGCTTACGACAATGTCGTTATAGAGAGTTATTGAATTTAATCGAATTATTCTGCTCTACCTGTCCTCTATTCCTCTCAGCCTGCAACACAATTTGACTGGTCCAGCTCCTTACCTGTTTAGGCCAAACTTAAGCCACATCTAATTCAAACAAAGGTTCCACCCTTTGACCCACTTTTTGTTCTGCCATCACTTTTCGCGAAAGCTCATACACTTGTATTAACAGTTGATTTTTTGGTGCTACTACATTTGCCAGGTTCTGTAATCTTAATCTTAACCCTAAACTAATGATCTTATGGTTTACTACTACTAATATTAAACAGTTCTTTAAATAACACAATATCACTATGTATTAGCACTAAGTTCATCGTTCATGAGTGCTATTAGCTATGTAAGTGTCAGTAAGGCAGATAGTCCTGAAACTAAAGAAAGGAAGAAAGTGGTCCCTTTCAAAATTCAAATACACACATTTTTGAATTAACAGTTAACTGCAGGTTTTTTTAGTCCTAGTTCTTGACACTAAGGCACAAAGTGCCGCTTACTAGGTTTTTCAGCCTCATGTGATATGGCAGTAAAATGCTTTTTGCACTATTTTAATGCTCGTTAGAGCTATAAAAACAGGGCCCTGACCAACTCTTGATCAATTTTTGTATTATACAAAAGTAGCTTCATCTACCCACATCATCACTGTGGAGGCTGCTGTTATCAGCAGTAGTCAAAAATCTGACACTATTGGAGAACATTCAAACAGGAAAGAGTTCAGAGGCCTATAGAGATCGTTAAGTGAGAGAGAGCAGAACCTAGGATGCACGCCGCAGGCAGGGAAACCTTGTGGATCCTTTCAGCGAAGCTGCGGGATCGCTTCCAAGGGCTTCACTTCATTCATAAAACTCCAGCCATGTCCACACGTCCCTCTCAACTAGCCTTTCAGCCAATCCCACGAGAGAATTCTCGTCTTTCATTCAATGCCCATACCCAAAGATCTGTGGCGCTTACACACACACACACACACACACACACACACACACACACACACACACACACACACACACACACACACACACAC
>JBBPDE010000155.1:8616535-8627505 GCA_037974605.1 Nannopetersius ansorgii | reverse complement strand
AAAAAAACGTTCTGGGTCAAAAGCAAAAAGGACAGTTTCTTTATGGGACTTCCATTTTTAAAGGTCCGCATGGTATAAAGTAACATTCTGTTACAGAGGCTGTTTTCACACAAGGGGACTCAGGGCAGGCTGTAGCTGACCTGGAAGCACTTTTTTTTAAATTACACACCAGGGTTAAGCCCCCGCACTCCAAGCACTACTGTCCAAATACTTTTGTCCTGCGACCTTCCGAGTTGCATATCTCAACAGGGAATTTAAATAGGCGAATACGGGTTTACCGTTACTTTTTCTTTAGGGGAAATGCATTAAATCTAGTTTAAAATTAAATTTAAATGTTCTGGGAGCATATTTAGGGTTTACACTATAAAAATAGGCAATTTTAGGCATTTTTTTAACCAAAACACATCAACGTAGTTCTTCACTATACACGGGTGCTCTTGGAACATAACCCCCACGAAAAGCGCGGGGTTACTGTACTGTCAAACAGTTTAGGATATGTTTTGTGAGATTCCTGAGCTGGCCACGTAGAAATGTACCCAAAATGGACCTACATTTCTCGGGGTGTAGTTAAATGGAACACTTGCTACAGTAGCCTAATTATGTCAGTGACTAAACAGGGGAGGGTGCCTCTGATCACCATTCCACACACCACACACAAATCTGTAAGCAGATACAAGCAGGGTGTCAATTACACACACAAACACATCATATGGACAAAGGGACACACCTCTTTATCAAGGTTTGGGCTAGGCCCTTTACTTCCAGTGAAGTACCTCAATGCTTCAGCATACCAAGACATTTTGGACAATACCATGCTTCCAATTTTGTAGACACAGTTTGAGGAGAAACCTTTTCTAGGACTTTCTAGCCCTTTCTGGAATGGTGATTGTGAGCCAGTCCTTCTTGAATGGGCACAAATTCCTATAGACACTTTCCAAAACCTTGTGGAAACCCTTCCAAGAAGAGTGGAAGCTGTTGAAGCTGCAAAAGGGGGGACCAGCTCCATATTAAAATCTATGTAATTGAATTTAATATAATATATATGTCATATCTATATGTGTGTGTTTGTGTGTGGCATGGCCTTGGACACCTTAGAGCTGGGGTGTCGGACTCCAGTCCTGGAGCACGTTTTGATTCCACTGCTCAGGAACACCTGGTTCACATCGGCAGTTAATTGTCAGGCTTAGTGAACGTGTTTGAGGAGAACCACTAGATCGCGGACCACTGATCGGCGCGAAGGCTCATGATTGGGCCGTGAGTATTAAACGAAGACTGGCCCTTGGGTCGCAATTGGTATCTAACAAATAGCGGAGGTTGTAACATTTCAAATGAGCCCGCCCACCCAAAAACTGCTCCCAGATCAATCAAGCGGTGCAGACAGAGAGGTGCTCTGCTGCGCTCAGTCAGAAAAATATGGTTTTTTAATGATGAAATAAAGTGAGTTGTTTTGGAGTTGTTTTATTGTGTTTTGAGCGAGTTTTGTCAAGTATTTGGTGCACCTGGCCCTGAGTTCTTATTATTTGAACCGTATGGTCAACCGAGAGCCGGAGCCAACAGTGTGAGGGTTGGAGCCGACGGTGCGAGTTGCTTGATCAGAGCCTTTTGTACAGAATGAATGGGAGAGAAGCGGAGTTGAAGCAGTTATTGATTTATAATTCTGTGGTAAAAATAAAGCTTTCTCCAAACAAAATGACGTCTCTGCTTGCACTTAATGGTACTAAAAGCCATATAGAACATTCATTCTTTATTCTTTTGAGCTCAAATTCTGAATATAAGTTGACAAGACCTTCTTCAGACAGGGACAATAAGAGACAATTGCTGAATTCAAAGTATAATATAAAATACCGTATTCCATCCTGTGTAGCTTTGAAATGAGTCCAACCGCAGACCATAATAACTTTGCATGACGGCACTGTGATGTTTTAAAGTTGTTACTGTAAATTCCAAGATTGCCATCAAAATAGGAATGAACGCTAACACTGGGCTCTGATGGAAAAGTTGGCCTTAATGCTGAAAAGGTTGAGAACCATTGCCCTAGACACTTCACATTTGATCACCTTTCAGAAGATTTCAGGAGGTTCACCCTTTAACTCAGATGCCACTTCTGCCTTTTAATCTACTTTTCTGTTTAAATGAACTGATTTCTCTGCATTATTGTTGTTGACTGTTATTATTTTTAGACTTTACAATTCACTTGCATTTTATTATTTTAGATCAAAATGAAACAAATCAGTAATAAGCCCATAGCCGTGTAGCGCTTTTACAGTTCCACAACGATGTATTTTACTACGCTGAAGGTCCAGACACTCTGTGGTAAGATTTGAATGCTTTAAGATTTTAATGCGTTGTTTGCAAATTGTTAGGTAACCTAGGGTCAAAAGGACACAAGGATCTGAAGATTGAAACAACAGCATCTAACAACACAAAACCCGCTTAAAGACATTCTCCTGCCACATCATTACTATTCCACACACACGCTGGGCATGTCAGTGTTCCAGACTGGCCTTTGAGTCAGACAGACAGATGCATTACATCAGCAACACTTACTAATACTGGCATAGAGACGACATTGGACTTCAATCCATGTAAACCCACACAAGTAGATAAAGACGATATCTCTAAGCTCCCAGAGGAACACACTCCCACACATGGAAAGAAGGCGAAAGAGAAAAAGAGGGTCTTGGATAGGTCATCCCATCTGTGGAGTCTACTCTGTGTGCGGTGGGAAGTGGGAGCCCATTCCTACTCTGATAAGACAGGTCATATTTCCATTCCCACTCTTCTGAGAACCTACACACAGGCCCGTGATTCACTGTGACTCAATCCACCAGCCTGCCACTTATCGCCTCTCAGCTGGCACGTCTATGTGCATATGTACAGCCAATTTCATTTCAGGATGAAAAAAAAAAAAATCGCACAAAAAGGGCCCTTCATATGAGGGCCAATTTCAATTTGAACAAGCGGAATGTTTCATGCAACTGTGTTTTGCTTTGTACCAAAAGAAACTTTACAGAAAATAGTTTATATCCTGGTAAATCATTACAGATGAGGTTATCGGCAGTGATCCCTACTTCTTTTTTACAATAAAATGACCTTCATATTAAACAAAACTTGCAAAATATGCTCCATAATGAGGACATTTTTGTAACATATTTCCGAGTGTAGATTTTTCAATAGATCACTGTAATATATGTAAATATATGTAAATAAAAAAAGTCAATTATTTTTTGTTTCAAATCCTCACTCAGCTACTCAACACCATGAGATGGTTTGGGGGGGGGGTCATATTTTATTATGATCTAGAACATATGACTTAATGTAAAAAAATGACACCAGTAGATCCACTTTTTCACAGACCACGTCATCAATTTAGGCCTTTAAATTTAGCAAATAAACAAGCTGTCAGGTCTGGGTTTCCTTTGTATGCTTTTATTTTGACATGGAGTGTATCCTCATTCCTGTGCCTCGACTGGTTAGGCCTTTAGTTTAGTTAGGTTGTGGATTCACCGTTATATTCTGTTCTGCTTTGTGTAAATAAATGATGTAAGGAAAAGAATGGACGTCTGCTTCTGTAACTCCTGCCTACTTGGTACATGACACGATGTGATAGAAGCAAAACATTTATTTATTTAATTAGTATTTATTTACGTTTATATTTAAGTGTATTCTATTCCTGGTAGCCTAGTGGTTAGGGCATTCGCCCTGCGGCCAGAAAGTTCGGGTTCGATTCCCAAGACCGCTAGGTACTGCTGAGGTACCCTGAGCAAGGTACCGTCCCCACACACTGCTCCCTGGACGCCGTGTTCGTAGCTGCCCCCTGCTTCACTTGGTGAATGGGTTAAATGCAAAGGTTGAATTTCGTGCTGTTCACACTGTGTGTTGTGGTGTGTTCACGTAAGACAGAATGGTCACTTTCATTGAAATATTGTATGTAGTTTGTGTGGGTGCTCAAATGTTCTTTCTAGAAACTTACATAGTATGTAGAAAGTGTCTTTTCGTAAAAGTTAGAGGATTCATTGATGTAGCTCAGAATCTTGAGGATCGAAACTTTGGTATACATTAATAAATAACCATTATATATGCATACCCAGTGTGAGAATCTCTCGCAGCTGATTTTTTTTCCTGTGTTGACAGTGGGGTGGAGGAGGAAAGAAAGGGAGGGAGGGAGGAATGAGTGAGTGGGGGAAAAGTAGGACAAAGATGTGTGTGGGCTCTGCTCTGAAAGGACAGCATCGGTAATAAGGGCTCAGCAGCTGCTTTCACACACACCACTCTCAGGATCTCAGGCCACAATGACCATTTCATTGGAAAACCGTGAAAATGTGGCCTTTCTTTATATAGATCTTACTTTCTGTGGATCTTCTGGAGAAAATGCTCCAGACTGGGTGCTCAACTTATAACAAACTGGGTGAAGGTCATTTTTTATTGTTTGAGCTTCAGGGTTGGGATTAGGATGACAATATTGGCAAAAATGGTTAACTAAAACAAAGCAAGAGTCAAGAAGTAATTAAGAAAGAAAAATGAATTTAAAAAATGTGGTTGATTTATTCAAATCCAATTATTAAGACGTCATTAATAAACCATGGGAATAATGATTTTTTTGTTGTTATTATAATTATGTTAATGTAATGCTATATTTACATTTGTGACAGATGTTCCAAAATTCCATTCCAGCTGATTTAACCAGTTTTTCTCATGTGGGAGCTGGGAGCTGGTCAGGTTTGTGATCCAGTAGCCCCTCCTCAGAATAAGCCCATGCTTACACACACCACCCTACATCCCCACGCCCCCTCGTTCCTGGAGGCAAGCGCTTCAGAAAAATGTCAGAGTGAGACATTGAGAACAAATTGGAGAAGACAAGCCCCTTGAAACTCAGCATTTTGAGGAGGTGTGGGGGAAAAAAGGTGCTGACGCTGACAGGCAGCAGAAAATCCAGACGAGCCACCACTCTCCCACATCCCTCTCCGCTGGCTCAACCACTCATCCCTGACAATCTCCCTCCTCCGCTCCCGCCGCTGTATCTCTGCTGGACACCTGGACCTGGTCCCCTTTTGAAAAGGAAAAAAAAGAGAAAATTTTCCCTCGCCACATAACTCCCCCCCCCCCCCCCACACACACACACTCCCGAGCAGGAAACGGAAAATTAATTTCGCACAGATCACAGCTTCACAGCGCCTGGCGGGGGAAATGGATGTGCAGAGTAAATGAGCACAGAACTGAAGAAAGAGCAGAATGTAGATGAAGACAGACACACTGGACCACTGAGGGATGCCCACCCGCTGCTTTTATATCTTGGCTTGCTTTTTTGGAGAGGGGTCATCTTAACTGGATTACTGACATTGCAGTTTTGGATGTGTTTACCAGCATGGGTGCAATTCGTCATGCATAAAAAGACACTGCCCATGAAAAAGTTTGTGACCTTCTTTTGAAAGAAGATTTCTTCGCAGTTATGCTAAACGGCTCATCTCATGGAAAACCGAATTTTCCTCACCTTTTGAATGAAAAGAGTGTGATGTGTTATGTAAAACAGCAAGAGAATGTTAAGGCAACCACGCTGTGGTTAAGCTGAAAAGCTGTAACATCTTTGAGTATGAGGCTTTAATTCACTATTCAAAATTTTCACCACTATCACACCAAACAGATCATTTACTTATCTCTGTATACTGAGCCCACAGCAGTTTCTTTAAGGTATTTTGTACCATTTCTGATGATATAGTCTCGTCGGAGGTTTACTTGATATAACTAAGAGGTGCCTTGATAATGATGTGCCAGTTTTGAAGTGGTATTTAAAGCACTATTTTATGGGCAGCTTATTTAAAAAATCAGACATGACAGCACAGAAATGCCTAGCCAACATCAACCGAAACCTGGGACCATCATACTGTGAGTGGCTGTCAACTACAGACATCAACCGGCGCTTGCCAAGCAGGAAACTTGCAGCAAAATACACAGGAGCATCCAAAGTAGTTCAATGTACTAATGCAGTGACATGTTGTCTGCAACTGCCCCTCATTAAAATATCCATCCTGTCTTTCGTGTTTCTATGCTCAAGCCATTTTTACGTTCCACTACGCTGGAGAGTGAAGGTTTAGACGAGGCACCTATGGTCATGAATGGAGCTCTGTAGGTCTGTAACAAAATGTGATATGAAACCAAAATCGCGGCACTCAGATCCACAAACCTGTGTCGCGGTGTGAAAAGTCAGAAAAGTCAGAAGCTAGGCTAAGCTACCAGCACCAGCAGAAACCCTGAGAGAACCTACATGTGAACCAGAGAGTTCCTTTTGCATGTAAGTAGTTTGTATTTGTATGTTTAACCTTGTATTATGTTCGTATCTATAAGGTTAATCATTGCTCCACCTACGGTGTTGAGCAGGTGGGTTTTTCTTTTTTCTGTTTCTTCTTTTGTCTTTCCTTTTCCTAATTTGTTTGGATTCCTGGGTTCCTCTACCTATTCCTTTTACGGAGGTATTGCTGTGTTGGACTGGAGGAGCTCTGCCAAACAGGAGGCCAAGAAGGAGTACAAGGACCGGAGGGACAATCAAGCTTTCCAGAGACAGAAAGGATACCTGAAAGACTTTTGTCCAAACGTGTACATATGGTGGGGGGGGTGATTTGTATGGAATGTGGTGTGTGTATGTTTTGTAAATACAATATATGGTATAGTTCTGGGCCGTTAACGGCGTTAACGTGAGACTCTTATCGCGCGATAAAAAAATGATCGCCGTTAATCTATTCACAAAGTTGGGTTGGGAGGTTGGTTGGGAGCTGGGTCTATACTATGCAAGCTATGATGACTTTCACCTTGATATTTTAACGTGGATTTACTCTCTTTCTCTCTCTGTCTGTCTGTCTCTCTCTCTCTCTCTCTGGTTCGTGACTTTTCCGGATCGTGCCCGTTTTAAACCTGTCTCGCTCTCGCATGCGCTCTCTCTCGCATGCGCTCTCTCTGTGTCTCTCTCTCTCGCATGCGCTCTCTCTGTGCCTCTCTCTCTCTCTCTCTCATTCATGACTTTTCTGGAGCGCATGGATCATCTCTCGCTCTCGCTGTCTCTCTCTCCCTTTCTCTGTCTCTCTCTCGTTCGTGCGATCATCTCTGTCTCTCTCTCTCTCTGTATCTCTCTCTCTCTCTGTCTCTCTCTCTCTCTTTCTCTCTGTCGCTCTCTCACTCTCTCTTACTCTCTCTGTCACTCTCCCTTATTCTCTGTCTCTCTCTCGTTTCTGACTTTTCCGTATTTAAACCTTGGGTTAATATTTATATTTTCTTTAAGGGTAATGTATTAAACTGAGTTCCAAATAAAATTAAAGTGATGTGGGAGAACATTTGGAGGTATATTTATGGTATACACTATAAAAACAAGCATTGGGATCATTTGGGGGGGGGGGTTTAATCTAGATTAATCTCAAGATTACAATAAGAAAATTAATCTATGCCCACCTCTAATATGATATGATCAATCTGACATCTTTGGTGGTTTGTTCCCTGACCTTCTTTTCTATAACAACCTCACTTTATTAAGAAGGGCAAGTTTGTTACAATACTGCTTGCACTAAGCAGTACCATCCCCATCCCCCAAGGGAATCGTGATACGAAACCGAATAGTGGGTCAAAAATCGTAATACAAATTGAATCATGGGTTTGGTGTATTCTTACACTCCTAGCGCTCTGACATACAAAGAGAAATCCTGTACTCCCAGAGGCGTTACAACAGGCTCCACTAGTGGTCTGGAAAATATATGGTCCATTGGAACAGTGTTAGGTTCCTGTAAGACATTCTGGACCACTCTGTGAACTTCACCACTAGGGCTAGTGATTCCATGATTGGTTAGCAAAATGACTTGCCATTTCAAGCACTATTTAAAAGCAGATATGAGAATTTTGCTTTCTATGTTGTACAGAGTCTGTATCCATTGCTCTGGTCTACCTGGATCTTTGTTACTGCTGTTTTTGATTCGAGTCTTGCCTATGACACTCCTGTTTCTGCTTTTTGGCTTCTATGAATTACGTGCTCGGGAATGGTTTTGACTCTGGACTGTCTTCATCATTCTTGTCTGCCTGATCTTCACTTTGGACTGAATGTACAATCAATGAACATGAACCTGCAAATGAGTCCTTTCTCAACCAATCATTGTATCGGCATAGAAATACTGAAGCTCGTAATAGAATACTGAAGCATGTAAAGCATAACATGCGCAGGTGTGTGTGTGTATGTGTATGTGCACACCTGCATGTCTGGGACATGAAATGTCCTCTTGCTGCTCACATCACAGTGCAGCCTATGGAGCATGCTCAGTCAATATGTCATTAGTGGCCTGTGAGGCTGCTCAGTGACCCAGTGAGTGTGTGTGTGTGTGTGTGTGTGTGTGAGTGTGTGTGTGTGTGTGTGTGTGTGTGTGTGTGTGTGTGTGTACCATCACTCCCAGCCCACTCACATGTCTCGCAGTCACTGCCTGTGTCTGAGATCTACACTTACTGAGACAAAAAAGCACACACTGCCAGCTCAAACACAGCAGAGCACCAATAAGCTTCAGATCTCTCAGTGTACTTGCTCTGGGAAGCTGTGAGTGGCATGTGTTCACTTTAACACTTGCAAATAACGCATATAAAACATGGGCTTCGGTGCATGAAGATGGTTCTTCAGTGTCCTCTCAGCAGAATTGGATAAAATGTTGAGCAATTCTTTTGTTTGTTTGTTTGTTTGTTTTCCCTGGAGAAACTATTTTCACTCTGAAATTGTTCAGTGAACAGGGAAATACTCTCAGTACATTCACAAACCGCATCCAGCAATGCACAGTAAAAATACAAATATGATGTTTTGACACCCTTTGATATACGATATTAAACATTTTGCATGGCCCCAAAACTGCAGACTTCCCAACATGCAGACCTTTTATTACAGTGTTTGTGGGACATGACAGACAAGCCATACATGCACCCTATCGATTAACCATGTTTCATAGTTAATGAGCTCGTTTACTTAGCTTCAGGGACTCCAGATTACTCCGATCCAGATTACAACCATCATACAACTCAATAACAAATTAATAATTGCAATTTGACACACAACCTTAAGTTTTTTCTCTCCCGTGTTGGTCAGAAATCTGAACCAAAACCATCCAGAATGATTGGTTGTAATCTGATAGTTTTAGTGAGCGATCACAGATTACAGTTAACTTATTATTGGAGGTTCAGTTAATTCAATATTATGCATGTATGCCCCCCCTTTAGATGCATGTATGTCCCCTTTTGAACAGCATAAATGAGAAACGCCACAGATCAGTACGGACTGGGCTATGGTTCTGGTATGCCCAGTCAAATTCTGCCCTCACAGTCTCCATCATTGTCTCCATCCCCTGCCTTGTATCATTGTTTAGTTAGCTGTACTGTCTCTGGATGCATCTAAACAACCCAAAGTTGCTGCTTCTTCCACTTTATCCAGCTCCTCTTCTCAAGACTTGATCATCATTATGCCATATTGCTGGCTGTTCTTGTACTACAGGGAACAAGTGAAGCTGCTTCAAATTTTTGAGAAGTGACTTTCATTTTGCATATGAGAATGTGTACCACATTTTCACTTAAAAATAAATTTGAGCGCTGCTGATAGAGGGGTGGTCAGACTTTTGGATGACACTGAAAAGGCTCAGCTGTCCAGTTTCTCAGCTACTACTTGTTCCTTGAATTCCTGCAACCAAGGTTAGTAGTAGCCTAGTGGATAAAGCACTTTCCTGTGAACCCAGTGTCCACCAAGTTGCAGGTTCAAACTCCCACTTTCTACCACTGTGTCCTTGAGCAAGACACTCAACCCTCAGTTTCTCCAGGAGGACTGTCCCTGTAACCAATGGGCATCAGCCCAATGCCCCTTTACCTTATCCTCTCCTGACTCCTGTACATTCTTCTGAGGTGTGACAACAATAGTGAAACCTTTGGCACACAGCTATGTCTCCTCCCTCATTAAACAGCTGTAGTTTCTGAGTGTATTTGTACATGCATGTCCAGCCATATGACCAGTCCAGTTTTGCCTTTCACTTTGATGTTGATCATGTGCTTTTTGTTCATGTGCTGCGTGCCATGTTACAAATATACGTGAATATATGTTGGCCAATAAAGACAGCTAGGTTGCAGTCAATAGTGGAATGTTCACTGTTTTGTACTTGGTAAAGTTTTTCAAATCTATAACACTAAATGATTATTGCTTTTTAATCCAGAATTCAGGAGCACTATGTTGGGGCAGCTGGTGGCCTAGTAGTTGTTTACCCTGCAATCAGGAAGTTGTGGGTTTGATTCTCAAGAACGCTAAGCACCTCTGTGGTACCCTTGAGCAAGTTCCTGACTGGCCACTGCTTCTCTTGGTGAATGGGTTAAATGCAGAGGAAGAATTTGGTGCTGTTCACAATGTGTGCTGTAGTGTGTTCACGTTTGACTGAATGGTCACTTTCACTTGTTAGTTAGAATAAACAAATGTTTTGCCAAAATGTTTACAGCTGTGTCATGTAATGTTTATTCACAGAACATTTCAACTAGACACTGGTGACGAATATTTGAACAAAGGGTTTTGATGAGGAGTGAAACGCACAAAGCACATCAAATAGTTTTGACACAGCAGCAATAGATGAATCAGAGAGAAACTTGAGCAAAGAATCACGAGAGCGATGACAAATATACAACAGCTTTCCACTGGTACAAAGTTTACTTTTGCTTTTCTACAACAAATCAACAAAAATGAACAATTTCAATATATATATATTAATGTTGTTTCATGATGCGGAAACCTCATATGTCCAAAATGGCTACTTTTAGGAAACTCAAAAAACAATGTATATTCTAAATAAAAGAATACTGTCTCATCAAAATTGGTATAACATCTTAAGATATGATTATATAACTGTGTGTAAGGTTGTATTGACAATATTTTTGCAAAATCTTTCTTAAAAGGATTTATGTGGATGCGGCAAATATGGACATAGGAGTTT
>JBBPDE010000155.1:8577578-8590169 GCA_037974605.1 Nannopetersius ansorgii | reverse complement strand
GCGTGGAGGGGCGCACTCTACACCACCTCGAATGCGATGACATCATGACAATCGTGAGGAACTGATCATCGCGAGCGTGTCTCTTTAGAACACCGGCACACACAAACGCACGAGTCTGAGAAACCAGAGAAACACGAGTCACACGAGGATCATGAGCCAAAAAGCCCACAGAAATAAGCAGCACCATCATTCCAGTACAGCGACCAGCCACAATTCTTTAATCCTCACACACACGCGCGCGTGCGCGCGCGGCACTGCGTCTGTCTGCTGCGGAGATTTTCCCCTAGTAGTCTATCTCTCACACACACACACACACACACACACACACACACACACACACACACACATATATATATATATACACGGTCTGGTGTTCAGTCTGCTGGTATGTCTGCACTCACTGTGCTGCTCATTGAACGCAGACGTTGCGCAGAACCCTTACACAGACACGCGCGCGCACACACACACACAAACACACACACACACACACACACACACACACACACACACATACATACGTACATACATACACACATACACAAACATACACCTCGCGCACACCTGCGCTGTGATGTGTGATGATGAGCTGAGGTGTGCAAGGCAGAGCAGAGAAAGGGAAGTGCGGTTTCTGTTCGTTTGGATGCCAGAGAGCGGCTCTCCTCAGGGGCGCTGGATCCTCAGATGCACCGTGAGCACGCGCCTCATCATCACTACTCTAGACTGATCAGCATTCACAGCCACGCGCCCTTCTCACTCACTCAGTCCCTCACTCAGCCTCTCTCTCTTCACTCATTCAGTCCCTCACTCACTCACTCACTCACTCACTCACTCATTCATGTATTCAGTCATTCATTCACTTATTCAATCATCAATTCACCCATACTCCCACTCACTCGTTCACTTACTCATTTACTCCCCACTCACTTATTCAGTCATTCTCTGAGTCACTCACACACTCACTCATTCAGTCTCCCACTCATTCACCCACTCACTCACTCAGTCACTCTCTGTCTCTCTCGTTCATACACTCACCCCTCTTTCACTCTCTCACTTTCTCACCCAGCCCTAAACTCTCCCACTCACTCGCTCATTCAGTCCTTCACTCTCTCACTCATTCATTCAGTCCTTCACTCTCTCACTCATTCATTCAGTCTTTCACTCTCTCGCTCACTCACTCAGCCCTAAACTCTCCCACTCATTCAATCTCTTATCCACTCACACACACTCGCACTTATTCAGTTCCTCAGTCACCCATTCAGTTCCTCATCCACTCACAAGCTTACTCTCATTCACCCACTCGGTCAGCCACTCACATTCATTCACTCACTCACTCACTCACTCACTCATTCCCGCCAACTCACACACTCATTCGGTCCCTCACTCTCTCACTCCCCCACTCACTCACTCACTTACTCACTCACTCACTTTCTCACTCATTCATTCTTGAATTGTTTTTTATTTGTACACATGGTCCCCGAGACCCTTTAACGCGTGCAGAACCTTTACATCACTATGAGCTTCTCTCAGTCCTGAAACGGTTCCTCATTATTTGCCCGTCTCATTCACACAAACAGTTCAGAAGCGTTATTTGAGGGACCAAACATGGTTCTCCTAGCGAATAACCTCAAAGAACCTTCATTTCGAATAGTGCACTAGCGCTGGTGGTCGTGTTCTGTGTGGACAGGCAGCACTGGAGCGCTGGATGGCGGTGCGTAAAAGTGAGCGCCTGTAGTTTACGCACCGGCGCGAGTGTGGCTGAGATGCGCTCCCGGCTCGCCCGGGTTAAACTAGGTGACGCTGCCTAACATAAGGTGTTGAGAGGTCTAGGAGTGAGGGGCGGGGGACCCACGGACGGGTGATGGAGGCACGTGCGCCTCAGCTTTGAGTTCCTCGCCTCAACGCACCACGCTTACTCACCTCCACACTTGTCCCATC
Organism: Nannopetersius ansorgii; assembly: GCA_037974605.1. NCBI lineage: Eukaryota > Metazoa > Chordata > Actinopteri > Characiformes > Alestidae > Nannopetersius > Nannopetersius ansorgii. Next base: position 8,588,234 of record JBBPDE010000155.1, on the reverse strand, counting down.
TGGAGGATGTGGATGAGCGTCTGCCAGACCCACACGGAGATGCGACAGCACCTGCCCCTTGCGCTCAGACCGGCCGCAGCCCGGCGCCCGCTGCTCAGCCCCTCCACGGAGCCCAGGCCGCCCCCCGTGTAGTCCTGCACGAACCACCTAAAGCTGAGGATCTGCACGAGCACGGAGGGCACGAGCACGAAGAAGAGCGTGAGGCCGCCCCAGAGGTAGTCCCGCTTGGCATAGTAGTCGGCGGCCAGCCACACGTCCGTGCCCACGTCCCAGAAGAAGACGAGCAGCGCGAGCACGATCCAGAGGCAGTCGAGCCAGAGGCGCTCCTCACCGTCGGGGGGCCGCCGCTGGCGCGCGCCACCTCCCCCACCGTCCCCCCGCTGCTTGCCCAGCAAGTAGTGCAGGCACGCGCTCCGGCAGCCCCAGTAGCACGACGACGTGTTGCAGCAGTGGCAGATGTGGAAGGAGCTGCCCGCGCGCGGGTCGTCCTCCCCGCAGCCGCCACCCGCGCCCACCTCGTCCAGGTTGTGCAGCTGGGCGAAGCCGGTGACGACCCCCCGACCGTCGGACTTCGCGGCCATCTTGCTCTCTCGAGCGCCCACCTCCGGCTTCCGGGCCTGCCAACGTCACTTCCCTGACACCTGTTTCGCGAGGGGACCCCTAATGAGGGAGCCATGAAGCCTCGGGGGCGCGCGCATGCGGTAGCACCTCGCCAGGCTGGGTCCCAGTCAGACCAGCAGCACCAGTAGCAAAGCGGCGGAGCACGAGCATCCTCTAGTCTCCCAGACCAGAGAGAGGGAGGGAATGAAAAGAGAGAGAGATAGAGCAAGAATGAAAAAGAAAGGAGAGAGAGAGAAACTGAAAGACAGAGAAGAGAGAAAGAGAATCAAAGATAGAGACGAGGAAATGAAAGATGGAGAAGAGGGAATGAATGATAGAGCTGAGAGAAACAGAGGGATAGAGAATGAAAGATAGAAGAGAAAGAGAGAATGAAAGAGAGAAAAGAGAGAAAGAGAGAATGAAAGAGAGAAAAGAGAGTGAGTGAGAGAGATAGAAAAGAGAGAGAGAGGGATAGAGAGAGTCCAACCCGTTCCTCTAAGGAAATGTGTCTGCGAGCTCCACGGGGTCAGAGATTAAACTCGAGCAGCAATCTGTTTGCAGGACGCTTGCTGCATCTGCCACCTGCGAATGGCGAGCGCGCGCCCTGTTCCCTGCCGTGTCCCCCCTCGTGTCCTCGTCCCTGAGCTGCGCGAGGTGAACGGCTCGCTCCTCGCTCGAAATGTCCCTCAACGAAAGGCGCATCCTCCCTCCTCCCCTTCTCCTCCTCCTCCCCATCCTCTGCTCATTGATGATGCCACCTCGTTTTTCCCTTTAAACCCTAAAACTGGACGGAGAGGGAGGTTGAATGATGTAAGTCAGTGGGGAACACGCTGCTCATATCCCCCCCCCCCCCCCCCCCCTTAACCCTTGCTGGTCCTGGACTCGATCAAAAACGAGAGCTTCATCTTTACAGAGGTCTATCAGCACCCCAAACCCCACAAACCTCACCCCACCCCTTCAGCCAAAGGGTCTCATGTCGAGGACGTTCGTGAAGAACAATTAGGAACGACCACTGGTCATAGTCAAGCCTTTCTGGTGCAGGGACAGAACATACCCTCCTTTCTTTTCTGACATTTGGACAACGTGCCCCCTTATCCCGTTTTCACATCGTCAAACTCGTTAATTGATACGGTCAGAGCTGTCCGCGGTGCTGAAGTTGCTCAGTGATTCCGCGTTGGCAACAACAGAGAACTGTGGAAACCGTGTGTCATGTGGTAGTTGAATAACTAGCTCCCAGCGAGTTTGTGAGCATAAGGAACCGTGTGGGCGCCATGTGGTGCCACTATGCGTCTCTGTAGGCGAGTGAAACACGCCGTGAATCATGATTAGTGGTGTGAGCAGGTGTGAGCAGTTTACTTACAAGTCACTGAAGTAAACATCCATATAAGCCCAAACTTTTCGTTCTCTCGTGACTCTGTCGTACAAGAACATTATAACTGTAGTGTGCGTGTGTTCGTATTATTTTCAGCACCAAAATGAACAAATATCAGATAAAACAGTGTCAGCTGTTTTAAGAGGACTACTGCTTTGCTGAGTGAATTTTTAAAAATTATTTCTTAAAACTATGCAAGGCTTAAGGTTTTGTAAACAGTTGAAGTTAATACATCAGTCCTGTTGTAATTTACACTGGATTATTGTTTTCCTTTTGCTCTAAAGATCCCTTTTTAAGATACAGGGCTTTAGGGATACAATGTCGTGATTCTATATATAAGAATATAAACATGTGTCACGTATGTATGGTCTATGTATTTACAGTATATATAAACAATACTTTGTGTGCATGTATGTGTGTGTTTTACGTGTGTGTGTGTGTGTGTATGTGTGTGTGTGTGTGTGTGTGTGTGTGTGTGTGCGTGTGAGAGAGAAAGAGAGAGAGAGAGAGAGAGAGAGAGAGAGCACACGTGTCTGTGTTTGACTGTGTGTGTGTGTGTGTGTGTGTGTGTGTGTGTGTACATATGTGTGTAAGTATACATTTAGCCAGTAGCCAGTCTAGAGTATCAGCACTACCCGCAGATAAAGTTGCCCCTTGTTTCCCATGTAAGCTCTGATTACAAGATGACACTTGGTTTGTTTGCCAGCACAGCAGTGTGGTCCATTTCTACTGTTCTTCCCTCCTTTCACAGCTTGCTAAATCCTCAACACCTGTCCCTCCACCAGGGCATCATTTACCAGGATTAAGACACTGCAACTGTTACATTAAGACCCGTTCTATTCCTCTGGCTGCCACTAGGCTTAGTCCCCTCCATGAAGCTAAACCATAAATGTCATAGTTATGTCATGAGTTTAATTACAGCACATCAATGAGGGTGTTGAACGATCCTGTAAATTCACAAGAGAATAACAAATCTGGTTCATTTAATATAGTCAATTACACGGACACTGATTTTTTTTAACAGAATATCTTCACTGCTATTCCTTGTTATAAATCTAGAACACACTACTCATATATAAACTCTAGTACTGCAGTCCATCAACGCACCTCTAAATAAAGGTGAAAAAAGGAAGAGATGTCAAAGGAAAACTGTTGCTCCCTAAATCAGTGGTGATTAAAGCCCCCCACCCAACTCCTAACACACAAGGACAGAGCAAAAATATGGGTGTCCATATTTTTGCTCTTCTTTCAATGGATGTTTTGTGAAAAGAATGCACCAAGGATTTCTAGACTCTCCAGATCTCTAGTGTTCAGAGGTTCCCAAGAGCTTCTTGGTTTGAATGTATAGTTTATGGTAATCTTTATACTGTGAAAGTCTTTATACTGTGAAAGTTCTTTCTGTTTTGAAAATGTTCTTCACACTTGCATAAGAGTCCAAAGAGAGACATTCATTGGAAGGTTCTTCAGAGAACTAAAAGTGGTTCTCTTATAAAGATTCTTGAAAGCATCGCTCTTTCAAGAATCTTTATTTTTTATCTTCATTTACAAAGCTGTCCTTCAAACATCCATTTAATAAAATGTGTCTTTTACAAAAAAAACCACTTGAATTTCAAATATGGATAAACACTTTTTTATATATCAGGAAAAAAAATATCACATGTAAAAATGTATTAAAAATGTAAAAAAGAGGGTGAACTTTTCTTGATTTTACCTTATTGTGTCTGCTTTAATTCCTTTATTCTGTTACTGTGTCTATACTGTGTTTGCTTTTCTTGCTTTTACCTTGTTATTGTAATAGCGCTATATACATAAACGTATGACTTAAATGTCATAAGTGCCCCTGTGGATAATGCATGGGATAGAAGATGTGATCATATGTAAAAAAAAAAAATATGCTCACATGTGGGGAAAACATAACTATATGTGAAAAGTGCTCACATGTGAGTTCACATTCCACAAACAATATCACCTTTGGGGTAGAATCACGTTTTTCACATGTAATAGTAAGTGTTTCAGATGTGTTGACTGTTTTTCTGGGTCTTTATAGACCAAAAGGTGGTTCTTCAGCTGAAAAAGTGCTCATCTGAGAGCATGTGGTCAGTTAAAACAGTTAAAACAGTCTGACAATAAGTCAGACACATTTCACACTAACTGGTAAAAAACAAAAGCTCATTAATAGTAGAAGACAATGATCTACATTTTAAATAAACAGATTGTCTTTTCTTTCACTAGACACATGGAAAACATTTGTTTGTGTTAAACGATCATAGGGTCCATCTCATAAAGAGCTGGAGTGTCCCTTTAAAAAAACAACAACTGAAAGATTCTTCAGGGAGTCGAAGGTAATTGACATCGCGCCCCTTTTGGCACGTTCAACAGTGTGTGTCGGGAAATGAAAGCTGGATGCAGTGCTGCCTTCTGCACTGCAGCTTGTTGGCTAAGGAGTGCATCACACTTGAACAGCTTTAGTAGAGCTGGTCAGCGCACTGTCAGTGCCGGCTGGAGGCTCTTTCTGTGTTTCAGAGCAAAGGAAGTCTCATAGAGATTTTTGATGAGAAGCATTAACCCGGAATAACCAGCATTTCTGGGCCACTGCGGCGAGGAGGGCCTATCAAAGCGGCCGCCAATGTGGCGAAACAGCGTGTGAGAGATGCGGTGTGTCGTGGCATTGCAGCGAGGCGGATGGCTCATCAAAGCGCTCTCTCAACGCCTCATGGCCTTTGGGCTTTTAACAAGCCACCCCTGTCACGCCGCAATAACAACACAAAGACAAGATTATTACAGCACCGTATAAGAGGCAGCTGCAGCAGACACTTCCAGACCTCCATGTTCTCATGCTCCCATAGAGAGAACTGATATGCTCTAAACCTGAGCTGATAATGCACCCTCTCATCTTCCAGAGCTCACCTCCGCAGACAGACACCTCTGTTTGGCTACAGCCACTAAAATATCAGCTCTTAGTCAGAGGAATCTGTTTCCCTGCAAAACTCCATGCATTTTTAATGTGAGCAAATGGAGCCACATATTTTGGAGTAGTGTGGGAGTCATGGTGCACATGTAACTCAAGCTAAATAATGCAGCGGCTGCAATTGCAGCCAAACCCCCAGAGGCTCCACACGCCCTCATCACCTCACTCATCAGGAGGCCTCTCTACTTCCAGCCAAATCTAGCCGCAATTACAAAAAAAAAAAAGGAAAAAAAATTAAAGCTCTCTAAATGGTTCTTGGATTGGCCATATGGTTTCCAAAAAGCCTTTAACTGCTACAGAACTGGTACAGGACACTTTTATTATGTGGAATTCTTCAAACTTTAGAAAGATTCAAACACACACGCAAAGGCAAAAGTGGTTCTTTAATGCCGTTGCTCCAAAAGAACCCTATTTTTGCATTTTTGCTGTTTATTCTGATTATTTCACTTAAGTGGATTATATAAATCCATTTAGGTATCCGAGTAGCGTTTTTTTTAGATTACCTTTTGCTTTGTACTAAAAATGATCAAATCTGCTTTTCTTTATCTCACTGTGCTATGAGACAGACTCTTTAAATGGGCCCTCCTTTGATTGTATATATAGCTAAATATATGAGTAATTAGATTTAACTGATGCACAATGTGGGCCAGTTTCTCGGTCCCAGATTAAGCCTAAGTCTAGACAGTCTAAACAGGATTTGTAATAGTGAAACCACACACACCATTGCTGTTTGTTCTCTCTTTTGCCCGGTTTACACCTCCACTGCCACTGTAAATACCCAGTATTTATTTATATACTCTACTTTTTATAATCCTGTTGCTGCTACTTGCTATTTTTGCACAATTATTTTTTGCTGTCAACCACAACCTTAGCATTACTTTTGCATTATAAGCACATGTATAGACTCTGTTGCCAGATGTTGTAATACTATATTCACTCACACTAGTGTGTAACTCTAGTGCTGTAACTGCTCATAAACGTAAGATAACAGATCCTATCAACTGCATTGTATGTTGTCCTGTAAATTATTGAACTGTGGCTCTTGTTAGTCTTGGCTGTTTCTTTTTTTGCTTTGTTTACACTTTGGTCTGGGTGGAACTTTGTTTCATTTTATTATGTACTGTTTATATGGTTGAAATGACAATAAACACCTGTTTTAAGCGCTGTATCTTAATACAGCTAAGTATCCGAATTAGTCCAAATGTTCCAATTTTGGTGCAGTCCGCTTCCTTCAAGAGGAATTAAATTTTAAATATTTACAATAACAAACTTCCCAGCATTAATTTTTTAAAAAATTAAAAACATGTTAAATAAAATTATAAATAAAAGTATATAATTAAACCATCACAATGTGTGCCTATAAAAGATCCAGTGGGGGGAATAATTATGGAAACGACCATGAACCTACACTACAAGCTCTTGACAAAACTCACCAATCAAGGATCTTTGATACGACTTCCAGGTATTTGATCTGTACTCGGCCAGACGAGAACTTTGGATGGAATTGTACAGTACTTAGGCACCTTTGAAAATAATAATTTAAAACAGTTTAGATGAGCATTAGGTGTTTATTCCACATGAATATGATTAAATAAACTAAATTAAACTAAAAAGAATCAATGCAAATAACAATATACAGTAATAATCTGGAGGTGTGGACGACAGATCTGGAACCAAACCAAACTATTTTTTTTTTACAAACAAAACAAATCTTGACTCAAGTACAGAGGATTAGGGATTCTTTTAAGGGGAATCTTAAGATAAGATAAGACAGAACTTTATTTATCGAGGGGGAAATTCTTGTGGCATTGGCATGCTCAGTGCACCAAGAAACAATAAAAGATAATGGAAAAAAGAAAAAGAAAATAAACAACTGTGCAACACAAAGGCAGGAACAGTGATGTAACAAATAAGAGTGTAACACTGACATATTTAAAGATTTTGATTAGAGTTCTGTACCAGCAGAGCAGTTAGTGTAAAATAATTTATGAAAGTGGCTCAGTGTTAAGGCAGTAAAAATAAATGCAGTAAAACAGCAGCAGAGGATAAAACAACGAGCTTAACATTCAATAACATTCTATCAGTTCACACATTACTCACCTTCCTCTCCCAGAATCCCCACACTTTTTAAAAAGTTGAATTGCCGCTTTAGTAATGAGTTCAAATGGGATGTGACAGTATGAGAGATGCTAGTTGTAATTTTAGCTCCTCTAATCTCAGTCATCACTAATCAAAACAATAAAAGCACACATGATTCCTCTGGCTCTCTGCAGTTTATAGAATTACACAATATGGACAAAATATTAGGACATCTGGCCATTACACCAACAGCATTTCTGTGGGATTTTGTGCCCATTCATTCTGTAGAGCATTTATGAGATTAGGCACTGATGTTGGACAAGAAGGCCTGGCTCACAATCTCTGTTCTAGTCCATCCCGAAGGTGTTGGATGTGGGGTCAGGGCTCTGTGAACTGGGGCACAGTCATGCTGAAATAGAAAAGGTCCTTCCCCAAACTGTGTGCACACATTTGAAAGCATGGAGTTGTCCAAAATGTCTTGGTATGCTTAAGCCTTTACTGGAAGTAAGAGGCCAAGTCCAAACCTCAAAAAACATGTGTCCCAATACTTCTGTCCATATAGTGTAGCTTGCTTGAAATGGTATCCATGATATATTTGAAGAGAGGCTTCCAGCTGTTGTTTTTGGCTTTGTATTTCACATTTGAGAGCGTAATTCATTACAAACAACAAAAAAGGTTTATTCAAATCCCATGCACCTCTGACTTCACCCTGAACTAGAGGGGGCGATGTGTCTCGAATTAGCTCCACCATCCACTCTGTGAGAATCAGAAGAAGCGGAAAATAATAGCTAGAGGTGTCAGGTGGAGAAAAAACATTATTAAATGGATCTGATTGTCTTCAGGCACATTAAATAAACGACAGTCATATACGTATTATTTACTCCTGCATCGTCAGAGTAGTCCGTTACGTTTCAGGCTTGTATTTCTACTGAATGCCTCAAATCGAGAAAGGCTAGCCTTTTGTACTGTCACTGCAAGTGTATTTAGTGATACATTTCACATAAGCGTCCAAATAACGTCTGTTTTGCTGCTGTCTTCTTAGTCTCTGCGATTTAAACGAACAGGTAAGGTTGTTTTGGACTGGTAACATGGTTTTAGCTTATTATTTTGTTCTTGTTTTGGTAGCCAACGCAGCTAGCCTGGCTACCAGGGTTCTCCCTTGAAAGTGTTTGTTTACAATTGATATTTTAGTATAAAAGGCTTTTTTTAACATTGTTTGACTGTTTTGATGTTTTGTAAAACCTTCATGAAATTCGTGTTTTATTCGTAACTGCAGTTCAGCCAATAAACACTACCTGAACAAAAGTATTGGGACACGCCACTTAATTATTACATTCATGTGGCCCCCTACTTCCAGTGAAAGGGTAATCTTAATGCTTCAGAATACCAAGACAGTGGTATGGATAAGTCATGCTTCTAGTTTTGTGGACACTGGTTGGGGAAGAACCTTTTCTATTCCAGTATGACTGTGTCCCAGTGCACGAATTAAGTTCCATATAGACACGGTTGGATGAGTTCGGTGTGGAAGATCTGTACTGGCCGACACAGAGCCCTGACCTAAACCCCATCCAGCACCTTTGTGGTGAACTGCAAGTCAGGCCTTCTTGTCCAACATTATTGCCTGACCCCATAAATGGTCTACAGAATGAATGAGCACAAATTCATTCCACAGAAACTCCAGGATCTTGTGGAAAGCCTCCCAAGAAGAGTGAAAACTGTTATAGCTGCAAAGGAGGGGGGGGTCCATTTTAAAGTCTACGCATTTGAATGCAATGTCATTAAAGTCCCTGTTGGTGTAATGGTCAGGTGTCCCAAGACTTTTGTCTAAAAGAGTAGGTCTAAGTACTCACCTGAGGGCCATTTGTTTCTTTTTTTTCTCCAGAAAAATGGAGTTCGCTGAGCTGATAAAGACCCCGCGTGTGGATAGTGTTGTCCTCCACCGTCCTTTCCTGCCCACAGTGGAGGGCACTTTGTGTCTGACTGGACACCACCTCATCCTATCCTCTCGCCAGGACAACACAGAGGAGCTCTGGCTGCTCCACTCCAACATCGATGCCATTGAAAAGAGGTATGTTTGCTGTAACATCAAATGTTTCATGTTTTACAACTAACTGAACACAAAATGTGAACATTACTCACTGTCCACCTACAGATATACACTTAAATGCCGTAGTTGAGTTGTAAAAACAAATCGGGGGGATGGTGGATTGTATTGTTTATTGGACATATTTTGAGCTGATGACAGTGCATAGGGTGGGAGACCAACTGTGTGCCCTTTTTGTTGTTGTTCAAGCAAAAACATAAGATATTTCTGACTCTTGCCTTAAATGTTACTTTTTGCCTCTTTAAATCCTAAGTCCCTCAGATTGAGCTGTCCATGCCGTTTGGCCATGATGTTAAAATCATATCATCATCGTCACCTGCTATGCTGCTTACTGACGTCAATTTAAAAAAAAAAAAAAAAAAAAAAGTGTGCCCTCTCGCTCACGGTATTTTACTCAATAGGCCTATGCACAAAGCCCCAGAAATGTTGAAATGGTAGTAATATTTAAAATAGCACAAGGGATGGAATGGGGGATGTTCGTTTTAGAAGAAGGCCATCCCTCCTCCATCCTGTACTGCTTATGTGGACAAAAATATTGGCTCACACCTGTTTTTCATGGTTTGGGCTAGGCCCCCTACTTCCAGTGAAGGGCAGTCTTAAATGCTTAGGTATACCAAGACATTTTGGACAATGACCATGCTTCCAACTTTGTGGACACAGATTAGGCAAGACCCTTTTCTATTCCTGCATGACTGTCCCCCAGTGCACATAACAAGGTCCATAAAGGCATGGCTGGATGAGTTTGTTGTGTAAGAACTTGACTGGCCACACAGAACCCTGACCTCAACCCCATCCAGCACCTTTGGGATGAACTGGAACAGAGAACACAAACCAGGCCTTCTTGTCCAACATCAGTGCCTGCCCTCATAAATGTTACCTAGTGATCAAGGTGTTGCATCTGTGTATAAAGGGTTTGGGTTTGAATCCCAGGATTACTAGAAGCACTACTGAGGTACCCTTGAGCAAGCTGCTGTGTCCACAGACAGCTGTTTAATGTAATGAAGACAAAATCCCTGTTAATACCCTTTATTTCAGAACTGCTGGGTATGAACGTGTTTATAAACCCTTGAACACAACGTATGACATTGTTATTGAAAGTACAACATGGCTAATATATACTCGAATTAAATTGAGACTTTGATCAATGTGTTAGTCATTGTACTCAAAAACAAACAAATGACGGTATGAAACAATCAGATTTGTTACATTTGTTTATTTATACTTGTGATAAGTAGGAATGGGAACCAAAATTACGTTCCAAATAAGAACCGATTCGAAAATACCCGGTACCGGGTACCCACTCGGGTTTTTTTTATTTCGGTTCTGTAAATCGGTTCTTAAACACTGCATCTGCTAGGACAGCGTTTCTCAAACTTATTTGTCCTGGGGACCGGTCATGTCAGGCTTTGGGACTGCAGGGCCCAGCACATTATCCAAACAACCCCCCCAGCCCCGACCCCCGACCACGCCCCCGCCGGCGACAACCACCACCCTGCGGAAAGAAAGAATCCAGACTCGCTTGCTTTGAACAGG